>SDWI01000388.1:122782-249676 GCA_009193005.1 Lamellibrachia luymesi | reverse complement strand
TATATATATATATATATACCAATATACCTCCGAAAAATCAAGATCCATATCCATGGGGCAAGTGCATCCCTTGCCCCCCCCCCGCGGACGCCCATATACCGATAGCTTCAATTTTCGACTGGTAAATATAATACCTGTCGTTTATTAATGATGTTTATTATATTACTAAGACGGTTAACGTCTTCTTGCTGTCGGGTACGTGGATCTACAATTGAAGAAGCTGTCTATATAACCACTATAGTTATAGCCTAATATTCCGCAATACCAACGAAGTGTTCATGTGGACAAACATAGGTTCCATGCTACGTGTTTCTGAGGAATAAACTCCACTCGATGAATTGTGCACCCAGTTTCCGTACAAGCCCTCTAACTATTCAGCGGAATTAAAATGTTGCCGCAAGCGGTCCAGCGACGAAGACATTAAGAGGCCGAGAAGTACGGCCGCGTGTGCTTTCGATGCAGGACACGGTCTTTTCATACAGACCGTTAAATGAAAACGGATATGTTGTTATATTTCTCACGTACAAGTGTATGTCACCACACGCGATTGCACTATTCACGTTCCAGTAGTTGACGTTGCGGTTTTACAACATTGACCACAGTTGGCATGTGGCTGATGTCACTATATATGCTTATCAGTACAGTTGTCTAAGCAAGTGACCGGCTGGAGACGAATTGCATGTCCAAAACCGTTACCAGAATGATATACGTTCGTCTAGCACTTGCAATGCTGGCTTTCTGCTTCGTATACGACTCGGGTAAGTAAATTGCAACGTTGTAAGTTGTTTCAACATGACAACGATAATGAAAGAAAACACAAATGGGCTCAGGGACACCAGAACGAAGATAGGACTCAAGATCAACAGAAAGAAATCGAAAGTGATGGGGCGGAACCACATACATTCTGTATGAGTACTTTATGAGTATTTTATAACGAAGAACTAGATACCACAGATAATTAACGTCAAGTTCACATACCGGTGAAGCATAGTATGCAAAGATGGGGAGCTGATGTTGACGATCCTCGCGAACCAGGGGTGTTTGTGCGAACTATTCTACCCATGTCGTAAAACCTATAACCTATATTGCGATGGACTAGTGTCCCGTCCAGGAGAGTCAGTATAACTGCACTCTAAGTTGCTTCGCACTACAGAAACCAGGTTTAAGCACTGGCCATATATGCCTTCATGGCTTCCTAAGGCGTAATGCCTGGGGGATGACTTTACCTTACCTACCTACCGTATAACCTATACAATGTATGGAAGTGCGCCGAATAATTTGTGCTTCGTCCCACTTGCCGTCTTGGTATGACTTGTGTCTAGCTGCCATGCAGGCGCGCGCGCCCAACATCAACGAGCAATTCAATGAAATGCCTGTTATTACCCGTGCTTCCAGCGACGACCGGTCCACAGCCAATTAAGTTCCCGAAAGCTAAGAACAAGAATCGCATGACCAAGGCCAGAGGAACATTCTTCAGACTGAAACTCGTATGGAGATCAACTGTTTATTGCAGAAGAACTAAGCCGAGGTTATATCAGAGTTGCGTCCTGCCCACTCTATTACTTGGCTCAGAATACTGGCGTATGACCGAAGGAGATCTTAGACCACTGTCAGCCTTCCACACAACATTTCTTCAAAACATAACATTATTCTGGCCACAAAAGATTTCCATGCAACAGAGAACTGCTGAATATAACTGCTCAAATTTGCGGGAATAACTTGCTCACCACACGAAGACGGAGACGGATCGGCCACGTGTTGCGAAAGGTGGATAGCAGTATGGCCAAAACAGCCTTGAGGTGGACCCACGGGGAAAACGAAAAATGCACCTCATGAGGCCAGGTTGCTAAGCAGGCCGCAGACTGATAGAAGTCGATGTGTCTTGTTTCTACCTTATGCGCAAGTAAATTGTCTCAAATTATACTGGGAATTATAATGAAGACGTCCGTGTACATAGGCCTAGTCAGGTTTTTCAAAAGGTGCATGGATCCATTGCAGGAATGTGTGCGATTGTCATTGATATGGTAGAGACAGTATGGCAATGGTAGCGCCCTAGCGCGGGTCCTCCGAACTGTTTGATCATTCCCGAGGATAAACCTATAAGGAGGAAGTATTATAGGCCTGCTATATAAAACATAACGCTGCTCACGGACACCATTAAGCAAGACGGGTTTTCAGTTATCTAGGCCGCGACGACTGAGATCGTGAATGTGAAACTGTGTATATTGCATGTCGATTGTAAGAAGCAAAGCGGTCAGCCGTAGTTGTCTAAGCTTACACAATAAACCTGTTCTTCCTTAGCTGACGAGTACACACAAACAGACTCTTACATATTAACGGTAATCCGCTTCGACCGGCTGCGTCGCGGATACTTTGATTGGAACTTAGCAAATCTCGTATGTCAATATCCGGACGAGGCATGTTCGTAAACAACTCTGATTAAAGTAGCACTCAAAGACGTCATACTTTAATCAGGCAAAGACGTCATACTTTCATTATACACCTGTACAATGCAGCAGTACATTATATAGCTTTGGTGACTACAATGATCCATGTCTTGAAAGTCATCAAACCGCATAAAATTACTCTAGACCAACTTGAACATTAGTGCATTGTATAGGACACAACGCCCCTTAACGTGTAGCCATATTACGGTCGACAATGGCAGATACCTGCAAACAAATATTGGAACGCAGTTTGTGTATATGGTATTGAGTATAGGGTATTATGCTTTGGATAAATTGCGAAAAAAATACAGACGCAAAACCGAGTGAATTAATTATGGTAATACCTCGTAGACCTTTAGCTGTGATTAGCTGTGATTGTGGCAATTAGGGACCCTTCTCTATTAGAACCACCTTGCCAAATAGGGGAAACCGGGGCTAGTTGTTACAATTTTTTGTTAGTCACTTTTTACGAAAAGTATATTAGATGCATTATTTCTGTCAACGCATACATTCAATTTATTATTCATGTTAATAAAATGTACGATAATATTGATATTCCGTTTTGTAGCTAGGTAGATATGTGAAGTTTCCCAGGCGCTGTCGACTGTAACAACTAGCCCCGTAAGCGGGGCAAGTTGTTACATCACACGGGGCACGTTGTTATAACAAAGAACGTGTGGTTCGCAAAGCAAGTGTCACTCGTACATGTCACTGTTATTACATTAATTGGATTACAAATATTTGTTTATATACAGTGTGCATAACAATGTAGGTGTTCCCAGCTTCATAATATATTAAGCTTTTAATTTTTAGTTACCAAAGGTCACCCATTCGCCGGATTCTTACATAACAATCAATTGTGAATGGAATATAAATTATTGAATGGAGTATGAAATAGTGAATGGCAATATAATATAGTTGCATTACATATATTACATATATTATATGTAATGCGACTTCTACTTGATTGAATGATACACACACGTACGCACTCACGCACTCACGCACACTCGCACGAACATCCGCATTTCAATGTATCGTGCCATGTTTATTAATTACTCATGTAGGGCTGTGCCATAACAATTTAACAAGATTTAGCAAGATTGCCATCCATGGAAAAACACCCAGATGGCAAGTGGAAAAGGAAGCCATTGGCTTCTCAAGAGTCCAACAATTTTTTTTATCTATGTGTAACCCGCCATTCTGAGATATTTGCCAATTTTGTTTGACGCTGCTGGCATTTACAGTACTGGTTATAAACCAGTATGCTAATCTTCACAAGTGAAATAAAAACGTTCACACGTTGTGGTTAAATAAATTGTGTTTTTTTAATCATTGTCAGCATACAACTCATTGGCTGCTTCATCGGTGAGAGCCACCCGAGCATCATTATAGTTGTAACAACTTGCCCCAATACAATTGTAACAACTTGCCCCAAACACTATTTTTGCAGTTGAACGAACGTAGACGATAACAAATCCTGAATGTCAGTGTAACTTCTACTTGCAACTTGCCCCTGTGTACAACTAGCCCCGGTCTCCCCTATTAGTCGCGCAGCTTAGTCGGGGTTTCAATATTGCAACACACACACAAATATTATTCCAATGAAAGAACGTTTTTCAAGTTACGCCAGTGGTGTTAAGTGGCGTATTTAGGGAGGGTTCAGGCCATATTTGCAATTCACGCATTCTTTGCTGTAACAACGTACCCCATATGATGTAACAACTTGCCCCGCTTACGGGACTAGTGGATACAGTCAACCGCGCCTGGGAAACTTCACATATCCATATAACTATACCCTGGAATATCACTGGTGTGGTATTTTTGATTAAAGCGAATAATATATTTAATGCATACGTTGACAGAAATAATGCATTCTAGCATATTTAAAAAAAAGTGATTTTAACTGAACATTGAAACAACTAGCCCCGGTCTCTCCTATTGTGTCATGGCCATCCCCGTTGGCTTAAAAGTTAGATTTTTTTGCGTGTGACCTGTTGCGCCACTACACGGTTGTAAGGTGAATTAATGGATGACTAAATAAGCTTTAAAATTGCGCCTCCGGTTTCCTAGGCAAAGTCAATCGCCCTACAATTTTTTTTCTATCTGGCTTTTACTGTAGTAGAGGCGAAGATCTCGTTAATCAAAAGCGTAAGTATTTTCATGAAACGTGAAACCTTACAAAAACGCCATAAACAGAGCAATAAACACGTCTTTCGTGTCTGTATGCATTCTTATATGTATATCACTAAAGTTACCTGACAATAACCATGTAAAAGTGTGAAATTATTACCTTTTTGTCAGAACGCATGTGCTTGTCAAGGTTTGTATATAACCGGATGTTGTTGTGAGCGAGAATAGCATGCGGGATTTCCATAGATCTATATAAGGTCACGCTAAGAATTGCCGTCTGCTGGCCATAGAGTTACATCATTAATAATGCCCCTATAAACTACTAACTTACTAACGGGTGTTTTATTTATGTCTGTGCTGCTGGCCCATTCTGGCCTCATTCTACACGAAATCGCGTTTGATCATGTGACCCAAAGGCAACATCACGTGCACAGTATGGCGGCTAATTGTGAAATGTTTTCTATGTCACCGATAAAAGTACTCATAAGTAATTAGTTGGAGCACATTTCTTCAGTTTCTTGACGCCCAATTGTCGGTTGTATGTCACAGAATACACATGTGAAACGGTTAGTGCGTATCGGTTTTAAAACTTAAGTTATTAGTTCCGTAGCCATTTGGCTACGGAACTGCCAAATTGCCGAGTTAGCAAATGCCGTACGGGACTTTCGCCCCAGAGACGAAGAGCGGGGCGAATTTTTTTGCCTACCGGTTTCCCTGTCCCTTTGTGAGATCCTTGATAGTCTACGCTACTGGTGGTGTTGATGTTTTAAGTTGGCGTTATCGTTGGACAGTCTTGTTTAACCAAAATATGTGGCCACATGAGATTAGGTTGGTGTTCGGGTTAGGGTAAAGTGAAGTCTTGCTCTATGTCTGTCGTAATGAGCCTTGCGTGGACGTGTTTGTGTTTCGGTTTACCCGCAACTATTTTCTTGCAGGCGTGTGGCAGCCAGTTAGCGTCGTCGGCCATGGCTACCGGCGTCGCTCGTGGCGTAGCTACGGCTTCGGGTCGCTCGGCTACGGCTTCGACGTGTTCGACCAACTCAACCGCTCAGCCGCCTGCATACAGCGGGGAGGTGTGTACGTCGAGAAGTCGTCGTGTCTCCAGTACACCCGCTTCCTCAGTAACGGCACCTTCGTGTGCTGTCCGCTAAACCCACGTAGGTGTATATGGATTTTGCAAGCTAATGAAAACTCCGGGAGTTCCAGTACCCGATTATAGGTTTCGTGCGGTGTTTTAGCACTCATCCACACATTGGCGTAATAACCTTCGGGTTCTTGCCGATTATCATATAGATATAGACCCATGAAGATTGCCCGTAATCTGCTCAGTTTTGTGGTCAGAAAAGTAGCGAATATGCCTACAAGTTGAACTACCTAAGCCAGTACATACGTACCTACGTGCCAACCTTGAGTGGCGCATACATGAAAGACTGGAAACATAAATCCATAAGTTCGCAAACGAACCCGTACGACTACCTAGCTACGTCTGCTTGTTTGTTGCATGCTCAAAGGGAGGCTGGCGCAGCGGACGTGTTTTGAATTGATGAGTTATTATTCGAATTATTTCCGATCTTGGGTATTTTTCTTATTCAACGTTCTATATTTCACTGTCTTTTGGTATCAGTTATGCAGTATGGTTAAAAGTTCCTGTTTTCTAACAAAAACCAGCCGAGGTTGCTACGATTGTAACGCCGTTTAATGTATCTGCCATATAGGCTACGCGTGTGACGTCACACAACAACGTCATATATCATTGTTGAATTGACGTCGGCATTCTCAGAAGATGCCCGGCGAGTTTACCAGAACTTGTGTAAATGTTGTTAAATGTTGAGTTCACACCACTGATATGTAGTGCACAAACAAGCACGCACATACATACATACATACATACATGCACATATATACATGCATGCGCACGCACGGCAATCTGGCCAATGAAACCTGGCGCAAATGCAAATGCGCGCGTGACGCTAACAATACACGGATGTCCGCAGGTGAATATCAGGTGTACTACATACGGAAGGTCGTCTACCCGCGCCGACGGCGATACGGACACCGGAGACCGTACCGCAGACATCACTACATCTACGTCTGACGAGTTGGCAAGGACTGATGGAAACGAATGTCCCAAAACCTATTTTCAATAACCTAATCGAATATCACTCGTACATGCCCGTCCTCTGGGAATGGGGTTCACATTATCTCAAAAAGCGTGTTCAACGAACCCGTTTAAATGTAAAAAAAATTAAATCATCCCAGAAATCCCCAGTTGACTGTTTACGCTCGAACTACCCTTATCAAAACCCCGGGGACGGGCCTGCTCGTACGTTCACGAACACCAATGTGATGTACGTTGTTTACCATTAAAAATTACACTTTTCATCTGTTTGATGTGTTTACAGCTCATCGTAGGCTGTAATGACTAATTGCAAAAACGACATTACAATTCTGTTCACGAAACGCAGTATTTATTTCTGTATTTATCTATACAGTAATGATGCTGCAAAATATACATCTTCATGTGTATATTCACGTGGCACTGGTCCATATGCAAACCGCGATATATTATATGATACATAGGAACGCATTTAGTATGTACCACAACTACACAAATGGACGCATAAATGCACACACATTACTAATACACAGTTGTGCGTTAACAAGGGTAAATCAAAATAATCGATGACATACAGACTAGTTTCATGATTTGAAACACTACTCTGCACCGGGAATAATAATTATGATCCTTGCAATATTTGTCAATAAATAAAATCCATACACGTGTCAAGAATTATATTATCCAGTAACTATGAGACTGTAATGATGTCACTGTTGACTTCACACAAATATCCATACAATAAACATCTAACATGTGACATTAGAACTCTTACTGTCACAACATTAATTAGTAGATGCTTCAAAATAAGAACATAACAACTGCTGAGCACAAGTGCAGGTAATGGATACAACAGCCACATCTATCTAAACAAGCATTAATTTAAATGCTGCATAAACAAAATTAAGACAACAGTGGCAGGACAGTAATTATATATTTTTTCATTAGTTATCATAAAGTTGTAAATGAGATGAGATATAAGCACATTTCATAATAAGCAATAGTCATCATGCTATGACATTTAATACGAGTATGTTTATTACAGCGTCCTGCATTTGGGTCTTCAGCCAATCACAACTTTTTGATACCTGCTCATGGAACATTTCACACCAGGCACGTTACTTCCATGACATCCAATTACAAAGACACTATATCACAAAAAAACATGTTTAACCCTCCCTCCTCAATTAATTAATGTAATTTAATTTTCAAATCAGTAGTGCAGGAAGTAATATGCAGTCGGTTCAATAGGAGTCCATACTTTTGTTCAAATCATTGAAATAATTAAGTTATATCATTAGATCCGGACAACTGCAAAGGTGTAAATAACCTTACAGACACAGGGCCAAACCACTTTTGCCATATTTTTCGCAGAATTTTGACCAGATCCGCTAAAAATGATTTAATAGTTTGTCCGATGATTTCATGAAAATTCAATAACACATTTGTACAAATGAGCTGACCTAGATATTAAATAGGTTTAATTTTTAAACGAGATGAGCAAAACAAATTAAATTGAGGAAGGACCCTTCATGATTTTGTATCATTCATGTTTTGGACAACTACACTTTCACAACATATTATATTCACACAAGCACACACATCCACAAAAAACATACACTTGAACGAATTCGGACACTAGCACAAGTTTCTATTTCAATGTGCTGTGCATATATTTTGTTTTAATTCGACTCAGTACCATACACACCAGGTGTACCAAGTTTTCCTGATTCTGCAAATCCAGTATTCAATATTTTTATGTCAACGAAGTAAATTGACCTATTACGTTTTTGACAGTTGATCAGTAACTGAAAAATTGCAGTATACATAATTCCTAAGATTCTCAATTAATGCATACCTGTCTAGGGTACAGAGTACTGTACTAGTACTAGTATAATGTCTACTAGTCTTAATTCCTAAGATTCTCAATTAATGCATACCTGTCTAGGGTACAGAGTACTGATGTAATATATATACCATCTTGAATCCCGACTTCAAAGTTACCTAACCAAAACCTGCTGCTGGAATATCAACATATTATATGTAACAGATTATCGTCAAATTAAAATCCTATAACAATTATATATTTCATTAACTTGTGTCAGTGCATTATCTTGAAATAAAAATTTGGTGTTTGTGATTTCCCATAAATTAGTCAGCATGAAAATTAGATATTGTGTATCCAAACATTAAAACATATGGCAATGGGAATCATAACTAACGTGATATTTTTCTGAAAATCCAGACGTTTCTTTAAAAAGACGCATGACATGAGACATATGACAATTATTTGGGAATTTCAGATATGTTCAACACAGCAATCGTGTTCAATGTTCTATAAAGCAATGCTCTATAAAGAAAATTGAAAGTCACAATATTTTTTAAAACCGATAAATGACCTCATTTCTTGGAGTACTCCAAAAAAACACAATAAAAATTTCACATGACAAAACTAAATACCCACGGTCAATAAAATCCTTTATTTTTCGGTGGACACAATTATTGGCCTCAGATCATCCCCCGTTTTGTCACAAGTCACATTTTGTCACTGATCACATTTATGTCAGTCAAGTCACTATACATGACTGGACAGGATGGCTACTGATTTGATGAGAAACATAATGAGACAAGATCACAACACCAGAGATTCCTAGTTCAGATTTCAGAATGACATTTCAGACATGCAGTAACCACAGCCAAGTTCTATTGTCATTGGCGTCATTCGACCTTCGCACGTAGATATTTCTTGAATATGACCGGCAACATCGCGAGGACTGCGAACACACACAGGATGGCTATAGATGTCCAGGACACCGTATCACTGGATGATGTGAGAGATTGCAACGTCGTGCCTGCCTGGATAGCGATAAATGATGGAGGGGCGACACCTGCAGAGAGATGAAATACATTACATTAAATACTTCATTAGGAAATGAATAAGTATGCATTGTTCGTGGTAGCAGACAAATCATTTGGTGAGAGCCCACATTACAAAATTATATCCAGATAAAATAATGTTATATCGAATGTTAGACTTTACCACTTGCAGTAATTGGCAGAACTCGTTTAATAATCATGTGTGTTTTACTTGTAAATAGAGTGGGAGTGATAATTTTATATTAACATTTAAAAATGCACATGATTTTTTTTATATATTACCATACAAACATTATATGTGTGTTTGTATGTGTGTGACTTTACGTGCATGCATGTGTACTTATATGTAATATTCAACCTCTATGGTTGCAATTCAAAATAAACTTATTACTGCTAAAAAAATTTGACTGGCTGTATAACTAAAGAATTAGTTATACATAAATAGAGCATGAGGTGTGTCATAAATTACCACAGTACAACATATTCCCTCTAATAACAAGCTGACTTACACATGCAAAGATAATTTTTATTTAATTTAATATAAAAGTAATATTCACTCAGGATGGTCGCACAAGTTGTCAAAGTCCCAAAAACGCATTGTGCTCAGCACTGGTTCAGACCACCACCCACCCTCCCGAAACGTGTTGTTGACATACGATTACGCACATATTGCCAATCAAAAAGGACAGCAAATACAGCCGGCATCCTATCCATATATATATTGATCTAGGGTATGCATCCATAGATATAAACCGTAACAAGAGGTTTCAATATTTACACGTTTATTTAAACGTTAAAATATATTAAAAGAAAAACACAAAAAAGCACCAGTAATGCCAATAAACATATTCAAATGACCTAACATTGCTTCCAAGACACTACCTATGATGCTGCCAGTTTTGATTAATCATTAATAATGATTAATCATTAATAATGTGCAGTAATACCAGTTTCGCTCGTTAAGTGGCGCCACTGCTGCTGGTATTGGTTTGTCCCACAATACGTGGTGACCAAACCACAACCCACCAACATGCTGTTGGACTTTGAGACCTCCCCTTACCTCCCATTGTGAAGAAACATATTATTGTACATATCACACCAAGGTCTGCTGTTTAGAAGAACATCTCCATGACATGTTTCCATTCTAGAAAGGCCCGATCTAAAGAACTGCGCCAAAACGACAATGAGAGAAACATCCACCTACCTATGAATGTGCCAACGTAGAAGGGAATTAGTGGCACATTGATAATGGGTGATACAACGTTGATGAACCAGTTAGGTAAAAGTGGTGTTGTTCGCAGGAATATAATGTAGTTTATCATGTGTTCTCTGTGCCGTTCAACCTGTAGTGGAACAGACAAAAAACACACATTGAATCACACAAGAGGATAAGAACGATAAATTTGACCATAACAGTTGCATCTAATATGCTACATTGTACATTTCTTTAAATAACTACTCATTCTGCATATCTGTTTGGTATTCATTAATTTTTATCTAACTATTTTAATAGATTAGATATGGTGTCCTAAGTTCGACTCACAATTAATTCCTGGTTGAATAATATATTTCAAAATACATAAACCATATGAGACAATAAACACAATATATCATCAAATAATTGAAATCTTAACAAATAAAAAGGTTAACTCAAGATAACCTTTATAAACAGTAAACACATTCGATCCAACAAATGCATTATAAGCAGCATACAGCAAAACATGTTCCGTATTCCACCTAACAAATGTACAGTACGTTTGAAAAAAAAATGGGCCATGGAGAAATGTCAAGGAATTTTTTCTAGACAATAAGGTAACTGTATAGCACTAGTGGTGTCATTGGGTGACTAGTATAGAACAACTGAAAAGCAGTGCCAACTGCTTAACACCAGACGGCAACACGTTTTAGCTGTTCCACACTAGTCAAATGACAATAATTATGGATCCTGCAGATTAAAAAAGGGGGTGTACGCTAATTAAGGCACGTACGCTTAATAGGTCGACTACGGTATTTCATTAAAGTAAACTTTGTGTAATTAACACTAAAATCACTCACCGTGTGAGACCATTCGATCACTCTGTCAGGAATGTATCTGTAAACAAGTCTGCGCCCAACGAGGTCCGACAGCATATAACAGACAGAGGCTCCAGTGGCAGAACTCTGAATCATATAAGAAAACCATAGATGACTTGGGAACCTATTCAGAACATCTCCAAGACAGTTTTAACGCTGCTTTGGTCAGGAGACCAAAACTTACAACCAGTGGCTATCTTGCCAATGTTCTATTCTGTTCACAATTAATTTCAGTATAAGTTATGGCAAAATCTTTCACTATGTTGGCAGATTATAACACCAATGTCATTATTATATACTCTGAATGACATTCTGCAGTAAATGTGTAGGTACATGTAAACACAAACAACTGTGGGAATCCAATCCATTACAGGTGGTGTTCACACAAACACTTGGCTGGTTCCACTGTCTATTTTTATACAAAGCCTTTGTTCTGCATGTGCCAGTATCCTACTGGCTGGCTAACTGCCTGCTAATTTTGCCTGATTATATATATTATATGACAAGTTCAATTCTATGCCGCAACACTACTACAACACAGCCATGGCAAATGCCTGAGCTACGGTTAGATGCAAGAACAATCACAACTTACCAGACAGACTAGAAAGAGCGCCACAGGGAAAGAGAAGAGGTATCCAGACAGGATACTAAGGAATATGGAGCCGGGGATGGCAAACGACTGGAGACTGAGCAATACCATTAAGGATCTTTCACATGTGAAACCAATCAACAGAAAACGATAACTCTTGCATACTAAATGACACAATGCATGATGTTTATAAAACATACATTTCTACCACAAAAAGTAAAAAACGGGAAAGCAATCAAAATGTGAATATGGATTCTGGTTCGCGGACAAGTTAATTTTGGTCAACTTGCCCAAAACCTACAAAGGCAAGAAACATTTTTTTTTATTTCTGCCTTCTAAATACCTCATTCGAAATGTAATTACTGGTACTACTTGCATTCCCTTTGCCAGTACTATACATCCAGAGACTACGTCATCTCAAATATTATGTGTACGACACGTTTTTGTGCATATATTTTGTTGATTCGCATGTTTTTAACTGCACTGTATATACATTACAAACAGTTTCTTTTCACCAACTGAACATTGTGGCCAGGCAACGGGAAGGAAGAACAAGATAAATGAATCACTGACAGTGAAACATTAGTTACACTTTGAGTACTGTCACAACCACCCACCGCTGGTACCAACGATGTGTTATGCTGTTTAACAAACACGGAAGGATACAATATGAACGTGACAAGATAGCCTCCTATCACCTCGTAGAAGTATCTGTCAGTGTAACGAGATAACACAGCTCCCAAGTTCTTGGCATCTTCGATGTCTCTTGGAAGTTTGATGTACTGAATTTCGTCACTGAACCACAAATTAGATTACTATTTGACATCAACAAAAATCTCAACATTTCTATGTTATGACGACACACAAAGTATATAATATTTTATTTCCACACCATATCTCTCCAAGTTTATTGCAAAAGGATGAAGAAAATGTCCCATTTATCCAACTGAAAAAGTTTATTATACACTGATTGGACACTTAAAAAATCCCTTCAAAATGTTAAGACTTAATTGTAATGATTCTTTACAATGTATTTAACTCTTAAAACTGACGTGCCTATCAAAAAAATTAATAAATAATTTTCTTAAATATATGACAGTGCAATGCTCATAAAAATACTGTGTAAGTATGTGTAGTTCAACCAAGTAGCATATATAAACAAACATTTATACACCAATGTCATAGATGCACTTACGGTTCCAGGTCAGGAAAACTGAGATAGACGATTCCTAAACAAACCAGGGCGAAGCCAAATATCAAGGCGAGAATAAAGAATGACTGTCCACTGCTCCTTGATGCATTGATCACTGCCTCGTGACGGTTCCGTAGCTGTGTGTAATCTGTATGAGGTGAGGTAAAGAACAAAAGTGAACAACTGTGAGAATGTATCTTCAGACTGTTTTGTCCAAGCAATATAACTTGATGATATTCGTGTAATAAGTAATATTTTTTTGTTAATGCCTTTTAAAACAAGACATGTTAAAATACCTATATAGTGAACAGTATAAATATCTATAGTTTACCCATAAAATGTATTGATCTTAGATATGACTGGGGCAATCAAGAAATTTGACACTACATTCCACAAAAATTTACAAACTTGGGGGGGGGCTGGTTCACATTTCATAAATGTTTTTTGATCCAGAATCCATTTTACCATTCTCAATTAGAAGATTTCCCTATCATCTGTGGTAGGAAGTAATACTCAATCATAATATCAGCTTTGTAAAAACAAAACACACAGTTATCCAGTGTCATAATTAAATACTTTAGTGATATTAAAACACGATAACATAAAAAACAAGATGAGAAAAATAGTACGGGATTTTAGTGAATCAACTAACTACTACAAAATGTGATACACAAACATGCAGTGTGAATGTATGCGTGTGTGCACGTGTGACAGTGGTCAGCAAAACTGTCATGCATTCTACAGCTTGTTAGAAACTGTTTTTATTTACTCGTTTTCACAAGCAAAACAACTCCTTTGTTAGTTTTAACTGTAGATGGCACATGAGTTATACAGCACTACACTTGTAAACATGTTCCAATAACCTGGTAGCCCACAGCATAATGTATTAGACAGAAGGATATAACTACAGATCTATTCAAATAATACAGGCACTGTAGAAGATATGTCAATGTTATTGTTAAGGCACAGGGTTGACACATCTGCTTTACATGCCACAGAATGACATACATCCTGGCAGTGGCCACCCTCAATACCAGCAAAAAAGGTTAAAATGGTAAAGAAAAGTTCTTATGTAGTGCGGTATCCAGTCCTACGAACAGTTCAGAGCACTTTACACTTCAACCTGGCATTCCAACACCAAACTGACTTCTCTGGGAAGCATTCAGCCATGCTGCATTACTGTGCAAAGACTATTCGTTGACACATCCACCATATCCGTCTACAGCCAGGTACTCATTTATACAGCTGAATTAACTGAAGCAATGTGGAATGAATGAAATTGCCCAAGTTTTGAAACAGCAGCAGGAGGATTCAAAACTGGGTTCTCCCAATTAAGAGAACCCAGTGGATGGTGGAAGGAGGAAGGGTGGCTTGGTGTGATGTTCCAAGAAAACCTGACCTCATAAAACCAATTCCTGTTAACCGTCACATTATATAAGTTATACAAAACGGTCAGCTAATAGTATGTGTCGAGTGCTGGAAACTAACCAGAATGTGCATCAGTTGGGAGAGTTTAAGAGTAGTTAGGTCCTCAAACAAACCACACAAAAGACAAGATGCTATGGCATGCTGGCAAATGCTACAAGAGAAAAGAACAGACAAAAGATTATCTAATCACTCAAATAATCAGGGAGCTGCAACACGAGATGTCACTCTTTTGGCATAGAAGTGCATTGGAAAACTTTGTTCAATTTGCCCACTTTTCAGTTAGAATACAATAGTCGTTTTGTCCCACAGAGCCCACTGGCACCGGTTGCATACACAGATGATTCGACCCATGAAAGAACACTTCACGGTTCACCAGTTGCAAAAACGGTTGGTTCGAACTTGTTTTGGGCATAAACATCCAACACCCTGGCAGAGGTCTCAACCTCAGTCCTACCTGTTGGAGGGGGGGGACAACCTCCCACCAGTTTTGTGAGTCCACCTCCCACTAATCCCACTTATTTTGGAGGCCAACCTCTTTTCACCAAACTGGTGAAACTACACTATGGCTACATACATGTATGTATGAGATTATAAGTTATCCTTATAAGTTATACACCTATACATTAAGTATTGAGATACAATGTCATTGACATTGGGAATAAAAATATATCTGATGTCCCACACCATGTATTGGAAGGTGGGGTGGCGGTTTGAGCCAATATTTAATACTATAGGTTTTTGGACTTTGTGAACTTTTGGGACCACCCCTTTGCTTTGTTCCTCATTACAGTAATTGTAATCCAGTACTCAGGATCTGGCCATGGAACCCATTAATGATTAAGCAGATGGGAAAGATTTACCACAATAAGTTTGTCTCGATACAGCGACAGCTCCCTGAACAAAGGAAAGTAATTCTACTGCTTAACGGGTCAACGTTTCAATCACTGACACACTGATGAATGAGAACCTGGTCCCGTGCCTACGCCATACCGTTTGAAGTCACCACTGGCACTGTATGCCCATTTTTCGGCTGATCCATTTTATTTGGAGTGCTACCGTTACGGAATCTATAATGCTGTGGCAGCGAAGGCCTAGGAGTTGCACCTAAAGGACTCCTGCAGATGCTACCTGGGCCATCTCTGTCAGAAATGTCAGTCTCCAAATTGTTTACTTCTCCCGTCGTGGACATGTTGGATGAAACCGGAAGTCGCGCCACCGGCTTGTCTCTGACGTATGACTTACTAATTATCCTAGTGTTTTAACCAAGCTTTCACAACATTATCTAATAAAACATTTCATATGTCATAAATGTGTTAATTATGCATAAAAAGGCCAGCATGCGTTTTAATGATGTTATATTTTTTACGACAAGATTCTCTCATGGATATGCATTTATGCCGCGATGGCAATTTGATTATTCAGGAATAGTGCAAGTGACATATAACTTTACTCGTATTACCTTTCCATGGCGAAGTCGAGCCAGCCAACAATTGCAAACGCCATTTTATTGACTTTATGAAAAATAATTGCTATAAGTTGGTTTCGAGAAAATAACTTCTGATTAATTTAGTCACCACTCTGAGCTGCCAAGTTGAGTCGAGAAGCATGTGTGAGATCCACACTGAAAAATAGTGTCCGGTATAACAACAGGTGGCAGCACTTGTTGTCTTTCAAATTTCAACTGGGGACAGCGTTTTATAGATTTGAAAGCACTTATAAATTATATATGTTGCAACGGTTCACTGTATTTTAATATCGGACGAAATATGTCCAATTGTTCTTAAATAATAATAATACTGTGACTTTTGTGGCTTGAACAACATGATGATAGGAGGAACCCTTTTCACACACAAAGACATACACAAACTGACTTGGATTTCCCCAAATGCACTTGACCAAAACCAAATCGACTACATTATGATCAACAGCAAGTGGCGGATATCATTATTGGATGGCCGTGTTAGAAGAGGCGCCGATGTTGGCAGTGATCATCATCTACTCCAGACAACAGTCAAGCTGAAGCTTAGAAGAACAGTAAATTAAGCAGACTATCTATATAAGAACGATTTAATGTACACCTGCTGAAAGATGCAACAAAAGCTAGAGCCTTCACGGTTAAGCTACATAACAAATTTGAAGCATTGGAAGAAGAAACAGACACTTCTGATCAAGTACAAGAGAAGTGGGAAATCATAAAGAAAACATGCTATCAAACCAGCAAAGAGATACTGGGCACTAAAACTCGGCAACATAAAGAATAGATCGATCAGTGCTGTAACATGGGAGCGTGTACAAGAGAGAAAACGACTGAAAACAGTAATCGGCCAAACTAAATATGAAAGATTAAAATAAAGATTGCGAATACAATACAGTGAGTTGAATACACTTGTTAAGAAGCCAGCTAGAAGTGACAAAAAGAAGAGGAACTTGCAAGCAGAGCTGAAACAGCCACTTTCAGGCAAGAGATGAGCACGGTATACAAAACAAGGAAACAGATTTGTAGAAACAAGGTCAACCCCCAGTCATTGACAAGATTGAAAATATTTCTATCAATATTTTTATCTCACTCAAGAAAAGTACTAGAACATGAGGATATGAGATAACATTAGTAAAATATCAGTACGTGTAGATTGGATATCAGGAAGTATTCGTTCTCACAAAGAACAATAAACGGATGGAACAAATTATCTACACATTGTGGAAATGCTAGCAGCATGAACATGTTTAAAAACATGGTTGACACATATCTCAGGTGGGCGGGTTACATAATGTCATAGATGAAAAATGTTGGACTTCTCGATAAACCAAAGGCTTCCTTGTCCACTTGCCATCTGGGTCTTTGCCTTGGATGGCAATTGTGTAAAATCTGGTAAAATGTGGTAAAATGTGGTAAAATCTTGTTAAATCTTGTTAAATCTTGTTAAATCTTGTTAAATCTTGTTAAATCTTGTTAAATCATATCGTGACCATTCTGACAAGGAAACATAGAAATTCGATTATCCAAACACCGTGCTGTGGCACTACCGTTTGTCACACACATCATCTCTTATCGGCGAGTTCACAAAGGCGAGTGAAAGATGGATAAGCGAGACTATGAGACACGGGGCTGTCGCGTGGGCTGTTGGTCGATAATCATGTGTGAACTCACAAGCGTCGTTATACTGATCATGTTATTTAAGAATAACCTCGGGGTTCCCCTGGGCCTGAACGCAATCAGCGCGTGCATAGAAATCATATAATATATTGGTATATTATATTAGCAGTCTTCCACGAAGCGGTCGTAATAAATGTTGTTTTCATATAATCATAATAGTGTATATAATTGTCTCTGGCACATAGTTGGAAGGGACTGTTTTGTGTTTCGCGCGTACTGTAATTATTGCCGTCGAGGCTGTATGTCTAGCTTATTCGTTATGAAGTTAACTTCAGTAATAAAAATAAAAATGGCAGAACTCAACTGGGCAACATGTAAACAAATGCTGTGAAATGTTGCTTAAAGTAGTCGCAGCCAACATTAATACTTAGCAAACATTACGTTTACTTAAATAAAAGCGTTACTGGTGAGCTTTGTGATTATAAATAAGACGAGGCTATTCGCAGAGCAGCTCTGGCAAAAAAATTTCTTATTCGCAAAGGCTCAGCCGCTCTGCCTCTGGCATTACGGCAACATTTTTTCTTATTCGCAGAGCCGCTCTGTGGATTACGGTAAATTGTAATCTTATTCACAGAGCAGCTCTGCGAATTACGGCAAAAGTTATTCTGCGAATTATGGGAGGATTGATTACGCCGGAAAGAGTTATTCTTATCCGCAGAGGCCAGAGCAGCTCTGCGAAATACATGGCTATTATTAACCTTGTCCTTGGGCTTAGCCTAGGCCAGGGCTAGCTGCTTAGCCTAGGCCGCCGCCGTGGCTACGCGTACGTGAGCCGTACCTTTAGACCGCTAGTAACAGCATGTAACATTATGAAACATTTGGAGTCAAATAATATTCTAAAAAAAAATCAATATGGTTTTCGTTCGTGTAAATCTTGTGAAACTCAATTAGTTGAATTTTACATGAACAACATCAAAATACTGAACAAGGAATTCAAACTGATGCTGTAGTGACATTATTTCAGTATGGTCTTTGATAAGGTGTCTCATATCATGACATATCATTATATTATTATTATGCAAACTACAACACCATGGAATCAACAGAATGACTCTAAAATGGATTGAAGACTTTTTAACAGACCTTAAACAGAGAGTAGTTTCATAAAAGGTTACGATAGTCGAGTAGCAACAAATCGTGTTCAGTCATGCAGTGTGTGGCTGGTATTAGAACTTTAATAACTTCTGTATTTGTCCAGGTATCAGCTCCTGCCAACACTGACCATTAATAGTATGTCTACTGGTCTCGATGTGTGGATGCGACCTTCATGTTAGATTGTGTAATACTCGTGTCTAACTACATTTTACAGCTCTCTGTCACCTGCATCCAGTGTTGACTGAAAATCTACACATTACCACTGGATGGAATAAAGTGCAAATACTGATACATCATTATTAAAACATGCTCTTTCTCATATGAGTAAATGGAACTTTGGAATGCAGTGCATTGTTGTGATGTTGAAGACCCTGTTGAACATTAAGATACTATAAGACAATGATGAAAAGATAATGTTTCATTGCATCTGGCATAAATAGTATTGTTTTTTTATCAAGTATTTCACACCGGGAAACTGAAGCCACAGAATGGCTTTAAATGGCCCTCGTCTAAGATATGCGTGCGACTTGGATAAGTCAGTTCTCATCAACAACTTTGAGAAGAGGGGCTGGATTCCTGTCAGTGCTGAAGAAGACTGGAACTTCTATTGGTTAGTTGGCCTCCTGAATATTATCTTTTACGTGTACACTGTGAATTAATTTGTTAATGCATTCATGTGGGTGTAGACGTGTGTTGTGTGTGTTGTTGTTGTTGTTGTTGTTAATGTTGTTGCTCTCCTCTTTATCCCTGTAGTCCAGGGTGAGGCTGGCACCGATGCCGGTCATCGATTTTTTCCCCCTTCTTCGTCACTTGTCCCGTTTCACTGCCATCTCAATCAACAACTGTCTTCCCTTCCCCCATCCCTCGCTCTCATTCTCCACTCCCCCCATCCCTTGCACTCATTCTCCACTCCCCCCATCCCTTGCACTCATTCTCCATTCCCCTCCCACTCCCACCAAATATCTCTTCACGCAGTCCTCCAATCTCAGTCTCGATCTTCCTCTTCTCCTTCTACCCTCTACTCTAAGCACATCCGTTCTCCTTGTCAACCATTCCCCTTCCATTCTTTCCATGTGTTCAGCCCAGTGTTTGTGTTAATACATTTATGATAATAACCAACAAATTAGGATCATCCTTCTGCATTATTTGTTGTACTTCCACACAGTTGATTTTTAGTATTCTATGATTGGCTATGTCACAAAGCGCTTTTACTTCAATCTTCACTGTGATATTATGTTGAAAGAGAATTATGTAATCCATATTTTTAACATGCTCCTAATGTTTGCCATTCATTTCAGGGCTACAGTCCAGTCTGTGCGCAGTGTGTTTAGTTTAGAAGTCGGCTACAGGCTTACAGATGATCAGTAAGTGTACATGGCACAGGAATCTTTGCTCAACATTGTAGCATGTAGGGTATATATCGCAATTTATTTTGGCATCAGTGGTCATGTTAATCATTTTCATTTGGTGAACAAAAATAGATAAGAGATAGTAGTAAAATACATGTGTTTTGTGATTTGCAGAATTGATGTGAAATCCTACTATTTGGTGTTCATACAATCAATAGTTTTTTATTCACCAATTAATTTGTCGATATGTGCAGTGATGCATCCACTACTGAACAGCTTCCTAAGATTTATGTAACTGCATAATGTAAATGCTGAACTCATCAAATATGCCTGTACATTGAAACATTTCATTATCGATTTCATTATTTAAGATATCAAAATATTGTGTAAAAGTAGTTCTTTCTTTTTTAACATAAATTATGAGCATTTGTTTTAATTGGCCAGTATTCAGAAGCAAGCTTTATGCATATCCTGTGAAACTATGACAACCAACTGGTTTATATATCTTTGTGACAGAGTAATAAGTAATTTCCCCAGTCACATTTTGTGAAAACCAATTAGTTTATGTATCTCTGTGACAGAGTAATAAGTCACTTCCCGAGTCACATCCTGTGAAACTGTAACAACCAATTGGTTTATATATTTCTGTGACAGAGTAATAAGTCACTTCCCGAGTTGCATCCTGTGAAACTGTGACAACCAGTTGGTTTATATATCTCTGTGACAGAGTAATAAGTCACTTCCCGAGTTGCATCCTGTGAAACGGTGACAACCAATTGGTTTATATATCTCTGTGGCAGAGTAATAAGTCACTTCCCGAGTCACTATGAACTGACAAGGAAAGACTTGATGGTGAAGAACATAAAGCGGTATCGGAGAGAGCTCGAGAGGGACGGAAATCCCATTGCGGAGAAGGATGAAACAGGACGGTACATCCACTTAGGTGGGAGACCATTTTGATACATCTTTAGGACTTTTATCTCAAGCCACTGATATTTATGGGAAAAGTACATATGGTGTCTTGTATTGAATGCATGGTAGATAGCCCATGTTAGTTTGCCTACGATATCATCTGAACTTGAAGCCATTTCCATTCTTAAGCTTTGATATTAAATATGATGCCAGCAAAGTACTATTTAAATTCACTCTACAGTAATATAGTTTTTTCGTACACACAGTTAAGAAACCTGACTGTTTTATTAGCCATTTTTATTTGTTCAGAAATATTAAAATGTAGTACCAGTGCACGTAACATTTGTTCAAAAATGGTGTGTAATAATTGTGCCACAAACTTCACAACATTTATGTTCAGTTTTAACATATAGCATAGAACATGCTTATGATGATATAAATGTATACAATTAATTCTTGAAGTCCATTATAGTAAACATGCCTCTCTTTAGACTTCATTCCTGTCACATTCTTGCTGCCGGCCGACTACAACCTGTTTGTGGAAGAGTTCCGCAAAAACCCATCAAGCACTTGGATTATGAAGCCATGCGGCAAAGGTAATTTATATGGATTAACATGCACTCAAAACTTGATAATAAAATATATCGTGATAATAAAATATATCGTGGCATTCACTGATTGTGATTGTAAAATAAAAAACCATGTAATTTGAGTAAGCCATCATCATGTAGATATACGTCAAAGTACACTGTAAGGATATCCGTACAAGTACACTGAAAGCATATCCATACATGTACACTAATGATATACATACAACTACGCTGTAAGGATATCCATACAACTACACTGTAAGCATATCTGTACAACTACAATGTCTGGATATCCATACAACAATACCGTAAGGATATCTACACTGTAAGGATATCCGTACAACTACAATATCAGGATATCCATACAACTACACTGTAAGGATATCCGTACAACTACAATATCAGGATATCCATACAACTACACTGTAAGGATATACAACTACACTGTAAGCATATACGTACAACTACAATGTCAGGATATCCATTCAACCACACTGTAAGGATATCCGTACTACACTGTAAGGATGTCCATACAACTATACTGTAAGGATATCTGTACAACTACAATGTCTGGATATCTATACAACTCCAATGTAAGGATATCCATACAACTACACTGTAAGGATATCTGTACAACTACAATGTCTGGATATCTATACAACTCCAATGTAAGGATATCCATACAACTACACTGTAATGATATCCATACAACTATAGTGTAAGGATATCATTACAACTATACTGTAAGGATATACATACAACTATACTGTAAGGATATACATACAACTATACTCTAAGTATATCCATACAACTGCACTGTAAGGATATCTGTACAACTACAATGTCTCTGGATATCTATACAACTACAATGTAAGGGTATCCATATGACTACGCTGTAAGGATATCCATACAACTGTCTAGATAAGTTTTTGTTAATTTGATTAACTCTACAGCTCGTGGAATTGGAATATTTCTGATCAACCGGCTCTCCCAGTTGAAGAAATGGTCAAGAGACAGCAAGACAAACACGTAGGTGACACATAGGTGACATGTACGTAACATACTTGTAGTCAGCAACAACATAATCCTTGTTTTTTTTTTATTCTTGACATTTAAAAAAATATCTCTCGTTATGAGAGTTTGAGGGTATTTTTCTGAAGATCTGTTTAGTAATCTTTCAAATTTTAATGCGATTGTGACACTTGTGACACTTGGCATTCCTTGCAAAAATTAAATTTTGTTGGTTTATATAATTGTCAGTTATGCAAAGGGTAATTATGCTAAGTGCATTTTTGTAACAACAGAGACAATAATGTTTGCAAAATGTAATTGAGTGGACAAGAATATTTTTTATTTAAAAATGTTTAGTTATGCATAATTAATTAATTATTATCAGATGGATTTGATAGAACAGAAAGTGCTCTAAACTGATTAACTCTGCAGATTTACAGCGCCCTCTTCAAAGGACACATATGTTATTGCACGGTATATCGACAACCCCCTTCTGATTGGTGGAAAGAAGTTTGACCTCCGACTCTACGTTCTCGTTACGTCCTTTCGACCACTGAAATGTTTCATGTGAGCAAGCCAAGGTTTCATGGTTTAATTTCAATATCGATTAAATATACCTGGTAGTGCAACACCAATACCTGGTAGTGCAACACCAATACCTGGTAGTGCAACACCAATACCTGGTAGTGCAACACCAATCCATTGTTGTAAATTGAATGTCAGTAATATTTTGAATGAATAACTTATTTATAATGGGCTATCACAAGATTTACTAAGAAATTGTAAATATGCCAATCAAATATTTTATTTAAGCATTCCATGTTTGGTTGTTACATATTCAATGCCACTTTAACGTAAAATTGTACACATATCACAGTAAATCATGACCAATATGTAATGATTTGAATTGAGCATAATTATTTTACTCACTGTACCATTATGTCATGTAGTACTGTTGGATATGATGTGTATTGGGGTCTGCTGTGCATTGCTAATGTAGCAATAGAAAAAACACATATTATGGTTGGCAAAATGGCAATGCCCTTTAATTACATATAGTATTACATATTGCTGACGACCTAACTAGATATTATAAGCAATTCCCCTTTCCTATAGTAACAATGAGTTGAACATATCTGTCGATGGGGATTGCCAATAATTAACTAGCTAAGCGTAATAAATGTGGGGCCCAGAAACCACCCGTACAAACCTCATTCATGACTAATGTGTAATGATTTGAATTGAGTATAACTATTTTATGCATATTGTTTTTATTCATGTTTAACAGTAATTAGCAACATTTTGTTTACCTATAGATAAAACATATTTCATAACCACAAAAGTGTTTTTTGCCAAATGCAGGTATCAGCTCGGGTTCTGCAGATTCTGCACAGTGAAATACAATGCGAGTGTTACAGAACTTGACAACATGTTTGTTCACCTGACCAATGTGTCCATTCAGAAGCACGGGGTATGTAGAATGGGGACGCTAGTCTCGTCAGCCGCCATTGTTGGTTTTATGCAAATTTGCCCATAAATGCTCACTTCCTGCCTCCAACGACACACTGCCCACTATCGCATTTCACACCTTAACACATTTGGAATTAAAACAGAGAGAACAAATGTAGCGTAAACGGTCAAGCGGTAGCAGTGGAGGAGTTTACTTATTCCCATACAGGTTCACGTTCACTCACTCATTCATATTAGTGATAAGACATATATATGTATATTCTACAGTTTATTGCATATAAAAATACACAACGACTAATTCTTCAAACTACTATATATCTAATGCTATATTGCTGCGTTTAAACAGTCGACTCTTGTTCTGCGCCGGAACATACCTCGGCGCACAAATTTACCCCTTATACTAAATCACTGTCTATAAAGAAAGTGTTTCACACCATACCTGGCAACAAATGTGCTGATAACAAATGTGCTGATAACAATACGTATAGCTTTAAATTCCTGCCTGTAAAATATACAGAGTGATATCTGACTCATTGATCCAACTGGTAACTGGTGTGACAAACTAAAAAAAGAACTTATTTTGAAGAAAACAAGCACACAAATAACAAACAAGCAAATTATCGCAAACATATTAAAAACTTTTTACAAATACAGCTCAGACTTTTGTAAATGATATGAAATATGAAGGCACCAAAGATTGTAGTTATTATCTAAATAAATAAATAAACTCAGTTTTTTAAATTCAAAATGTAGACGAAGAAACAGTGAAGAAAATAGTACATAATCTACCCACAAAACACAGTTGTGGATTCGATGGTATCTCTTCAAAATTGCCAAAAATAATTGAACCTGCAATAATAAAATCAATTTGGGATTTTTCCAGATAAACTCAAAATTGCCAAAGTGATTCCAATATTTAAGAAAGATGATCCCACATTATTTAAAAATTATAGGCCTATTTTTCTTCTTCCAACAATACCAAAAGTGTTATAAAAAATTATCTTTATTGAGTTATCTTCATACTACAAAGGCAGTAGAATAATGAAAATTCAAAAAAGGGCAGTTCGGATAATAACTTTGAACAGCTATAATTCACATACAGAACCACTTTAAAAAAACTTGAAATACTGAAAATAGAAGATCAGCTAAAGTTACAAGAACTTAAATTTTACTATAAATATATTCACAGTAATTTGCGAGTTTATTTATTAAACTGGGAAATGATCCCATATTACAGTATACACTGTCATAATACTTGCAACGTTACAAATATACATACATCTAGGACAAGACATGAATTTGCAAAAAATGTCTTAACACGTTATAAATGATACTCCAGAGTTAGTTATAGAAAAATATTCACTCACAGTTTTTGTGGTTTTTTGTACTATTTAAAAAAATTCTCTTACAAAAATATAAAAACATACAATATCAAATTGTTATATATTTCAGCAAAACCTGCAAAACTAATAAAATATTCATATAGATACATAGGTCTTTCATACATACAAGTATTTAGGAATGTACATTCAATTAGCTATCTATGTATACAAACAAGCATACCGCTACATACACTCTAGATACAGTTACACTTACAAAGAGACATATGCTGTATTAAAAAAATAATAATAACTCAAATAAAGAATTTGTTATATATATGAAGAGAGGCCAAATATAATTTTATATACTGAGTGGCTCCTATGACAGCGACTTATTTGTCTTAATAGGAATCACTGACCTCTTTTTTATTATGAGTTTAGGTTAATTATAGTTGAAGTATATATACAATATATGTATATAAAATATAGCAATATACTTGTAACCTGCACACTATAATTTAGTTTGGGGTCAAATAAACATCTCGTTCTTGTTCTTCTTTCCCACAGCACTGCCCAACATCTCCCCGGCCTGTTTTAACAACAGCCCATAGCTAGTCCCAATCTGTAGCCAGTACCGAACCCATCTCAACCATGACCTGTTCTTTCCCACAGCATTGCCCAGATCCTATAAAATAGCCTCTATATATATATATATATATACAGCTAAATCCAATGCCCCAGGTTATGTATTACCGAGAGTAGGGTGTCCAAACACGACCCTCTAGAGGTTACCTAACTCTTGACACCCATGGTTGCTGAATCATGAATTCTACTTTAACCCTAACAACCCTCTGCCCTAACTTGTGGAATATTCCAGACATCTCTCCTCTTTAGCTGCATCTCACTTACTGTAAAACCCAGATCTATGGCCACTGGCTAATGACTAGCGATTTACACGTGTATAGTGATTAAGCAACAAGCTGTAGCGACATGAAACACTGTTATACAGAAAATATTGAACATGTGTGTTAACAATCTAAATATGTTACACAAACACTAACACATTTACTTCTATTATTTATTAAAACAACTAGGATTAAAATGTGATAATATTAATACCAATGGTTTATCATACATGTTAAGTCTTCTGCATTCGCCAGGAGACTCCTGGAAATCCACCAAATCTCCTGATCTCCTGGAAAGGAGAACCAATCTCCTGGATTTTCAGTGAAACCAAAACAAATTGTTTTTGGCCTAATTGGCCTAATGGCCTAATTGGGTTTTATTTCTGGTTGACTCGAGTGTGTTTTTCTGAGTCAACACTGACTCTCGGTCACAACTTGGCAATGACGATCATACAGACACAGGCTATTCCTTTGTGCCAGAGGAGGATCTTCTCAAGTCGGCCAAGGTTGTGACATGGGATTATGTGAAGGATCACCAGTAAATGTGTAGGCTTGTGTCTGTTGTCATGCTTGGTAAAGTCACCCTGCATGCTCTATGTGAGATCGACATGGGCGTTATTCTTCTGTGCCAGATGTCTAGAGCTCATGAGTTATTTGTGAATATATATATAATGTGTTTTTGTATCATATATGAACTATTGGTGATTGGTGAAAATAAAACATGGTTGTTACTGTCATGGAAAGTATTCTTTTTGTAATATTATATTCTCTTAAACCCTCCGATTTACATACAAGTCCCTGATTTTCCGAGACTACCCGATTTACGTATAAATCCCCGATTTTCTGAGACCTTCCGATTTACATATAAATCCCCGTTTTTTCCGAGACCCTCCGATGTACGTCTAAATCTCCTGGATTGGCATTCCTGAAACTTAACATGTATGTGGTTTATTTATAATAACGTAGGTACATTTAACTTGGGGGCCTGAAGTGCATTATCTCGTTAAATATCACCTCGAAACAAGAATTGTGTCTTCTATGAGTCAAAAATAAATAAATAATCTGTACTTTGTGTAGTACTGCTTGGTGGTTGAAGTAGGCTGGTCTCTTGGCATTTCAAACCCAGTTTATTTGGGCCAACATTTGTGATTGTCATAATGTTATCCACAAAACTGAAGTGAGTAATCGGTTTTGTAATGTTGATTATAATGTTTGATTATATCCTGTATATTGGCAATTTTAGCATCATAGTGGCCTATTTTTGGCATTTTTCTAAATATCACGTAAATATTGTTGGGTTTCCAGAATAAGAATAAATGATTGACAAATACTGTTTTGATTGGTGACCTTATGTATATACCCTTCCTTGCAGGATGACTACAATGCCGTCCATGGGGGAAAGTGGACGATACAGAACCTGAGAGTGTTCCTGGAGAGCACTCGTGGCAAAGAAGTAGAGTTTTAGTTTTGTTTTATCACTGTTTATTTGTCATTTAATGATATGCAGTTTATGCCAAATACTCTTCGTGACACCACACAGATGGTAGCAGGTTCCTTTGACTAATGTGGTTGACTGCTGCTGGCATTATTTCACAAAAGACAAATGAATTTGTTCAGCAAAATGCTCACGTACGCACACACACGCATGCACGCACGCACGCACACATGCACGCACGCACGCACGCACACACACACGTAATATGTGTTTGCTGTACAGGTTGCTGACAAACTGTTTGATGAGATCAACTGGTTGACCGTCCACTCACTCAAGGCTGTCTCAGTAAGTTCAGTCAGAGTTGACAACAATGACCACTGGCCACTGACCACTGACCACTGATTAGAAAAACATTCTTCTCGGTTCATTCATTTATTTAGTCAGTAATGCTAAATTGAGATTAGTTTCTTGAGCTCTGGGATTTTTATGTTAAACTGTTTCATTTCTTAATGATTAGTCCAGTATAAGATATATTTAATACAAAATACTGAGTGATACATAGTACAAAGCAAGCAAACACTAATTGCTTTAACTATTTATTCACCCATTTTTAGTTATTGTCAAGTAGAGAAGCTTAGATGAATGTAAATTAGGTTTAGTTTGTTCATAAACTGCAGCGTTTGTGGACATCCATATGTCCATTCAGCCCAGAGAACAATCAAACTCACTATGATGACCATAAACAGATATAGATATCTTGTCTCATGTGACACATCAGGGGTACATCTAGGCTTGTTGGCGGAGGGGGTCTCAGTCAGTCGTAGTCATATGTCATTCTACTCATGAACTGGGGGGAGGGGATGACACGTCATTCTACTTATATAAGGGTTAATATTAGCCTGCTGCTAATACTTAAGTTTTTACATTGACACTAGTCCCGATGTGGGCCTATATAAGTTTTCTTTTACCGTAATATTTGGCACGGACACAGGGGGTCTAAGACACCCCCTCCATGGCCTAGGGGACTCTAAGCCCCCCCGGATCTGCTGCTGCACATTCAGGCAGAACAGGTCTTTGTTTGATATGTTGCTCAAACAATATATAAACAGATGGTGCACATTTCATTACTGTGCTTCATTTTAGAAGTCATAAACACTGTACACAGGTGTTACTGCCTACAACTGAAACACTCTCTATTTCAGGGAGTGGTGTCGAATGACAGGCACTGCTTTGAAGCCTATGGGTATGCATCGTTATATTGTGTTTTATATGTTGAATATTTTAGCATTAAACAATATTTTAAAGCATCAATATCGAACGTTTCTGGGCAATAACAGTTCTTATATTGTAACCAGTTTGTGTAAGTTGTACTAAGCAGTCAGGTTTACATTTTAAAATGCATTTTGTTTGTCAGCATGGTTGGTTTTTAGAGTAGATCTTGGTAGTCTAGGGATAAATGTTTAAACTCACCTGCCTATAGTGAAAACTTAATTGTCATAATGCACCAATTTACTTCATATGTTGTATTATTGCAACAAAAATGTGTATTTTCAGGTATGACATCATCATTGATGACAACCTTAAGCCATGGCTTATAGAGGTAGTAACAATATTCTTTTATTTATTTTAATAGTGTAAGACTATTAATCAGGATCAATGTAGCAACAAATTTACGTCACATTGCCAGTATGGCACAAATTGGCAAAAACGATCCAAATGAGATCAAAGGCTTTCCTTTGACCCAGATTTGATCCCCAGATCATGTCATGGCCAAGAATGGGATCAATTAAATAATGTTTTGAAATGTTTATGCAATCATGTATCATATCATCAATTTTGTAGATAAAGCCACCCTAAATGTAAAGCCTATCATATATATTGTTGAAACTCTTGGTCACTGATATAACAGAAAATTCAGAGGTGATCAAAGTGCATAAACATTTTCAATTTATTGTAGTTGTAAGTACAAACGTTGCAGAATAGTAAGTGCAACTGTAATAGTAATTTATTTTTGTAAATATTCAATGAATAAGTAATGGGTTTGTGGATACATTAGAACATGTCATTATAATTCGGTTTTTATATTACAATTGTGCTTTGTAATGTGCTCAAATAGACGAATGTGGTTGATATTTCAATTCAACTAGTTATTTAAAATTATAAACCATGATTTAAAAATCAAATTTAGATTGCACCAAAACTACTATATTTTTTTATTATTTTATGTTTACAAAATGTAGTTTTGATGCCCTTTACATTTTATCAGATTAAAAGTTGGATCAATATTGATGATTATAATTGATTACAGCCATGTCATGATTCTGGGATCCAATCTGTGTATATCTAGCCATGAAAGAACATTGTCTTTTAAATATATTATTTCACATCACAATTTTATTTTGATAACATCTAATTAAGCACAGCATCGTTTTATTTGCACTTTACAACTACAGGTGAATGCATCTCCATCACTGACATCAACGACGTCATCAGACAGAATCATGAAGTATAAACTCATATCAGACATTATCAACATTGTCATGCCTTATGGCAAGACACCCGAGTAAGTGAATTTGGTAACAGTTTTTTTCTTCAGATGCATCCATTCTTTCAACAACTAATTGTTGCCCTACATACTTAATGCCAGCTACATTTAAGATATGACTTTCTTCAGTTTTAATTATACATTGTTCTACTATAGATAAAGGAACTAAAGTTGAAATATTACCAGTGTGGTCCATTTTAGTAATGTATTTTATTTCAGTATTATAACTACTGTAATAATAACTAAATTAAGAACAGATGTTGTATTTTAACACAGGGTAGGCCACACATGACATATGAAAACAGTTACTAGTAATTAAGTTTATTAGTCGACTATTTGACTAGGCATACAACCATATTTAATTTTTTATTACTAGTAAAAAAATTATATTAACTTTTCATAATTTTTATTAAGGGAAACTATGAAAGCAAGCAACAATACTGTTTATGGCAGCAGAATATGCTGGAAGTGTCAAGCTACACTTTATTGCAGAATTTACATAAACCACAAGAATAATGATCTTTGTCATGCATGCTGCAGACTGCCATAACAGCTTCAAGAAGCAGCTTAAGACTCAGTTTCTCTTTAAATCACATTTGTGTGCATTTTAGGCTAGTTATGGATTCATGCAACTTTGACCCCAATGACACAAACATTTTCGTATTCACTTTAAACTATTAGTATTCACTTAGCATTTTAATGTTATGTTTTTATTTTAATGCTTTAAGCGTTTATTCTTTATCCAAAAATTCATGCATAAATATTTTAGTATTACTATAATAAACACATTTAGACATTCATCATTGATTGTTAACCAGTGTGGTTTGTTTTAGCGTCAAGTGGAACAAGATTCCATCAAAAGAGCACTATGGCAACTTTGATTTGCTGTAAGTAGGACGTCAAATAAATAGTCTACAAAATTTTATGCAATTTTTTATAATTGCATTACTGCAGATGCATTTGTAAAAAAAATTATATATCAGAGGGTAGTTTTCAAGAGTATAATGGTGTCTCATAGCAGAGAATCGAGGGGAGGTGAGAACTGAAGACGGCTGATATTCGAAACAGGGCAACTGCTATTATGAACTGTTTGTCTTGGAAAGAAGTAATGCACTTGTTCTTTTATGAGCACCCCAACACCACACCAGTGCAAACTGGTCTTGCAGCATGTAATAATAATAATAATAATAATAACAACAACAATTATAATAATTCTTTATTCTCGGACTCCATACAGTATACAAGTACAATCATGGTTCCATAGTTTTTATATTAAATTTAGTTACACGGAATGAATTACCATGGTTACTTCAACCATCAATAAAGTGAACATACAAAGATTTAAACCACTATTTCAGATTCTAGACTTCACATCATTGTTGATAATGCTGCATATTAAAACATTTTGAGGACTTCATTATAAATCTGTATGTCAAATTTCTCATAACCGCTGCCCAATAAGTTAGGCAAATTATTGCAAACAAACATTTCAGTAGCACTACAATATCTATCTAATCATAACACCATTTGCAATATATTGTTGTAAGAAACATGATTTTCAAATAGCATGGTCAGGAAAATGCCACTCGTGGGGCAGTGTGCATAGCTGAACACTCGCTGTATTTTTGAAGCTTTGGCAATTTCGTTCATCCCATGTTGTCACAGTTCACTCAGCTGTGTAAATGAGTACCTAGCTACAGACAGAGATGAATATTTGAAACAAATACTCTTTGCGCAGTGATTGCAGCATGGCTGAATGCTTCCCAGAGAAGTCAAAATGGCTTTGGAATGACCAGGTCTGCCAGGGGGTGAAGTGTAAAGCACTTTGAACAGTCCCAAGGACTGGATACCGCGTTATAAAAGAATGTATCTTTATTTTTGCACATATGAAATGTACATTTATGCAGCATTTATCTTCAGATACGATGAGGAACTTGCCCAGTCGGACCTTCTCAACCTGCCAGACACAACCAAGACTCGCTCAGGGACTGGGATGACTGGATTCCGGGGGAAAGATGGGAAACGGCTGGCCGCCACATGGAAGTGATCACCAAATGTAACACAAGAATCTCTTCCTTGCCGTCAATCAAATGGAATTATGTTTATTAATGGATCGAGACAGTTCAGATGTGTTCAGCGAGGGTGTTATCTGACTGTGCAAATAGGTACATGCAGATTTTACATTGTTTTAGCTCTTAAGAAACTTGTTTATCTCGGATGTTTTGGCCAAATCTCTAGTTGTTCATCAGCATACCAATGTTGGTACAGGCATGTCACATGACTAGGGTAATGTGACACAAGCTCACAAAGGACTGCATGGATGAGTTGCTTGTGAACAGGTTTCATTCCATGAATGTTCATCGCTTCTTTGATTCGGCCGAAATATCCAGGGAGATGCCAATGTTTCTCTTTTATAATGGTTGCTATTGTGATATTTACCTACCATCTAGTTTTGTTTTCTAATGTTGGGCTTGTTTTGCAAAGAGCCTTTAAATTGAGGCATTCACCATTTTACTGATTAAACATTACATTTTACTGATTAAAGTCAGCTTTTCAACGATTCAACTATATTTCAAATACGCCATAGTATTTGCCATTGTTTGTCTTATATTGGAACAACACCCTTGCCTGTATACAAGGATACACATTTGCATGGGTGTTCATACATAACAATTTATACCATGTGTCAGCGGTTAGTCAACTGAAGAATTACAAAATTGTGCTAAAATATTTAGGAGTACTAGTGCATGAATTAATGTCAAACAGTTCCTAACAACATGATTTAGACAAACATAACTAATATTTAAGATAAACACTTTCAATTTGTATTCAAAACATGTTTCTTAAAAAAAATCTTTCTGGACCAGAATGTCTAGAACAGGTGTTTATTGTACTAAGTACTGAACAAATGTTATAAAAAAATTATTTCGTTACGTAGCCAATGTTTGTCATGTATTATTTAATGAATAAAAAGATGTACTTTATTTTCAGTGTTGTTATTTTATGCTAATTTGTAAAAAAAATTATTTCACCGTTGTATATGCTACTGTGTTTTAATTTATGAATCTAGATATGTAGAAAATATGTAAAAAAAAATCTTTGAAGTTAATATGTAATAAGATGAAAGAAACGGTTGAAAATAGAATGTTTATGTTGACAAGCATTACAGGCATGGACTGTTCTTGTTATAACCGGGAAACGTCGTTCCGGTTATTGTGGCTCGTTTATTGTTTTCGTTGCTCTGACCGCAATTATTACACAAAGCAAGATTAAACCTTAGAACAGGAATGTCAGTAATATCATTTTAAATAAATTGCCATATTATTGTGCATATTGATACAATTATTAAGCTGCAATCTCCAAAAACAATAGGTAGCAGGTGCGCGAATTTGGTGCGAGATTCTGACCCATTTCACCCAGACAAATAATTCATTTAATTTGCATATATCCGTTCACTCCGATTTATATTTTGTTATCTGTTTTGTTATGGGAGGTATTTAAGTAAAACAATACACGCTCAAAACAATATGATATGGGTGGTAAAAATGCAATTAAGTTAAGCATGATAAAATGCGTAGGTTCAACGCACGAATTCTACAAATGTCGCCTGACGCGCATTGATATTTGTGTTGTCTTACGTGATCCGCCTTCCTGCTCAAGCATGTAAATTTTAGTCAGATTTTTCCAGGTGCGACAAAACGATCAAAATATATAGTGGCGACGTAGTGTCCATCGAAAGTTGGACAAGTTAAAAACTTGCTTATGGTCGTGTTATGTATCTTTATGCTGAGGAATTTGATGTGTGGTGGTCATCCGACAAATTCAGCATGCAGGCGCAAATACGATTTGTGTATCGAGAAAAGGGATTCCCCGAAAAGTGGTATTTGTTTTCTTGCGAAATTAATATGTTTTGGTGAAACTTAATTTGTTTATGAAATGTTAGAACCGGACCCCCCGGATGGGGCTGGGGCCTCTCAACCGGGAAACAAAGATGCCCTGACAATCCAGTGTCAATCAACAGAAATTGACTGCATAGAAAAGGTTGTTTTTGTTGAAAATAACAATTCTGCGTCCCAAGAAGTCGTAGTTGGTGACATCGTCTGTGGTGACACTTGTGACATAAGTTATGCCACTGTGGCGAACGATTATGACGCAGCAGCTTGCGTCAGTATTCCACCCGAGGAACACTGTGAGGAAAGTGTGGATGTCGAAATGAAGGACCACGAAGACGCACACGATCACCTCGAAACAATGGGCACTTTATCTGAACACAGTTATGGTCAGCCGGATAACAGAGAGCCGCTGTCACCCGAACTTCAGCATGGCTTCAGAATACTCAAGGAAATCATGTCCGATACTAACAAATCTGTCAACTGGCCGTTCATCTATGCAGTAGATGATACTGAAGAAGGTTTGGAAGACTACTACGAGCGAGTGAAACAACCAATGTGGCTGCAAAGAAGTACGTAACAGCTGTAGGCACGTTGTGTGTATTCCATCGTGGGTTAGAGCTCGTGTTGTGTAATGACTAATGTCCAATGTAATGATGATGTAACACGTTGAATCGTCCAATCCGCGAAGAGGAATTCCCCTTCTTTAACTGGGGATTCCCTGATAAAAATTGTTTTCCAAACCTTTAATAACACTGTCATGTGGTAATTATAATTAACTGAGAAAATACTTAGCAAAGCTATATTGGAATAACATGCTGAAGAATAAGACTGCAACAGAATGTTGGAACATTCTAAAATATGAAATTGAGAATATCATTGATAAATTTGTTCCCTTGAAAAAACAAGGAAAACGGTCTAAAAAGAAACATTTGTCAAGAAAAAATAGTGTTCAAGCAAACTATGTGGAGTGTTTATAAGCGTACCAAAAAGGATGAAGACTGCAAATTATAAAGAGGCACTTAATGCCGCTACGACTGAAATTAGACAATCTAAAAGAAGCTATCAGCAAAAACTAGCATGTAACATAAAAAAATGACAGCAAGAGTTTTTATGCATATGTCAGGAGTAAGCAAAACATATGAGACAAATTTGGACCTCTAGAAGGAAAGGTTTTTTAATTGTGGAAGACTTAAATGGTTACTTCAGTTCAGTGTTTATCAGAGAGGATATCAATTCATTACCAGTTCCAGGTGCTAAATTTTAGGAAGCTAAATCTGACTATTTAGGGCAGTTAATTGTAACTCCAGAAATAGTTGCTAAGAAAATAAAGGCACTGAAGGATAATAAATCAGTGGGAATGGATGGAATTCCTCCAAAACTACTAATGGAAACAGTAGAACAAATCAGTATACCACTTGCAAGAAAGTTCAACTTGTCATTAAAAGAGGGAGTTGTTCCTTTTCAGTGGAAAGAAGCAAACATCATACAATTATTTAAAAAGGGTTCAAGAAATAAGTCAGAGAATTACAGACCAGTGTCAGTGAGTTTAACGTCAGTGATTTGTAAATTATTAGAAAGGTTAATTAAAGACCATATGGTGGACTTCCTTGTTAGGCATAAATTATTAAATTCATCTCAACATGGATTCCTAAAAGCGAAGTCATGCTTAACAAATTTATTATGTTTTTGGGAAGAAATCACTAAGTGGATAGACAAGGGATCGCCAGTATATAATAAAATTATTATCTACTTAGATTTTCAGAAAGCTTTTGACAAAGTGCCACATCAAAGATTACTACTTAAATTAAAAGCCCATGGTATCGGGATGGCATAATTGACTAGATAGAACAGTGGCTGACTGACAGAAGACAGCATGTTATCGTAGATGGAGAGGTTTCTATGGTCTGAAAAATGGCAGATGTTATTAAATTTTGGGATATGTAAATGCCTACATACAGGACACTGGAACTTGGATATATACTACCATATGGGAGATACTGTTCTAGGTACTACTGTAAAAGAAAAGGACTTAGGAATAACAATAAGTGCTGATATTAAAGTTTCAGAACAGTGTGGTATTGCAGCTTCAAAGCGTAATGAAATTCTTGGGTTGATTAGGACAAACATAACATACAAGGAAAAAAGCTTATTGTACCTCTGTATAAAGCAATAGTTAGACCTCATTTAGAATACTGTATACAAACGTGGAGACCATATCGTAAGAAGGATATAGATATGCTTGAACACAGACCGAGGAGAGCAACGAAAATTATTCCAGAACTGAGACCTTAGTTATGAAGAACACCTAAAAGAATGTGGTTTAACAAATGTAGAGACAAGGAAGTCAAGAGGAGATCAGGTTGAAGTTTTTAAGATATTGAATGGGTATAAAAATATTCATATAAATATGTTTTTCTCACTCAAGAAAGAATTAGTAAAGGATCAGTGTAGATTGGATATATCAGGAAGTACTAGTTCTCACAGAGGACAATAAATGAATGGAACAAATTGTCTACAGATTGTGTAACTGCTAGCAGCATGAATATGTTTAAAAACAAGGTTGACATATCTCAGGAGGGCGGGTTACACGTAGATGAACATTGTTGGACTTTTGATAAGCCAATGGCTTCCTTGTCCACTTGCCATCTGGGCCTTTGGCTTGGATGGAAAATCTTGTTAAATATTAACTATTATAGCTGCCATGTGTATTATTAATTTAGCAAGCTACTGAGTATGTAAATTTGTGGCTAGTTAATAATAATAATTATTAACATAATAATTTAGAAATATGTTTGGAACTCCCACTTAACGAAAAGGATAAACATTTTTCTGTGAATACAAGAGCTGCTATCTTGTGGATAGATTTGTACACCATTGTCAAAGAACCGAAAGAAGTCATTTTAGCTTAGATTCTAAAGACTAATGTATCTTAAGAAATTAATGTACTTTTTTGATAAATGTACATTGGCAATTTAGATATTTTGACTGGTGAATTTGGATATTATTTTATCAAGCAATGAATGCATAGAATTAGCAAAAATTAAACGGCTTCTGAACACTGTAGACACTGTCATAATTAAAGCAAAACAAAAGTCATGTTTTTGGGGCTATGTACCTAAAAGAGATACTAAAAAACTAACCATGTGAAACTAAGATAAAACATATCATGCCAGTGGTTTACTCAGAATGTGTTCTAAATGCGGGGAATTCCGGTTATTTCTCCAGTTGACCAAGGGCTGACATGTTGACCAGCGTGACCTTTAAGCACATGAACAGCACTATAAAAATCGAGTAACCTAGATTATATGTGATGTATTAAGTGAGACCTGCATGCACATAATCAATGCAAAGTCTCAGACAAACGTAATATTTTGTCATAAAGAGGACTAGTATAGTAAACAAAGGCCAAAATATGTTACATAACTTGAGTTTGAATGCAAACAGCATGGTCATGTCCTATTGGTAAGTATACGAATAGGTGTATACAAATATATTATCATTTCGCAAGCGAATTTTGCTAGACCACCCGCACTCATGACAGGGTTATCTAACAGCAGGGCGGCCCATGAAATTAAGATGCAGTGTGTTCAACAAGGTTTTCTTAGTAAACTATTGGCATGTTATTTTTAATTGCAGTTACAAATGGTTCAGTTTTAGTAACTCTTAGTCTTATAGGTGCATAGGTCCAAAACCATGACTTTTGTTTCCCTTTAGATGAAGCCAGTGTAACAAGTCACAAAGTGACAGTCTGGTGATTGTGAACTGATGGTTGGTTTGTAGTGGAAGAGAAGTTTGAGACACGAGAATACACGAGTATCACAGAATTTGTGGGAGACATGCGCTTGATGCTAGAGAACTGCTACCGTTACAATGGAGCGAGCCATCAAGTCTCCAAGAAGGCTCAGAGACTAGAGATTGTACTCGAACAGAAACTTACATTGCTTTCAAGGTACTCATGATGCGTCATTTAGTCTATACCAGAAAGAAAGTTTCTGTGAATTTAATTTTGTTAGAACTTTGTATGTTTTCTGCACTTGCATTACATTTCCTATATTGTTCCTAATTTCATTGCTGCAACATTTGACTGAGTAGAAGGTTTATAATGTCGAGTTCACATGAGTTCCGCACATAAGTTTATGTAGATGAGAATCATGAGATTATTACTGGTTTACATGCTTCACTAGTTAATAATTTTCAGTATGTTTATTTGGAATTAATGCTGACATTAGAAGGCAAAATACTAATTTATTATAGTAGTACATTCACTGTGCTAGTAAAAATTCTGATAGACTGGTAGATACTTTTGCACTTGATTCGATAAGTGTCATCTTTCAAGCTGGAATAACTACAAGTGCTGTCACTTGTGTGTCACAGCTACAGGCTAACAAGTTGAGTTTGTTGCAGAGCACTGAGAGAGAAGACTAGTATTGCAGCCACATCAGGCCACGCCTTAATAGAACAGCAGATCACTGGTAAGTACTCCACACAGTAATGCTAAAGACATTACTAAGCATGTCACAAGTGGAATAATCCTTATAATGCAGAATTTCTTTCTCATTTGCTTTGTAATACCCACATGATATTTTTTACACTTTAAATGTCCCGCTGTCTGGCCAATAATAATTTATTTTTATTATGGTTCGTGCGTAATATTATGTATTTTTCAAACATTGTTGCAATTTATGAATATCGTTGCCATTTCATGACAATTCCAATTGCTGTTGAAGATGGTGCTTTGATTAATAATAATAAATGCCTTGATTAAATGTTGCCAACAATTTCAACTCTGTACTTAAATTATTTGCTGGGTTGCAGGATGCTGCAACATACTGGAATATTTATTGTTACATAAGCAGTTTATACATACTTCATAAGGTCATTCCTGATGAAGGATTTTATAATGCGTGCGTGCGTGTGCATGCTGCGTGCGTACGTGCATGCATATACATTCTGTACATACATATTATAATACATGTTTCTGGCTTCAGGCACAAGAAGGAGAGTGGTGCTGACTCCCCATGACTCTTCTTTACTCCTCAACCAGATCCGGCAAGAGGAACAGGAACGACAACGAGAGCAGCGTCGGCTGCACATGGCCGAGAGGAAGAACCAGCAGGAGGCATACTTGCAGGAGCTTCAGACATGGGAGGACCAGTTGCTGGGAGACGGGATACGGGAACAAATGCAAGCAATGTGGGAGGTACGGACACGCGAAAAAATTTTTTTTTGAAGTTACACTAGCAAAATACCTGTTACAAACTGTGCCAAATAAAACTGTTGAAACAACAACAAAACCTAATTGGTAATTTATTCAGAGCAATATGTACATGGTTTTGAATTAAAATGCAATCCTTTTTTAGCCCACAATCTTCTGTACAGTTGTAGTGTAACTGTAGATACATGTAACAATAATTCGAAGTCTTACAACCACTGGAAATATCATGCTGCTGTAGGAAGAAAAGATTATTTCGACAAAGTGTAATGTTTGCAATGTTGTTGATGTCGACAGATAGCCCAGATTGGTCACTTCCTATTCCTGTGTGCAATGCCGTTGAACCTAGGCGAGATCATCCACTACGAGTTAGAGCGGTGCTTCCTTATGCCACGAGAGAGCAGCACCATGCAGCGAGTGATGACATTCCTCATCAGCACCCCCTACCAACGCACCCGGTGAGTAACCCCCTACCAATGCACCCGGTGAGTAACCCCGTACTAGCGCACCCGGTGAGTAACCCCTTACCAATGCACTTGGTGAGTAACCCCCTACCAACGCACCCAGTGACTAACCCCCTACCAATGCACCCGGTGAGTAACCCCCTACCAATGCACTCGGTGAGTAACCCCCTACCAACATACCCGGTGAGTAAACCCCTACCAATGCACCCGGTGAGTAACCCCTACAAGCGCACCTGGTGAGTAATCCCCTACCAACACACCGGGTGAGTAAACCTCCTACCAACACACCCGGTGAGTAAACCCCTACCAACACACCCAGTGAGTAAACTACCAATGCACCTGGTGAGTAATCCCCTACCAACGCACCCGGTAAGTAACCCCCTACCAGCACACCTGGTGAGTAACCCCCTACCAACATACCCGGTGAGTAACCCCTACCAACACACCCGGTGAGTAAACCCATACTAACGACGATAGTAATGCGATAGTATCATGAAATAGAGAATAATAGTCTCAAATCATAACTGGTAGGTGGCGCCATCACATGGCCTTGGAGGCAGTTGTTTCAAAATGCCAAATCCATGAATGCTCAAATCGACTATTGTTGGTGTTAGGTCAATTAATAAGTAAAATAGCCAAATAAAGTTCAAAAAGTATGTTTATGTACAATGTGATAATGACACAGATTTGTTTTGCCAACTATCGTTACTATCAATAGTTCAGTGTACTATCGATGATAACTATCAATAGTATTGCATCATCGCAGTGACTATTGCGATGCATCGATAGTTGGATGTGTTGTTGTACCCGTATTCATTGTGATCTTTGGTTTTAGTTATGCTAGAATTATTCGAGAGACCGGTTGAGACAGTCCATATCTGGTGGTCTCTCGCTGTCTTCCTGGCTATGATACTAGATAGAGTTCAGTGGTTTTAAATTTGGGGTTAGGGCAAGTGCCTCTTATGGGCAATAATCCAAATACAATACTTGTGGCAGCCACTTGTATTTCTCAATGTTTTGCTCTAGATGCTAGTTTAAAATGTCTCAAATGTTGATAAGTATTGTGTAATGTTATCAGTCTCATTGAAAACTCTCATTAATAGAAGAAAAATAGAGATGATTGATGTGGCGGGGAAAAGTAAGCATGAGTTTGTTTGTTTCTGTTCACATGAAAATTATTTTGTTTGTAGCTTGGAAAACAAGCCAGCCATGCCTTACAGCGTTTGGGAGGAGAAACTTCGAGGGAAACTGGGCAACTGGTACAAGACACTGGCAGACAATCACCAGGATACTAACAAGGTCAGTTAGTTTGTGTAATACAATGTAGCATTCTGGGCTAAATGCTTATCCACATGTGCTGGAAAGATGTAGTTTGGTGATTTTGCAAGTTTGTGTTTTCTTGTCTGCATGCTTGAGTGTAAAGTTTTTTAAACGAGTGTTTTTTATAATAAATATGTTTAATTTCTTTTAATGTTGTCATCTACTTGGTGAAAGTGAACTTAACATGGATTATCCGAAGAAAATACAGTGTACTGTACAAGTTATAATGTTTATTCAGACCATTGTATCCATCTGATTTATGACATTAATTCATAAGTCATGTAAATGCATTCAAACATGGTTTTGTAGACAATACAGAAGCTAGGCCTTGAAGAAAAGTTCTTTCACGTCTTGGGTGAGTTTTATGTTGTGTTGCTTGTTACAACATGTTTGTTTTAATATCAGACATACCACACAATCTGAATCAGAATTTGTTCCAGTGTATACAACATTTAGAATTTAGTATAATAGTTGTGTTAGTGCCAGTTTACCTTTATTTTATTTGAAGATAATTAAGGTACGAGTTGGGAAGGCAGGATGGGGGAGATGGCGCCAAGAGACATAATTTCCTACGTTATCGTTTAATTGTCAAGTTGTTAAGTTATGTCGCTAAAATTGTGCCTACAGAAGACATGAAGAAGATAATAAATAAAGATTGATCGAAGTGTATGAATTGACGTAAGTCTAGTTGGATTTATTGTTCAGTGAAACTACGAATCGGAAAACTTGGCACAAACCGAGACAGTAGGATATGGATTATAAAAGCTGCCACCGTCCCCAAAACTAAGTTCGAATAGACGTAATCGTTGCGCCTATAAGTTGTATAACTAAAATTAAGATAGCATTGTGCTTTTAGTTATTTCTTCTGTGGGCAACCAGAGAACACAGGTATTATTTCACTGTCAGCACTCAGCCGCAGTTCATAAGGGTGCTGACTTTGATCACAGTTCAGAAGGGTGCTGCCTTTGATCACAGTTCATAAGGGTGCTGCCTTTGATCACAGTACATAAAGGTGCTGACTTTTATTACAGTTCATAAGGATGTTGACTTCGATTACAGTTAATAAGGGTTCTGATTTTGATTTACAGTTCATAAGGATGCTGATTTTGATCACAGTTCAAAAGAATGCTGTCTTTGATTACAGTTCATAAGAGTGCTGACTTTGATTACAGTTCATAAGGGTGCTGACTTTGATCACAGTTCACAAGGGTGGTGTCTTTGATCACAGTTCATAAGGATGCTGTCTTTGAGGGCTAGCGTTGTACAATCATGTTAATATGCGTATGCCTTTGTAGTATGGTAGCTACTGCATGAAAGATTACACTTTCACTGTTATCCACAGGTAGATTTACCATATTCGACGTATTAAGCATACATGCCCTAATTAGCATACAGTCCCTTTTTTAATCAGCAGGTTCCATGATTATTATAACTTGACTAGTATGGAACAACCGAAAAATTTCGCCGTCTGGTGTTAAGCAGTTGGCACCACTTTTTAGTTGTTCTACACTAGCCACGAATTTATACCACTAGTGTTAAACAGTTACCTTATTGTCTAGAAAAACATATTTTTATGTACCTTGAATGGATAGATGATCCGGTTCTTGGTTATTAATATTAAGCATAACTACCTCTCAAGAAACTTTGTGTTCGTTCTGTATATTTCAACTGCATCTCGCAGTCTTCTTCAGCAGACTGAAGTTATGGATGTGTCCAATGTCATGTGACACAAGCTGGAGTAGGACTGGTGGGAGCTCCTGGACAGAAAACCTGATAACGGAAGAGGAGGACAAGAACACAGAGGTGGACCACATCAAGAAAGTGCTGAAAGCAAACGGTTACAAAACTTGGATGTTTAACACCACGCAACCAATGAGAAGGAAGGAGAACACCACCACAGAAACCAGCAGAAGACAACATGCCATAGGTCTGCCCTACATTAGTAAACTATCAGAACAAGTAGCAAGGATTTTCAAGTCCTATAACATCCCGGTTTACCACAAACCTATCAACACCCTGAGGTCACTGTTGGTACACCCAAAAGACAGAACAGCAAAGGCAGCAAAGTGTGGGGTAGTATATGACATACAATGCCCAGAATGTGACCAACACTATATAGGAGAAACAGCCAGAACACTTGGCACAAGAATCAAAGAACATCTATCTTGTCGCCAACCCCTATCAGCTATAAGTGAACACAAACTGAACACAGGCCATCAGTGCTCTATGAAGGACGTTAATATTCTAGACCACGAGGAGAACTGGCACAGGAGAAAAATAAAGGAGGCGATTAACATCCACAGAGAGAAACCTACGTTGAACCGAGACTTTGGCCAGGAGCTCCCACCAGTCCTACTCCAGCTTGTGTCACATGACATTGGTCATGTGACACATCCGTAACTTCAGTCTGCTGAAGAAGACTGCGAGATGCAGTTGAAATATACAGAACGAACACTAAGTTTCTTGAGAGGTAATTATGCTTAATATATTTTTATGTACACTTATTAGAACAGATTCCTTGACATTTTTCCATGGCCCAATTTTTTTAAGGGTACTGTATGCTTTTTCGGTAATTCAAAGTTTCATTTAGCTGATGAAGGGGTGGTCTGACGTTAAATGACATCAGTTCCTTTGACAGGAGTTTTGAAATCACCCCTAGATGATGTTGAATCATGACATTTACATTGAAGGAATGAGAAACCCAATGGAGAAGAAGAAATACCACGAACTGACATTCTACCAGAGAGTTTGGGTCATGAAATCCCTCTGTGACTTTTGTTTGGTATGTTGATCCCACAAGCTTCCCCTATTTGTGTTCATGATGTAGGCAGTAAAGATGGATATTATTTACAGGTTTCTCATATTTCCAACATATGTAATGTGAAGTGTATTAATATTTTGGAATTGTTCATATTTTGTCCTGAAGTTGTAAGACAGATACTTATAACGAGAAATCAAATCATTTAATGCTGTAAAGCATGATGTAGACAAAGTCTGAAATACATCAGTTTTGAACGAATGGCTTGGAAGACCAATGACAGAATTGCATAGATGGCTATGATCAACAGCATCACCAGATATGTGACTTGATGAAAAAGAATGGTGGCATGTCACTCTGCAACCAGAATGGCTTTTGTACATATGTAAAAGGTTTTCTTTGAATGTCTGTTCTTCGTATAGGCCAAAGTAGGTTGCCTTAGTTTTGCTAAGAATATAACATTATCGTACATGCTCTACTTCAAGGGTTACCAAACTTTCTCTGCTCAAGGTCTCCCTGAGAAGACCCCCTGAAACATCAGCAACATGTTGTTCCCCTGCAAGTCCGGAACCCGTTCTCTAATTCCAGTTACTTTCATAGATTATCTAAATTTGTCATTGGCATATATTACAGGAGACGCAGCAGTCGATTCGTGATGCAATTGAGACCCAGTCCATAGATGACCAGCATGCGTACGTGGTGGGGAGTGACGCTGACGGCAACAACTATCTACACTTCCCACAGTTCTGTGGGGCGGATCTCAGGATCTACCGACAGTCGCCAATTCGCTGGCCAAAGATGGAGAGGTTGCCTCAGAAGCAGGAAATGTTATCAGACATCAAACTTCTGAAGGTGACCTTGCAAAACAATAGTAAAATGCAATTTTCTTACTTGCAGGATAATTATTGTCATCAAATTTTTAATAACATTATGAGATTTAGGTTTCTTTAATGAACTATTGTTTCTGTCATTGCGCATAGTTGCTGATTAATAAGTATTGTCTGCATTACATTTTTGTCTTTAGAGTTTTTCTACTGCGAAGACAAACTACAGGAAGGGTGTTCTCAAGAATTTGTAGCTGGTTAATAATTGCTCCCTATTCACAGTTGGTATATATATTTTTTAAGGAAATTGGGTGCAGAAGTTGGAAGCACTCATGTAATTGGATGACATTTATTTTGTTCCAACCTCTGGTTGCAGTGGTTAGTCTGGTATTTAACATGAGACCTTGAGACATTTCAGGTTGATATCATTATTCGGACACATACATTGTGCTCCTATGGGACCAGTTATTCGTTATTTTTTTCACATATAATAGTAATTATCATGCATCAGTTAGACTGTATAAAAATATCTTCTAAACATTTCTTAAAAATCCTGTAACAAGATGTAATTTTGATTTCACTTTACAGCTGTTATCCAGCAATCGGAAATCTCCACGCAAGAAGACAAAAAAGAAGAAACCAGCACCACCACCAGAGGCCGCCAGCCCTCCTCCCAGCACGCCCCGCTACAGAGACAGTCGGTTGCGACAGGTGAGTGTGTTTCCTTGTAGAAACTACTAGCTTCGCTATTTGGGATAGTCATGGTAAGCTATTGACTATATTTGCTCATATTCTGTATCGAAAATATAACCGTGCTAGTGTTAAAAAATATCTTCCATTTCCTGCATTTGTATTATTTTTAGATTTTCTTGTACATGTTCTCTGGTAGTTAACATTTGATTGCCTCTAAAAATTTGTAAACATTAATGAGAGAGAGAGAGAGAGATAGATAGGGATATTTATTAAAATCAAACCATGAACATAAGGATACCGTTATAGTACATGACAATTGTGAATAAAATGTTTGTTTATCCACGGAGACCTGCACAGAGACCTAATAGATCGTTGGTGTTCAGGCCACCATGATAATTATATTCACTTACTTATACTTTGTTAACTAACTAACTAACTAACTAACACTAATATTATAAATAATAATCATATATCATTCTATGTGAACATAAAGTGTAAATCATTGGTATTGCTATGTAACAAATATTCTGATTTCTGAATATAAAGACTGATAAAATTTGAAATACAGGAAAATGCTTATAGAATCATAATTTCATAAATGACAACCAAATATCAACAATTAATACCACTAATAGTACTTCACACTAACATAATCAACACTAATTAATACTAACTAACACTAATGGCAAACTGTGCTGTATTGTTATGATAAAGGACGGTCCCAGAGAGAAAGTAATAATACTAATGAAATATATGTAAACTATGCGAGTTTACATTCACTAGGACACAAAGAGTGGGTTAAAGCTTGGTTAGGACTCTTGTGGATTGCTAATAGTGCAGCGAGGAACAGCGTTCTCCTTCCTAATGTTTCTTTAATGTTTACAAGCACAAATATGTTAATATGATGAAGAATATGTGAGCTATAAAGTAAGTGATGATCACGTAGCATGCATGTTCAACAATCATGTATTGTTCAGTTACAATCACCTGTTGTCACATACACTTCAAAAACAATTATTCTTTGTTCAGAATATGTAAAATATAATTGAAAATTTTAATGTACAGAAGTTAATAAACAGAAAAATTATTATGGCATTTTCATTGTTTATTTTGCATAGGTTCAGATATTTCTTGTCACAGTGGTACAAATTGTAATAGTGTATTCGTTGATGACAAGGTTATCATAACACCTGTATTTAGAATCAGATAAATACATGACTTAAGGTAGCTTGGGCGGCTGTTATATGCTTGTCTTGAATTGATTAGTTTCAGTAGAAGTTTTATAGATAAATTAACCATTTTTCACAGGTTGTAGTTGAAATACCATATAATATACCAGATTAAAAAAATTTGGAGTTTTTCATTTATTTGGTTGTGTTACAAGGTTTTTAAAAAAATTTGTAAATGTGAAAAAATAGCCACTAAAACGAAGTTTAATCATTTTGAGACAATCCCCAAAGAAATAAATTACATACATATAAGCATGACAGTGTAACTGATAACTTTATGGCAGATTTTAGTTAACATAAACCAGTTATGTCTGCTACACCACCGTGAATGAATTAAGCAAAAGTTGAATGAAGTTGTATTACGTTGCATGCATGTAAGACGCGTTCATATGCAAAATTGCAATGTCGTGAGTGTTGTAGTTTTTCTCAAACTATATTTTAAACATCATTTCCTGGTTATTAATGAAAACACAATCTTGACAAATGCTTGTTTTTGTGTTGAATTTTATCGCTTTTCACTGGTGTTTTATGTATTGTTGACAAAACATAATGGCCATTTGTAATATTGATATATCCCCTTAATTTGCCACCACAATAGTCCTTGGATATGTACTTGTAACATGTTGTTGTCTATTGTATCAGGTTACACCAGCCATCTAACAAACACATAGTAGGGTGTGTGTATGGTCATTTTGATTGGCCCATTATCCCGTGGTCACCAGGTCACATATGTGTCGGCATTTCCATTCATGTCAAAGGCATGATAAACTACGTAAACGCTCACTGGTATTTGCTTGTTTAAGTATATGATTTAGTTAGGTAGATATAATACTGATGTGTACTAGCATTACAGTAACCAGACGATGTGGTCCACTTTCACAGCGAACGAATATTGCTGGTTTGAGCATCATAGCACACACGGTCATTACTATGGAAACATTGTAACTTTTCTGGGAACCCAAGGGGATTTCCAAAAGAGCTATGTTTTTGAAGGATGGATTGGTGAAATATGACATTAGTGCCGGGTGATTTTTCTGTGGTGTCGACGTTTAGTTCAGTATATCCTAGCATGTTACGAAGAAAAAAATGAAAAAAATCAGCTGACACGCTAGCCACGGCAGCCACCTGAAGACTGGAATCTTTAACCTATAATGTTTGCTTTCAGAACCCCAAGACAGTAATAACTGCACAACCATCAACACCAGGTGTCAGCAGTGGTGCAGGATCATCTGAGAGCGATAGCGACAGTGGTATCAGCGAGAATGATGTCGATTCAGAGGAGCCAACTTCACGCAGATCCACACAGACTAAGCATCAACTCAAGATTCGTACTCCAGAGTTCATTCGTTCAGGTCAGCTCACGGAGGCCATGTTAGCACGGAGTTGGCGGCGCAATCACGACCATACCGAGTCAAGCGATGGCACACCAACTCCCTCTAGGGACAGCACACCAACGCCGCCAGTATGGCGTGGCCATCATTGGAAGGATGTAGCCATGGCGATGCCATCACGTGGTTCAAGTCCTTCCATCAGAGGGAGCTGCGTGGCTGACCCCGATTCGTGTGCCAGCACTCCAGTGCCCTCTGTTGTTGGTGACATTGGCAGTGATTCGTGTTGTAGCATGCCAGCCGGGGATGTTACCGTTAGTAACAGAAAGAAGCGAAGCCGCCGAAAAGTTGGGTGGAATCGGCAGCGAAGAGCGAAAAAACGGTTAAAGGTTAGCAAGTGCGATGAAGACATTGAAACAGTGTCAGAGAATCATCACGCTCACATCGACATTCCATTCGATGTTTGTACAAATGTTAAAGATGAGGGTGAACAAGCAAAAACTGGTCATCTGCAAGGTGAGACCAACTGCCAGGGGACGGAAGGAGATGATGTCCATGCAATGCCAGACAAGGATGGGTGCTTACAATGTGGCAGCGAAGCTCAGGGAAAGTCTCAATGTGAGAAAAACATTCAGCAAAACGTAGGGAATATTTCTGTGGGAAATGACTCCGGTACTCGAGACGTTGATAAAACAGATGGTGTTGAAACTGGCAGCATTAGCAGTAAGTGTGGCGATGGACAGACGTGCTTTGACTTTGTGAAAACGGAGCTACCAGAAGCGGGTGTAAATACAAACTGTAGTGCTGTGAATGGGTATATCAGTGACAGGTCCGAGGTCGGCATGATAGCGAAAACAACATGCCAGGCTGAAGATGCCAAACATGCATTTATAGAATCAAAGGTTGACAACAATGGACATCTGAAAGTTGACAACTGTGAAATTAAGAAAGAAATTGATTCCAACATGATCAGTACTGAAACAGCAACTGTTGCCGAGTTGCCTAGTGCATGCTCAGAAGTAAAGCTAGAAACAAACAATCAGTGTAATGGTGTTCTATTGGAAAATGACAAATCCGACATCAAGGTCAAAACTGAAACAGAGGTCAGTGCTGCTGAAGGAATACATGCTCAACTGCACATTCATACGGGTAATTTAGTTGTGCCAAAATCAGAAACTACTTTGAAAGTTGAAAACAGCAGAGAAATTCCTGCACCTGATGAAGAGGGTAAAGCAGATCAGGAAACAGCAGCTGTGGTAGACGTAAAAGAAGAAAGTGACGAGAAAATAGAAGAAGTGGTAGGTTTTTATTTTGTTTTTAACTGATGTAATTTTAATTGTAATAATAATAAAGACTTGAAATTAATTCCGTATGCTGTACTAAGAAACCATTGAACAATTTATACATCGGACCTTTCTGTGTCAAAAAAATGGAGGGTTTGTTAAATGGCTCCCCGAAAATTTTATTTTTCGTAATGAATGACATTGTCATCATTCTAGTGATTCTACTATTGAAAGATGTGAGTTCAACGGATAGCAAGTTATGCATTTTGCAGAAACTGTCGTACTTCTCATTTAAATTGTTTTACAAAGTGCCAATGGCAGTGATTTATCGGACAAATTTTTATAACTATGCATATTTTAAAATAAAAATACATATTGTCTCAAAATCCCAAGCTGTTACCATTCACACGTTGAAGATGAGTTTCAGGAGCACGAAAGCATTTGCACACCTCAGATTGCTGTCTGACAAATTTTGCATAGCTAATTGTTGTCTGATGATATTGCATTAATAACTAACAGGTGGGGTGTCATGTCCTGTGTTGCAGTTGCCTGACTTGAGAGAGTTTGAATTGGTGGTGGATGGAGTCGACTCTCTCAAGAGACTTGTCGTGCAGTTTGCTGAACTCGAGCCATATGAGCTGGGCACTGGAAAGAAGAAGAGGGTGAATAATGAACTCTGCTTTGCTCTACTCGTCTTCTCCCTTACACCCATTGGTTATGTGTGGTTCTCCTTGGGATTTAGTCGGTGACTTACAGACCGTAAAAGGGATTTAAAAACAAATAGTTGATGGGTAAAAATTTTGTTGTTCCAACCTCTCCGATCTCTCTATGGTGATTTTATTTGAAACTGAAAGCGTCATCGAACATATATTTCATTGTTAGGTCAGAAAGTGTGACATCGCCACAAACAGTTCTATTAAAGTCTAAAGACAACTAAATAAATAAAAACAAATAAATTATGCTGCTGTTTGTAGTTGATAACACCGCCGCCGAGGAAGCGGTGCGTTGTCGAGCTACACAAGCGCCTGCTGTTCCTTCAGAAGGAACTAGAGCCATGGGAACATAAACTTCAACAGGCAACAAAACGGGCCCGGATAAAATTGAAGAAGGAACAGGGAACGTATAAAGAGGCTACTGAGAAGGAGAAGGTGAGACCTGGGACAGAAGTCTGTTTAAATACAATGTTGAGTTTGAAAGATAAACCGTCTTTGATAGATGAACCTCAGATGGCTTCAGAAATGTTGTGCAGGTATTGAAAACATGTCACACCATTTCGATGATTAAACTGTTTGAGAGACTAGGTTGCCAAGCTAACTAGTAACTACTAATGTCTGCTATAAAATGTTGAAATAGCAGTGATATGGTCATCGACTATGGACAGGTTTGAGTACAAATTGCAGTCGGCTTTTAATCGACTGTGCTGTTGTGGTCAGGATTGTTTAAATGATGTTGTATCCTCTATTTATTGGTATTAGTATCGATTATCTTTTTTATGTTATTAGCCAGTAGTTATCTGAATAAATCTGGACTTTGGGTTTTCTGACAATGGTTATGATTAATTGTTGTCACGTCAGTAGTGCCTATTGTGATGTGGCTGTTACTGTTATTTAACATAATATGTAGCATATTGTAACAATTGTTATTATTGTTTTTGTCTCACCCATATCATGGTCTTTGTCAATGTTGTTTGGCCTTCACTGTATGATATTCGCTTTTAGGTGGACGATATCTGGGAGAGTGAGGAAGAAGGATCTGCTGAAGAGGAGGAAGATGCTTCAGACGTGGAATTTTCTGCCTGCGAGCAAGAAGCACCCAAACATGATTCAATATCTTCACAAGTGGTGGCGCCACCAGCAGCAGCAGAACAAGGGCAAGTAGAACTTGAGAAGAGTTCCCGTGGTCGCATTCGTAAACGTCGCCTCATTCCCACCGATGCGAAAGACCAGCACGTAAAGAAACGCAGGAAGACAGAGCCTGCTAACAACTCCGAGCAGACCATGCCGCAGAAGCTTGTTGGCTCCTCAGCGCCAGATACCAAGGCATTGCCAGTGCCTATCAGGCTGACACAGTTCACTGGTGCACAGAACAGTCTCTTGAACTTAAACCTCCTAAACAAGCACGGGATCCAACTGCGGTTCCAGAGTCCGGCATCAGTGGCGACATCCCAAATGGGTCAGTCGACTTCATTGAATCTCTCTGCTGAGAATGCGACGCTGTTGGCTCAGCTATCCACCCAGCAGGTTCACAGTAGCAAGTCACCGAGCGGGAAGACAGGCCAAGTCTTGCCAGCACAGGGACAGCAGATAATAAAGGCACTGTTGTCATCTGGACGTGCATCTCAGAATCCCGCTTCTAATACTCCACCGAAGTTACCATACCAGTGTATGACAGTGACACCTAGTGGCTCGCAACCGCTCAATGTTGTTCCAACAAAAGGCAGCTTAACATCCACACCGCAGCAAGTGGTTCGCTCTTCATCTGGTCCAGCGTATGTTGTCTTGCCAAATGCCAATGCTGTCCGCCAGGTGTCCCCAGTTAAGGTCGTGAGGGGAGCAAAAACCCCTGGTGTCAGCACATTGAACCTAAGTGAGGGTAATAACCCAATGGCAGCAGCAGGTCCAAGGTTCTTTCAGTACAACAGCCTGAGTGAGCTACCGCCCGGACTTATTCAACATATCCTCAAAACACAAGACTCACGCATCAAGGGCCAGAATAAAGTAGTTCCAGCAGCAAACACGACCATGCTGGAGGCGTCAACAACCGAAAAAAATACATTGTTGATGAACCTCATCAAGGCTGGTGTCTTGCCAGTGTCTGCCACTCTACCACAGTGTAATTTGTCACAGACACAAACATCCAGCAAAACCACCCCTAAGCATGTAGCCGACTCTACAGGTGTCTGTGTAGATAGCTCAAGTGACACAACGGAAACATCTGCCATGGTTAAGTCTCCCACTAGTTCACAGGTTGCATCGATAAGTGAGCTCACCAAAACGGGGCAGGTGAACCCTGAACTCCTCTCAAGGCTGTCTGCATCCTGTGAGAGTGGGGGGTTAACGACTGTCCAATTCTCACCGCAGCGTGCTCCGAAATATGCAAGCAACGTCACTGTTAAGACGCTGCTGGAGAGCCGGGCAGCCGCCACACAACAGGGACCCGATGGAGTGAAGGATGTCACAGCGGCACTCGCTGAGGCAGAGGCAAGCCCCGTGGAAAGCAACATGCAAATGACATCTAAATATAACGTCACAATCAAGCCAACTGCACCTATTGCTATGGCAACAGCAGTAAAGTCACCGAAGATAGCAATGGTTAATGTGGCACAAGGTAACCCCGATGCCGGTGAACGAAAGGCGTTACATCCAGTTGTTTTACCAGATGGCGCTCCAAAGGTTGTGACCTTGCCAGTAACCGTAGCGCAGCAGTTGCTGCAGCCACAATTGTTGCTCAGTGCGATCTCGCAGCCCGGTGGGAAGAATGCACCGGTTGGTGGGCTGCCACAGTTGTGTCTACAGCTGAGACCAGTGGCTTCTGCAGCTGTTGCTCACCAGGTGTCAGCTCCAGGAGTTGCAGTGCCGCAGCTGCAATTCCAGTTGCAGGCAGCGACGACCCAACCAGGTCAGTTAGTCAAGCCGGGCAGAACAACTATGCAGAGGGTGATACCAGTAACTGTCGCTGAGGCCACAAAACAAGTGTTGACGGTCTTGAACAGTGGCGCCACCAGTGGCAGTTCTATGCAACTACAACAGGCTGCTTTCCAAAAGGGTGGTCAGCTTGGAGGATCTGCGGTCAATGTCTCAAGTGGTCATCAACCAATTTCAAGCACTGCAGCCATTCTTCCGTCAACTGTTTCACTCCGGACAAGTCCAGTGACAGGTGAACAACCTGTAACCTGTGTTCAACATCTAGCAGTTACGTCAAGCTCATCAAAACTGCAGAAGACCGCCTCGCATCCAGGCACGCCGGCTCCACCGAGCGTGGGCACACCGCGTGGCACCTCACCGCAGCAAGTGATGGTTCTTCCCCAGGGCGTGGTGTTGACACCACAGCTGCTGCAGCAGCTTGCCACTGTGCGTGGCCAGCAACCTGGGTCGCTTGTGCTGCAGTATGGCAAGGGTGGCACCACCCAGTTGGTTCGTGCCCCGGTGGCTGCGGCATCACCCCGGGGCGTTGCAAGCGGCTCTTCTGTACAGAAGATGCGTGGCTCTGTAAGTCCTGGGCGATCCACGAGAGCGTCTGCGTCTCCAGTGAAGATCCGCGTGCCTGTCAACAACACCAGCAGGACAAAGACACACGTAATCCGTCTTCCACTGCCGACCAGCACGGCACAGGCGCCTACTGTCCACATGCTACGAGCACCTGGATTGTTCGCCGTGTCAAACAACAGCGCCAATCAGGCGCAGATGAACACGTTGACAACGCCGACCTTACGGGCTCCTGGTCTAGTTGCAGTGCCGCATGCCGACAGCGCTGTTGCAGGCAAAATCGTCAGCACTAGCTCACTGTCCATGGCTCTTGCCAGTGGCCCACGGTTTTCAGCACAGCCAGCAAAACTAAACATGTCGAACTCTGGTCCATCTCTTTCACTGGCTGTTACCAGGTCAGTTGGTGTTAATGTGAATAGGAGCATTTCCAGCGAGAACACGTCAAGGCAGTTGGCTCCACCTGTCAGTGTCGGCTGCGATCACACAGTTTCCAGCCATATTATCAACATGTTGGGACAAGTGGCAACACGTAGTGGTGTCAGTGATGAACGGGTTGTTTCCAGCCAACAGCTACTTGCCAGAACAAGTGGATTATCAGTAGTGATGGCGCCCTTCACAGCTGAGAGCACAGCTACTCTGAACAGTTGTAATACAAAAGTGTCACATTGTGCGTTAGTAGAATCAAACTGTGCCACAACTCTGCCCACCGCTCAACCGACAAACCGACCACATTCCAATATCAGTACCCAGCAGCCTTTCATTCTGACGCCGTCGCCCATGGCAACAACAGTTATGCAGACGGTTGCCACTAGCAACAAACCACGACATGTGCATGTCCAGCAGATGTCGCCAGTGAAGGCAATGGTGCCGTCCTCTGTCGGCCAGTCGGGCACTATTGTTCGGTTGATTCGAATGCAGTCACCTATGAAGAAAGGTAAGTTGGCAACGAGGCCACACCTTCAGCAGCACAGCGTTGCGAGGTTACCCGGCACCACCTGTGCAACCCAGGTGCACCATACAGGAAGCGGTGTCCAGTCACCCTCAAAACTTGTGCTGTATAATGTGGGTGGACAATTGGTCACTGCGCAGGGAATTCCCGTTTCCCTGCCCATCTCCCTGCCTCCGGGAATGACCACTGCACGAGTCACTGTGGCTGGACCGGTCAGACTGCCCTGTGTCGGAGATGATCATACAACTGTACTGAAAACACAGACGATGTTGGCCAGTGGTGGGAGTGTAAGGTCGTCGGCGAAAGGAGAGTCGGCGTCGTTGGTGCTTCCGGAGCAGCAGCAGTCGACTGTCTTAATAACACCGGGCGAGTCTCCAGTGACACCTCCTCGAAGTCTTGCTTCAGGCAGCGGGTTAGTATATGTCTCAAAGGGACAACGGTTGGAAGCTGGATGCAGTGGCGAGAACCCACTGCGTCTCCAGAGTGTGATGCAACATAGTGATGCAGCATCAACAGTGAGCTTCGGGAAATCGCAGGCGACGCCAAAGAAACCGGACCATGTTGACGTTAGCAATAACAGGACGGTGAAAGGAGCTGCTTGTGCTGCCACCGACTGTGACTGTGGTGATGCTAGCAGAAAGGAACATCGTGTATCTACATCAGCGGCAGGCGGGATGGTCGGTGATGCAACTGACCTGCCATCTAGTGGAGAAACAGGGCTTGGGCTTCTGTCACAGGCGGCAGCCCTGCAGCAGGCGTTCAGCACTACAGGAACGCCGTCGGACGACGGCAGTTCTCTGCAAACATCATCACAGTTTCATTGATTAAACAACCAAACTGAAGTTGTGACGCTAGCAGCAATCGTTTCGTGTAGATGAACATGCAATTCTCTGTTTTTCACTTGGTTTATATGGAACATACACATTCCACTTTACACAGCCTGTGACTTCATGTCAAAATTACAAGTTGCCAGTTCAGATTAAGACGACATGCATACACATACGAGGAACACTTGCACTCTTGTTATACTGATATATATCAATTTTATGTTTATAATAATATTGATGTCTAACCGGGTGATTACAGAATGCAGATTTGTTTAAATCTATATTTGCTGAAATGTTTACAACACAATCTTGCCCATGTAATTTGGAATACATTTTCTGTGGTACGGGTCTGATTGTGAAAACAGTGCGGACTGTGGTAATTATGTTTAAAAACCGGTTTTGTTTACGTGCATGATTTGGTTGCATGTCGTAAACGTCATTGTCACAGTGTTTGTGATATTGTGTGACGACATGATTGGATTACATTTTGACATCGTCAGACAAATAATGTTAGGATGCGGGGATTTCAAATTGTTGAGGTGATCATTTATTGGAAATAGCAATGCTGATTAAGATGGCGTGTTTGTTATATTTTATTTGTTCTGTTTTCAACAAATATAACTTCAGATTGGATATATCTGCAGCAAGCGAGCAATAATCTACTGGCTTGTGGTTATAGGCACGACTAGTCGAACCATGATGTATAACCGTCTACTGATTCTTAGTAGAAAATATAATGTAAAACCACAGAACCGCCCGTTGTTAATTTTTACTGTAAACGAATATATGCACTGTTAACTTACGTACGTCCGCACCAATTTCATATTTCTTACGTCAAAAATAAATGATAGTTTTGCCGCAGTTAGCAGTGATTACTTCGTGTGGCGTCTTGCATTTTGTGCACAATTCCACGGTGCGGGCCGCTTTCATCCGCACGATATATATTTTGGAACTTTGACAAATGAAACGAATACACCCTTGTAACCCTAAAATTAGTTAACATTCCATACAGCTCTTAAATTATGACTCTTCTTTGCGCTGTAAAATGTGTTTAAAATTACATATAACTGGAACAATGTAAAGCAGATAGGCTCGTCCAGCAGTCGGTGGCTACTGTCTGTGTAAATTACCAGGGGCTCCGTTGTTTAGCCCCTCCGTGTGGAAACGCCAACTCTCGTGACTTCGGTTTAGGCGGTTCGTGGGCTGGCTGTTCAGCAGTTGATTAATCAGTAACAGGGACCAACTTTATGGCTTAAAATACTTATTATTTTGAGTGATGCGAAGGAAACGATTATACAGACATGGCGTTGACATTATACATACATGTTCGTGTGTAAATTATTGAAATTTGATAGCTATATTCCCATACCTGTCAACTCTTAGGCATAAGCCGTGAGACTCACAGTTTTGCATTAAATTACACGGTTTCACGGCACAGGTCTAAATTCTCACGCATATTAAAATATTTCCTTTTTTGCGAAAATGAAACAAAATCTATTGGTGTGTTTAGCAGGCAAAGGCCTCAGTTAATTTTACCGGTGATATCCGCCTTTTACCGAATAACGTGTAAAACGCGGTTAGTGATTGGTCAACAGCTACATATCTACCAATGAGATTTGTTGGAAAGCAGTGTAAGCACTTGATGAAGATGAGCTTTACTTGACTTTTTAAATAAAAACTCTTCACAGGCCTCCAAACAATCTTGACATTCACTGAAATCCATGGACTTGGGGCCTCCTTTGCCCTCGGTCCTTGCTCCTTAGCTGGGTAATTTCTCACGCCTAAGAACCATCCAGGGGTTGACAGCAGTGTATTCATACTCTGTAAAAATGGGAGAAAATTATTCACGAATGATTGGCACGGAGCTTGGCTGAGTTGCCAAGTACTGCCCTGCTCTTTATCACTAAATGTTAGTTCACGTATATGTTAACCTGTGATGATCAATCAAAATGACTGAGATTTTTACACATGCAGCTCGCCTGCCTCGCACCTGCATAGTCACACGTGAGCGACCGATTGCTCCTCTCCTCCGCGTAATATGTGAATGTCAAGACCATTATGGCGCCTGTGCGGACGGTTGTATTCGATGGTGGCAGTCTTTGCTTTCCGTAAAGGAATCATTGGTAAACTCAGAGCGATGTTCAGCTACTCAAAACCAACTTTAGGTTACTTTTGTGTTTTAGTTTTGCGCACTGCATATTTGCACACAGCAACTTGGCAATCGTATATTAGTTCATACTAGTTCAAATATCTGACATCTTCTCTAAAATCGTTTTCTTTGCACAAATAATTGAAGATTGTTGCATTACTTTGGATAGACATCGGTTGTCAAATTACGTCTTCAGCCTTATACTAAATGTCGCATTAACTAATCTTAAAACGTATAACAGTATCCTGAGAAAAGCATACGAAAAGCCAAACAGATTCATTTTTATATAAGACAATAAATAATCATTCTGTGGAGACCGTTATAAAAGATGGTGAACCAACAACAAGAGTAACAATTTATCAATGATGTCAACTCAGAAACGCTAAATATAACTACAGGTGTTCCACAAGGGTCTATCCTCGGCCCTTTACTCTTCATAATATATATATATATATATATATATATATATATATATATATATATAAACGATTTACCAAAGGCTAGTAATACATTTAACAATATCGTGTATGCAGATGATACAATTCCATCGACGACACTAGAAGTAGGCTATTGAACTTTAGGAATATTAAATATATTAAAACACTTACCAAACCAAATTAAATTACTATTGTACAGTACACTGCTACTACCTCACACTACTTATTGTATTTTGGCAGGGGTTATAAATATGAAAGAATAATGAAGATTCAAAAGAGGGCACTTCGGTCAATAAATCTTTCCAAATACAACGCACATTCAGAATCATTATTCAAAGTATTAAAAATAAAATACATCTTACAAGTGCAAGAATTGAAATTTTATTATAAATTTAAGCATCATCAACTACCGACATATCTTCAACAGTTACCATTTCAACCAAACATTAGCATTCATGACCACCATACGCGTGGCAAAAAGACATCCACCTCAATAGGACAGCACACGAATTTGCTATAAAAACTGTATACGAATTAATGGTAATTAATGGTAATTGTTTATTGTCTCAAATAACATAAATTCATGTACATACAATCACTCAGCCGATCAACTACTAAACATCCCAATGCTAGTAAATAGTGTTCCGAATTCAATCAAAACCAAGGTATTAACTAACAGTCTACAAGGATTCACATATTACGTAAAGAATCACTATCTACTGAGTTACCAAGAGTAATGTAGGTTTTCATCCTGCTATATTTGCTAAAACACTGATGTCTCTGATGCATTGCTGTCAAACCTAAACAATGGAGCACTGAATGAATAACATAAGCATCTACAATATTGATATCCCAATAATTTAATGGTTTCAGTTAATAAATAAGGAGGTGGCTCCTATGACAGCGGTCAAATTTTACCTTAATAGGAGTCTCCCTGGCCCGTAATAATGATAACGCAATTTATGACCCCTGGATTACAAATTAAAAATTAACTACCCATGAATACAATAATTTGGAAATGCGATACAAACTCTTTTATGTTATCTGTACCACACTGTATAACATGTTTATATAGATGGGTTCAAATAAACGAGTATTGTATAGTAGTGTATTGTATAAACAAACATCAATGGGCCAAGTTTGATCTCTTTTCGCACCATATAAATTGGTAATTGTACATTTGTTGCAACACACATCAACGCGCCTTTAGTGTTTAATGACGAGACAAGACTTACAATAAAACATGCTTTATTTCCCGCGCGTCCGCCTGAACCCTAGGTCCCGGATGTACGTAGGTACAGTACATTGTTTTTCCAGTGAGTAGTTCAGTCTTGCATCCCTCCTATCTTTATATGAAAGCATCCATAAGATTTGAACTAATGTCTCATTAGTTCACTATCTCAGAAGCGTAATGTCCATGTGATTAACTTATAACACTGTAAATGTCCAGTCAAAGAATTATTCATAAATAATAGCACAATTGCATGCACTAACTACTACTTGTAAACGTAATCCTCACTCTGGAGGCAGAGGTTGTCAGCACATGCCTCCATTTCTTTTCTCAATTACGGTTTCTAATGTCTCACAGCATTATTATGGCGATCCTAAGCCTGTGCATACTTCTGGTAGTCTTTCAACCAAACTGGTTTCTAGTGGACTTAGATGGGTATCTAGGTGAGTCCACAGAGCTCGATTGACTCTTCAGGTGACATGTCCGTTGACATGTCGCCGTTCGAGGGGTTCTCATCCAGCGACTCGTCTTCCGTTGGCAAGAAGAACGGCTCCATCTTGATTTTCACAGGCTTGAATCTTGAGATATTGCGTGTGATGGTGAGGTCATCATTGCGTGTGATGGTGAGGTCATCATTGCGTGTGATGGTGAGGTCATCATTCGTAGCTGTCATCGTGGTTCCTTTTCTCGCTACAACTTCACATGTTATGGGCTTGTAAGGAGTCGAGTTCTCGTTGATTCTCCTTTGCTTTACTAGAAATGTGTCTCCTGTTGGAGGTTTGTTCTTCGATCTACATACTGCTTCATTCGAAACTGTGCTGCAGCGTCTGTTCCCTCATGGTCTTGTCAACCTGTGACGTCTTGGTTTCAGGTAGGGTTGTCCTGATGCTTCTGTTAAACAGTGGCATGTGGTACTCCTGTCGAGCTGTGAGGCGTTACTCCGTAGCTGCGCAGGAATCGGTACATCTCCTGATTCCACCCTTTTCCTTCGACCATTGCACAGTCAACAGTCTTTCCAAGGGTTCGCATGAATCTCTCTGCTTCGCTGTTGGCTTGTGGTCATGCAGGTGTTACCTTCCTGTGTTTGAAGTCTGAGTGCTCAGCAAAGCGTTTGAAGTTAGTGAGTGCTTTGAAACGATGGTCCGTTGTCCGACTTAAATACTTCAGGGATGCCATGAGTAAATAAACATCTTGTCGAGCTTTGGGATCGTGGAGTAGACTGGTGTCGATTTCGTGACTTTTTCTTCTAGGAACCGACTGTGCTCATCTACTGCGATCAGCAGGTAGTCGCCTGATGGGAATGGACCAGGGAAGTCAATTGCGATGTTTTGCCATGGTCCACCCGGTAGCTTTACATTTTCTGAGGTTCCATGTACGATTTCGGCGGATGTATGCTAGCTTGACAGGCAAGGCAGTTCTTCACCTTCTTTTCGACCAGTGCATCTATCCCAGGGAACAACACCTTTTCTCTGATCAGACCTTTTGTTTCCACTATTCCCTGGTGACCCTGATGCGCCAGTTCGACATCTCTGTCTTGGAGTTTCTTCGGGATTATCAGCTTCGTTCCCTTGAGAAAAAGTCCACCACTTGTGACCGTCAGCTCACATTGAAGTTTCTTCAGTGTCTTTAGTGTGTTAATGTCCACTTTCCTTGGGTGTTCATTCCAACGGCCCTTCAACGGGTTTTCGATTACTCTTACTTACTTTCTTGACGTCTGCTACGGACATTGCTTTCGGAATTGCATGACTTTCGGTGAAGTTCACATACTGCTCTGCTTCTCTTGCAGGGTTGCTTACTTCGGCACTGGACTCTGCCATGTACATATACATGTAATCAGTCGGGTTTTCAGGATTCTTGCCAGTTTTGTATGTCACTCTGTAATCGTAGCGATGTTGCACCTTCATCAACCAGCGCTCGATCATATCGTTCGTCTTGTTTCGTGGGTTTTTGAATAACCCTTCAAGGGGTTTGTGGTCTGTGATTATCCGCGTCGAATTTTCCTAGAATGTTCATCGGGCTCCCAGCATAAGGAATCACAGGGTTGTGTTGTTTGGTGAGTGATGGACGTTGCTTGAAGCTTTGAATTGTTTCCTGGTTTAGCAAGTTGACCGATGATCCGATGTCGAATAGGACTCGTCAGACTGAGTGAGGTCCATCTGACGAACCAATTTCCCCGAATTCTTGTATTTCGGCTTGCCCCCACTTTTCTCGAACTGCTTGTGCTGCTTTCTGCAGAATTTTGGTTTCTCTCTGGTCGGACAATTCTCTTTGTGCGGGTATTCTCCCCCGAACTGTAGCATTGCTCCCTCTTATTTCTACCTGGTCTGTCTGTCTGCTTTCTAGCATGTTGTCTTGGCATTCTATTGACAATCCTCAGAAACTTCTCTCTCTATCTTTTCTGCCTGTTTTACTGACAGTTCCAGAGACACAATTTCCGCGAGTGACACTTCGTAACTATGCGGGTTTTATATCGCTGTCTGTGTAATGAAATTTGCACGATGCCGCTAATTCTCGAAGCCTCGTACAGTAAGTATCAGTTGTCTCATCTATCTGCCATTTGCTCACAATTGCGAAATTTGAACACTTAATATTCAACTTGGTGTTTGAAATACTCACTCAGTTTTCTGACAGCGGCTGCATATCGTTTGCACCATTTTCTGGTATAGTGTCGAAATTGTCAACCACTCTCTCCTCCACGAATATGGAAAGGACTGGTAATCCAACTACGGTTAGGGAGTAGGCAAAGCAATTACTGACAAGGGGCATTGTTTCTTGTGTAACCGCTAGGTTACATCATTTTAAAAATAGAAAAGTTAAAAAAATACATTGATTTAATTAAGTTTGCACCAGATCTGGGGACGTTCGTAGTTTTTAGTTTGCGTACGTGATGGGGGCCGTCTTACCTCGGGGGACGCTTTGCCCTTGATTACCCTACGTGTCATTATTAGTACGCTAGGTTATGCCACACTACTTAGATCTGTGTTGTAATAGTTTTGTTATAGTTGATGTGCTTTTTAGTTCACAGTGGTGTTTAAAGTGTTTAGTAGTGTGTTCCTTGTTTGCTGTTCCACAGCTTCACATAAGGGGAAATACGTTTCGTGGTTTATAGCTTGTATGAAACCTTTGTGTTAATCCTATGTTTACAATTTACAACATTCTGTGTATTCGGCCTTCTCCCTTGACGATGGCACAGGTCACATTGACGACTGTGATTTGGGAATTGGTCACAATGGAAGCCGGAAGAGGCAATGAAACACTCACGACATTTGGGCGTGGTAGTAATATGTATAAGTGTGTGACCATTTTTATTTTTATTTAATATACATTGTGATGTTATACTATTTTACTGCTGTTGTCACATGACGTTGGAAATAAATATTTTTTTATTTGACTGATTATTACAAATTATTAGTTTTTCCAAGTAAACAACAAATAATCTATTGCACGTCGGCGCTAAACCAGTTTCTCGCCCGTTTTTGTTGTGAGCTAGAGGCTCGTATTACCCAGACCGACTGCCGAGTAGCAATGTGACCCTAATAATTATGCCTCCCAACCTACAATTTCGATTACCACATTCCTATGTGTTAACCGGTAAATGACATATTAACGTTTCACCGATCAAGCAAACCATTTCGACAGATAATTATTCACCCCTTACACTTCAGCCGTTCTTTGAAACGACCCGTTATTTGACCAGATACAGGAAAACGTGAAGCTAGAGCGCACAGGCGTGATATTCAATATGTTCTTCAAACTATCCGCCAGAGTGCGCCACTTTAATATACTGAAATTCGCTGGTTTCTGGGCTGGGTTTAGCTGCGTTGAAGCGTCAGTTTACGGACGGGTTTGCCCGACTTGAGGACTAAGGATTGATTCACAAGATATAACATGGGACAAGATAACTCATTACGTACTTCGCGGACGACACGTGGTGCGCCAATGATGTGGGAGACCAAGCTCGGCAAGTAGGTGTTGTAGGATCATACACTGACGTTAGTTAATACATCATCTTAAATTATATATATGCTTCGGTGCACAGTTTCGTTAATGGGAGGCTTTGGCACTGTTTATGTTATGTTGCCCTTGCCACATGACATACTGTCAGTTACGCGACGTACATGATCTAGTGGTGTCACGCTAAGTTTTATGGGAACGCGTTTATATACGCAATCCCTGATTCGCATCTGCTGAAACTGCAGATGGTGTAGAATTGAGCAGCGTGTCACAAATTGAACCTAATTTATATAACGTGATGGCATGATATACATTAATTCACTAACATATTTGATTCACAGATCAATGGGACCTATCAGTGTCTACCCTTTATCGAAAAAGCGCATTTTTAGATGTCAAATATACATACCCTTATCCCATTAGACCCCGCACATTGAATAAAGCGTGTGCTAATTTCCCCCGAGCAACAGAGGCAGATTTTGAAAATGATGGGAGCGTGTAGTTTTTAAGCTGCAGCTTCAAAAGTATTGATACCTTATAATTGCAAGTTACGTTTATTTTGAAGCAACTTGAATAATATATGTAATGGTGTAACTGTGGTGTATACATGCCTATTATATGTTGTCGTTCTGAGGTGTGAAACTTCGGAAATAAATTTTGTAAACAAATATTAAGAGTGGAATTTGACATGATAGTCATATTTTATTGCAATAACAATTTTATAGTCATATTTTATTGCAATAACATCACCAACCACTGGCTCCACACAAGGAAATGTTCTTCCTACGCATGGTACAGCACAAAGAATCTCATTTTGCACAAATGCACATTGCATGTCAGACATCCAAAGCATGTCTCAGTCGCACGTCCAGATGGCCGTTTCACTCTGTCTTCATTTCGCGACACAACTGACGAGCTTGTTTTGAAGACAATGAGTTGTCGGAGTTCTCATCAGGGATGTCATCACTAATATTACTTGCCACCGGAAACATACAAACAGCTACAGTAATGAAAACAGAACAAGAATAATAACTTTGTTGCATTTGTCACATGTCATATCCAACACAACAATGTGAAATTATAATTTTTACAAGCAGCGAATAATTACATGACTTTTTTTAAAGTCCACTAATATCTGAAATATAGATAAATATAATTAATTACAAAGACCACCGACAGTGACAGCGTGGATATAATAAAATTGTCAACAATGTCCAAAGCAACAACACCACCCGTCCAGGCACCGCCCAGGTTTCGACTGTTTACATGCTCGTCAGGCCAGATTTTTTTTAATTTATCTGCTTTACAATTAATTATATGACAACATATACAACTAACCACGTGATCTCAGCCGAGTAAATGGCACAAACTATGTCAGTGTTGGTACAGTCGACAAGCTGAATAAGACCTTGACTAAGTTACTCTTGGACAAAGAAAACCCAGCGACACCATCTTCGATTTATCGCTCAATCAGTCAAAGATCGAGCCACGTATAAATCTTGCCTCCACATCCATCTCAGAAGCCCTTTCATCCGAAAATTCATCCCCAAAATCGCGCAAACTTCATGTGCAGTGAACGCATATGTTCCATTTTTAAAGCACGACAGTGCTCAACTTCAGACGGAACACAAATCCAACAGATGACCAACGCTTGAAACGAAAACGTATTATTAAACAAGCCACAACCTTCTACAAAATTCTAAATAACATTATTGAGATAACCCCTCCCCCAGGCCTAATAACCTGCTCTCGAACCCGTGGACAATAGCCCCCAGGTGTCGTATAAATGCAGTGGTCTTTGCATTTTACCCCCAAATAATTAGCATATGGAATATGATCCCACCAAAAATTACCAACATAAAAAACCCAAATCGTTTCAAGAAGCTATCATGGAACTCCCTTTGACCACACCTCCTCACCTAAACTGCCTATAAAACAGAGCAACGTAAGCGTATTCTATGGTGTGGGTGTGGAGACTGTCTATGAAGTGTGGGGCGCGACAGCGACAGTTTCCATACACCTAACTAAACCTATTCAAAATCTTCAACTAACATCCTCTACATAAAATAAATAAAATATCAATTAAAAAAACCTTTCAGTAACATTAGGGTTCAGCCTACTGTTACGTTTCCCATTGGCGACCATGTTAACGTTTTGCATGATTATAAGAAAACGGGACCATCAAAAATTCTGAAACTTCTTACCTGCCGTTGTCATCATCTCATTGACATGCTGATCGATTTTAGTCTCATACTTCTAACTCATTAAAAATGCTTGAACGTGCCATACCCGTAAATTTTCACCAATTTCTGCATGAATTACTACGCACACGTGCCATGTGGCGATAAAATTGCCAAGAATCCTTCCGCCTATTGAAATCATGTAAAAATCCAGTTACATTGCCAACATGTTCCACCAGCAAACTTGCCAACGTGCCTTGCTCAAATGTCAGATGATATGATTTTTTTTAAATTACACATATCTAAAATTACCGTGCCCTACATTCGTAACACACCAGGAAGTCTAACTGAGGCATGATCCCATTAAAGATACTAGTCTTTTAGTTATTGTATGTACCACTCACAGCGCATGTGCACAGACCACCACAAACTCCTGCCTTAGCCCAAGATTGGGCTGTTTGGAGTGTAACCACTTGAGACTTGGGCAATTATCTTGTAAACTTTCGATAAGACCACATTCTAATTTTACCCACAATTCATAGCTAAGATATTAGAATTCCGCTAGATTTATTTTCAAATCAATCCACCCGATGACGCCACCTCCACAGCCTTTTTCCCCAGCGGGCGCTTGCGGGCGCGCGGGATCTAATGAGTTTTAATTACCCCAATAATTATGCTTTGATGCCCTAAATGCGTTGTGTGCGTTAACTTTCGTTGTACACAGAAAACACATCCACAAAACATGTAATTTGTCTCAAGGATGGCATACTGGAAATATACCGAGGCAGGAGGTGGGTCCTACAAATTGGCGGGAGCTTGGCCTAAAAATAAGTGGGATGTGGGATTTTGAGGTGGGATGTGTTAAAGACAGAACCCTATTAACATGATAGTTTATGTAGGTTAAGTGTTATTTACATGAGTGCATTTAATAATACTTATGTATATACCTAACAAGATATATGATGTTCTGCAGCCTGAAATGTACCGCTGCAGTTCGTATTCTGCTCTAGAGCAATGGTCTGAAATGCGTGATGTATGTTCGCACATATCTGTGCGGATATTTCCCAGAATTATGGGGCATATCCGGACACCAGTGATCAATATATATTGATAACATATAATGGTGTTCTTAGTGGAGTTGAAGTTTGATCATTGGTAGCAGTAAACTACTAAATATACAGATTAACAAGGCCAAATGTTACCATTCTGGCATAAACAGATGATTAGTTATGACACATTATACCTAAGGTGTGCGTGCAACATCTTCCCCTAATCACGGTCAATTGTAATAAGAATAACAATCGGGAAGAATCGCTGGAGACACATAACAGTTGATGGCGTCCTAAGGGAGCAAGTAATTGACATGCGCAGTGAACTACAATTATATCTGCTCAAAACACTCAACCGCACACGAATGGTGTGGTTACGTTCGCCATTCTAGGAAACGATTGCCTAGAAAACGCTAGCATCTTCTGTGTTTCCTTGCCCATTTGAATGCATCTCTAGCGTAAATCGCACTTTATTTATGTTGCAGAAACAAGATACTATTCGCGTGTCTCGTATTTACATCGCCCCTTCTACTATATATCAATGTATACGGAACCTATCCAGCTGGCGTTGGGCAGAGCTTCCCTGGGTTCCTGCAGAGACTCTTAGACGTTGGACCAGAAGAAGGAAGAACAGGTATATGTGGGAAAACGAGAATTAATATGAGCAGATGGAAACGATAGTTACAAATATTACATGTGAAGTTAAGTCAACATAATTACAAAAAAACTTTAAAAAATAACCTGTGTTTTATCAACACGACTAACATACTTTGTAAATCAAAGAAAGTCATATATTAATGACCGACTTCTTAGCAACCAATCGTATGACAAAACCAAACTACACACAGCATTATAGATTAATGCATTATGCGGATACTGGGGCACGACAGGACGGTAGCATGCATTCACTGGGTGGCACACAGCGCCATTTGTAGGAGGCATATACAAGAACCATGCACTCGTCCAGCACACAAAGAGACGGACTTATTGACTTGAGTAGTGGGGGCTGACTCGAGTCACACTCGAGTCGCCCGTTTTCATGCCTTGCGACTTAAGAGAGATCACTCGAGACTTGACTTAGTGAGTATTTATTATGATTGGCTAATTTTTGTGGCCGGACAACGGAATTCACAGCGATGACCCAATATTTGACTTGGACTTGGAGATCATTGTCTAGAGACTTACAGATCAATGACTTTGCCAGTTGATAATTTGTAATCAAGTCTGTAAAGACGGCTGCATAACAGGCTCGCATTGCTGAGCCCAAATGATGGTTATCACTCCCAAGCTCCCACCTCCAAGTGAGTGGGGTGGAAGATGAAACAACACAAATGTGAAAGTGAAACTCCTGCGATACGGATGCAAGACGGACTGTGTGGGATAGGGCAAATGCCTCAAAGCAGCTCGGCATTTCACAATGAATGCGGTGCACTGTGTGCAAAACATCCCCATCCACACTAAATAAGTGCCTTGGTTTTTTGTTTTAATACATCGTCAATGGGCAGATCTGAGGCAACTCGTCCAAGGAGGCGAATTAACATAGAAAGTGGCAAATAGATGTCGGGGCGTGGGAGGGGACACTGCCAGACTGCCCCCCATAGTTAGTGTATTAATAGTATCAATTGTTATAGGAATGAATACATTGTTTTTGTTTTATTTATTATCACAACTGATATATATTTGGAATCTTTAAATCAACAATCAAAAACATTTCTCTTGCCTTTCAGCCGTCTGTTCCAACTCGGCACGCCTCGCGTTTCTGCACGATGCGTGCTGGTCTATCAACAAAGACGACAAGTATAAACTAACGCATATGCCCGACATGTACACGCATATTCTCAGCGATGACAAGAACCGCATGCTCTTCTGCGACTCACCAAAGACCGGCAGTTCCTTGTTCAAGACCCTGTGGTTGAACTACACGCGCGACGTTGATGGTGGAAGATATATACACAAAAACAACTTCCTCCTTAAACATGGTCTTCGATACCTCTCGACATACAGCCAATCTCAAATTCAAACACGGTTAGCAACGTATTTTAAATTTCTGATAGCCAGACATCCGCTTGTAAGAGTACTGTCGGCCTACCGTGAGAAGCTGGAGGGCCCGAACAAGTATTATCCCCGTGTTCTCGGACGAGGCATTGAGCAGCAATATGGACATGTCCCCGCAAACAAGTCTAAAGGTGACCTCGTTACTTTCGAACAGTTTGTTCACTTTCTCGTCAAATCAAACCCGGTCCGCTACGACCACCACTGGAAACCCGTCACATATCTATGTCATCCGTGTGAAATACCATACGACTACGTTGTTAAGCTTGAAACGAGCTACGTCGATTATCCACATATTTTCTCAAAACTTAAGAATATCACCGACTCAAAGAGAGGCTTTCTAGAATCAGTGGCATCCTATAAAGCATTGACCGATTTTGACCGTGTTAAGAGGTACTACACTCGTGTACCTGCAAAACACATGGCCATCATCAAGAGGATATATCGCCTCGACTTGAACTTGTTCGGTTACAAGTGGAACAATACGTCACTGTCGTACGGCTGTCAAATAAAAACAGAAGGGAAGGAGTGTTGCTAGTCACGACCTCCGATGTCGCGAAGTGACATGTTTCAATACCCGGACAAGTATCAACTGTTTATTAATGGACTTCTAACTTTGTAAGATATTCTATTACCACGTTGTTACATTGTGACAATGCTATTGATCACATGCATTTCTTTGCGTTTACTCGTGAACATCGTCGTTGATTGTACGGAACTGTACAATTGAACCGAAGACTCCAGTAGCCGCCACAACAATCAGTGTCACGTTACATTTACGAGTTTTTCAGATCAATGTTACAGTGGACACACTGGAGCTAATCTTGGTTGAAATAACCATGCTAATTCTTTTTGTGTAACTAGAGTTACCACACAATTATGGAACCACGATGTACTTGTATGTTGTATGGAGTCCGATAATAAAACAATTATCAGTATTATTATAGTCATTGTATCGTCGTCGTCGTTTTTAAATCTGCTTTATACTGCAACATGTCACTGCAAAAGATCCAACATTGTAAACGTTTCAGCATTCCAGGGAGAATACTGTTTCGTCGTGTGACAATACAATCACTGACATCAGCTAACTTACGTTTGAGAGTACTTGTGGCAATGTCCCAAGTTTGTATATTAGAAATGTCCTCATCTGAGGAACAAGTGCAGGTGTGCGTCACCTCGCAGTGTCTTGACTATTAATTCTAACCTGATGAGAAGAAATCCCCCCATAATAAAGGGGGGTGCTCGGGTACGTGATGGACACCCCCCTGGATTAGCTCAAGCTTAAGCGCAACCATCGTCAATCGAGGTGAGTAAATTACAGTTCTACAATACAATGTAACGCTGTGACAGCAACGACTATCTTTGGTTTTATGATAAGAAAATGCATTATCTGTTTTTCCATGATCTACACAGAACTTGAATAAATGGTAATGCATAATGCTATTGGATATAACAGGGAAAGTTGTTGAAAATGAGGTTCTATGGTAAACTTTAAACAGTGGTATCACGTGTGTTACATCGTGACAACATTAAACAGTGGTGTCGCGTGTGTTACATCGTGACAACATTAAACAGTGGTGTCACGTGTGTTACATCGTGACAACATTAAACAGTGGTGCCACGTGTGTTACATCGTGACAATATTAAACAGTGGTGTCGCATATGTTACATCGTGACAATAACTTTAAACAGTTGTGTCACGTGTGTTACATTGTGACAACATTAAGTCAGTTGTTGTCACAATGTTCATGTTGTTCTAGTTTCGCTACTTTCTTTTCTAGTGTACTTCTTGCACCAACACCAGTAATCTTGTGATTTTCTCTAATATACATTTACAATCATGGTTTTGTCAAACTGTAACGCACGTGACACCACGGCAGACCCTTATTTCAAAATGCCGGAATGTAAAAATAGGATCAGTCACTGATTTGCTGATGATCGGATAAGATATTAGTGAGATGGAACCTTCTAAAAAGCAGGAGTTGAACAAATGGATATAAATTTTTATTTTTTACATGAATTCAACCTACTGGTCCCCATTTCTGGACAACTACTCAATTGTATGTTGTTTCTCGGACATTGTGTGTGATTGACTTTAAGCGTAAACATAATGAAGATGTTCCCAATAAATGGCTATATTGTTCAATGCTATCAGGCGGGTTCAGTTTGTTTCAAAATAATAATTGCAACGATAATAATAGTAATAGTAGCGGTAATAATAACGACTAAGACGACGAAGGTAGTGGTAACGGTAACGGTAATGGTAAATATGACAATATGACAAGGTAACGGTAAAAGTAACGGTACCGGTAACAGTATCAATTACAATAATAATAATAATTGCATCCAAATAACTCACTATCCATCTATGTGCAATGCTACACAAACACACCTGGAAATACATTTTGTTTGCCAATATATCATGATAAACAGTGTCAAACCTCTCTTTTGGTCAACAAATACGCCAATAGAAGACTTTTTTATTATCTAGTGCATTTGTAATTTCTTCAACCAATTCCAACAGAGCATGAGAAGTTGACATATCAGATTTAAAGTCATACTGGCTTTGACTGAGTACATCATTTTAAAAGGTTTTTCCAAACTATCGTTATATAATTTCTCAAGAATGTTTTTTTAGAATTGAGATTACAATGTTTAAAAGGTTGGGAGACATATTATAGATTTAACANCGTGTGTTACATCGTGACAACATTAAACAGTGGTGTCGCGTGTGTTACATCGTGACAACATTAAACAGTGGTGTCACGTGTGTTACATCGTGACAACATTAAACAGTGGTGCCACGTGTGTTACATCATGACAATATTAAACAGTGGTGTCGCATATGTTACATCGTGACAATAACTTTAAACAGTGGTGTCACGTGTGTTACATCGTGACAACATTAAACAGCGGTGTCACGTATGTTACATCGTGACAATAACTTTAAACAGTGGTGTCACGTGTGTTACATTGTGACAACATTAAGTCAGTTGTATATATTTCATGTTTGGCGTTCATGTTGTTCTAGTTTCGCTACTTTCCTTTCTAGTGTACTTCTTGCACCAACACCAGTAATCTTGTGATTTTCTCTAATATGCATTTACAATCATGGCTTTGTCACACTGTAACGCACGTGACACCACGCCAGACCCTTATTTCAAAATGCCGGAATGTAAAAATAGGATCAGGCACTGATTTGCTGATGATCGGATAAGATATTAGTGAGATGGAACCTTCTAAAAAGCAGGAGTTGAACAAATGGATTAAAATTTTTATTTTTTACATGAATTCAACCTACTGGTCCCCATTTCTGGACAACTACTCAATTGTATGTTGTTTCTCGGACATTGTGTGTGATTGACTTTAAACATAAACATAATGAAGATGTTCCCAATAAATTGCTATATTGTTTAATGTTATCAGGCGGGTTCAGTTTATTTCAAAATAATTATTGCAACGATAATAATAGTAACAGTAGTGGTAATAATAACGACTAAGACAACGAAGGTAGTGGTAACGGTAATGGTAAATATGACAATATGACAAGGTAACGGTAAAAGTAACGGTACCGGTAACAGTATCAATTACAATGATAATAATAAATGCATCCAAATAACTCACTATCCATCTATGTGCAATGCTACACAAACACACCTGGAAATAAATTTTGTTTGCCAATATATCATGATAAACAGTGTCAAACCTCTCTTTTGGTCAACAAATACGCCAATAGAAGACTTTTTTATTATCTAGTGCATTTGTAATTTCTTCAACCAATTCCAACAGAGCATGAGAAGTTGACATATCAGATTTAAAGTCATACTGGCTTTGACTGAGTACATCATTTTAAAAGGTTTTTCCAAACTATCGTTATATAATTTCTCAAGAATGTTTTTTTAGAATTGAGATTACAATGTTTAAAAGGTTGGGAGACATATTATAGATTTAACAAGATTGAGCAAGATTGCCATCCAAGGCAAATGCCCAGATGACAAATGGACAAGTAAGCCATTGGCTTATCGAGAGTCCAAAAATGTTTCATCTATGTGTAACCCACCCTCCTGAGATATGTGTCAACTTTGTATTTAAACATATTTACGCTGCTGGCACTTAAACAATATATAGATTATTTGATCCATTCATTTATTTTCCTCTCTGAGAACGAATATTTCCTGATACCCAATCTACACTGACCCTTTACTAATGTTACCTCATGTCAACTAGTTCTACTATCTTTCTTGATTTATATTTTCATACCCATTCAATATCTTAAAAACTTCAATTTTATATTCTCTTAATCTCCTTGTCTCTAGGGTTGTTAAACCACTTTCTTCTAGGCGTCTAAGGTCTCTCAGTTCTCAAATCATCTTAGTTGCTCTCCTCTGTATTCATTCAAGCGTACCTATATCCTTCTTATGATATGATGTCCGAGCTTGTACACAGTATTCTAAATGAGCACTAAAACCCACAAAAGCAGTGCAACCAGTCGTGTACTTAATTTGTTCATCACGAAGGTATGCAAAGCAATAGTCTGTTACATTCTTTAATCAACTGTGACGAACTTCTTTATTTTTTCCAAAAGTGATGAAGGTAGCTCGATAGCATGATCACAGCGTTGATGTCTGTGGCCAGTCGCACCAAATTTATGGGGTTTTGCAGAATGGGACGAATTCGTAATGGGAGATTTTCAAAACGTGGTTCGGACGCCAACGAAAGACACATATACAAAGACTGTGATTGCAGGCAGTGCGCCGTTGCCATGACACCGAGATGCTTCATCAGTTGTAGACGTTTCTCGACAAAGTTTAAATGTAAAGAGGACGAGAGGATGAAAAGTCGCACTCTTACGTAGCTGCTTAAAACACAAGTTTCCACTTAACTAACATGTCTCATACAATATATATAACTTTCCTAAACTCCACATAAACCATTTTAGCGTAATATAGAATGTTAAGATAAAACGGCTCAAGAAACGAAAATGTATATCTAAGAGCATCATGGTTATTCGTTTGACGACTCGTTGATTCAGGAATACGAGGGTGACGTGCAGACATGCGCATTTGCACATTTTAAGGGTCCACGCCCATTTCCGGCCTTCTGCTGTAAATTGTAAACATGTATGTTGCGTTGACATTCTTTCGCCACAGTCGTCTGGGTTTTGGATTATAATGACACGGCTGCAACATAGGTGTGTGTCAATAACACAGCTACAAAATAATATAGGTTTGTGTAATGATAGGGATGTCAACAGACGGCGCCGATAATTCAGTCGGACGTGAATTCGTTTCGATTTGGGCGACTTTCATCTTCCTTCCACCTATCTACGTATTGGTCATATGTGTTGATACTTTGAAATAAATATGCAAAACAACACTACTATTTTTTTTAATATTAATTTATTTGCAAATTAAAGTGATTAGTGATTGGTAGCAACGGCACTTGGAGGGCTTCAAACAAGTTAAGGAAGATAGCGTAGATCAGCTACTTCGCCATCGCATTTTTCTTTTTCTAGGAGCCTAGACTCATTAAATGGAGTGAAACGCTGTGAAATCAAGCCATGGTAGTAGCATAGTACACTTTGGAGATAGGCACGTTGAAAAGATAGGTGCAAGTAAGTATGAAGTACAAGTGCTAAGATATTTTGTTAGGTAACTCGGCGCCCGTGTCGTAACATATTTTCTACGTGTAGTTAGGAGATCTACCAGAAAATATCCAGATTCAGTAGCAATTATTTCATCGATTGAGTGCAAATAAATTGTTAGAAAATTGTTTATGAGTGAAATAGTTGCGATTATCGAATGACAAAAACGTGTTTTGAGAAAAGACGCCATGCGATGCGTATATGTCATCTATATCTGAGCTAGCGTATGTTTGTATGTTTGTTCACGTTTTCCTCCTAGACGGCTTGCACCTCGGGCGCCAAACTTTCAGGGAGTAATCTACGACCCCACGAATGAAACGTAACGCCTTTATTTTTTCGAAATACCCCGTATATCAAGGATTCTTAGTGAATTTTATGGTAAATGAAATGTTCCCTACGTAAAACGTTAACTTCCAACAATCGCAGAAACCACGCGCGCGCGCAGCGAATACTTCGGTTCGTAAACCGTTTGAGAGTACGAAGTGCCATCTGGGCGGTTTGTATTAATTATTGCAGAAAGCAATCACCCGACCTTCAACATTTGGAACATGCAACGGGTATATATATATATATATATATATATATTAAAAACAGTATAGGGCCTAATACTGATCCCTGTGGTACCCCACTCAAAACAGATTTCCAGTTTGAAATCTTACCATCTAGTATTACTCTCTGTTTTATGTATATACGCCACTTTCCATCCAGTTGATTACATCATTACTTATACCATGGGCTTTTAGTTTAAGTAACAGTCTTTGATGCGGCACTTTATCGAAAGCTTTCTGAAAATCTAAGTAGACAACATCCACTGGTGACCCGTCATCTACTTACTTTGTAATTTCTTCAAAAAACATAAGAGATTGGTTAGACATGACCTTGCTTTTAGGAACCCATGTTGAGATGTATTTATTAATTTATGTTTTACAAGGAATTCCACCATGTGGTCTCTAATTCATGTTTCGAGTAATTTACATATAACTTATGTTAAACTCACTGGTCTGTGTTTTTCTGGCTTGTTCCTCGATCCCTTCTTAAATAGCGGCGTAATGTTTGCCTCTTTCCATGCTGAAGGAATTATTCCTTCTTCTAGTGACAAGTTACATTTTTTTTTTCAAAGGTTTTCTAGATGTTCTAATTTCAGTTGTAGCTAGGTTAAGTGCCTCTTTGTAATTTGCATAGTCTTCATCCTTTGTGGTTCGCCTATAAACCGTCCACATAGTTTGTTTAAACACTATTTTTCTAATAGCTTCTTTTGACAAGTGTTTCTTTCCAGACCGTTTTCCTTGTTTTTTGAAGGGAACATATTGATCGATGATACTCTCAATTTCATATTTTAGAATATTCCAACATTCAATTGCGGTCTTATTCATCAGCATGTTATTCCAATCTAGCTTTGCTAAGTATTGTCTCATATCTTTATAGTTTACTTTGTGGAAGTTTCTCCAATACGTTTTTTCATTTTTACTTTCTTATTTTACATTGATGTCAAAATGTACTTGATTATGGTCACTGTTACCCAATAGTTCATGTATTTGTACATTGTCCACTAATTATTTTTGTGATGATAAAACTATATATAATACATTTTCTCTCCTGATTGGTTCTAGCACGTGCTGAGTAAGGAAGCTCTTCTGAATTAAAAATAAAAATTGTTGGTCCTCACCCCCTGTACTCTCTACAGATTTCCATTGTATGTGTCCATGGCTAAAATCTCCCATTATGATACATTCCCCTTTACTAACTTCCTTTATAGCATTTTGTATGTTTGTGTTATCCTCTTCGTTTATGTTTGGACTTCGGTAAGCTAATCCAATAGTTAATTTTTTATTTCCTGAAACTATTTTGCACTAAACAGCTTCATCGCAGTCTGCTTCCCTTTCTAGTTTTATTTCATTAGCCTGAATAGATTCTTTAACATATAACATAACTCCCCCTCTCTTTCTTCTTATTCGATCTCTCCTAAACATTACGTATCCTGTCAATCCTAATTCAGCATTTGTTATGTCTGTGTTAACCCATGATTCGGTAATACCAATTATGTGAGGGTCAATATCTTCTGCCATAACGCTTAATTAATTTTTCTTATTTACTATACTCCTAGCATTTAAACACACGCATCTATAAACTGCTTCAGACATGTTTTTCGGACATTCTTTTATTGGTTTATCTGTACTAGTGGCCTCTTGTCCTGCTTGAGGCATCTCTAAGTAACCAACCTGCGCTTCTAGTTTAAATAGTGTTTACTTCCAAAAATATTTTATATGCTACCCATGCCACTGTCTACTGCTGCCGAGAGTCCATCCGCTAATATTGCTGCCCCCTTTCCACTTAGATGAAGCCTGTCCTTCATGTACATTCTCAACCAGCATGTTAATTGCCATCCCCCGGCAATTTCGATATCTATGACCCCTCCTTCCTATTACTGGTAAAATCCCTGACAATATTACCTGCTCAACCCGCGTCTGCTTTAGTGTTCTGACCAAATTCCTGTATTTCCTAACTATGGCAGTTGTACCCTCCCTCTCCACGTTATTTATCCCTACGTGTACTCAAACAGACCCACCCTTGCCCGAACCCACGATGTTTTCTACCCTCTCAATTATCGCCTCTATTTTGGCCCCAGGCAAGCAAACTACCACGTCATCTCCCTTGTTTAAGACTCGTTCTTCCTAACTATTGAGTCCCCCACAAATACCCTCACTCTCTTTCTCACCCCCTCTATCACTGCCTCGGAATAGGTCTTCCGATGGATCCCCCCCATCACATTCTGTCCTGCAGCATTGTCACTTGGTGGCAGACTGTTATCAGGCTCTCTCTCACTCATCAACATGTCACCTTTCGCTCCCGTCGCCTGGCTAACTTGCGCTCCCGTCGCCTTCCCTCCCTCCCGTCTCCTTCACTCCCATCGCCTTAACTATCGTCTCCTTGCCCCCCGACTCCTTCGCTACTGTCTCCCCCACTCCCCTTTCCTTCGATCCATTTGTCGTCCCTCCCATTTCTTTCATTCTCGTCTCCTTTCATCATGTCTCCCTACGTCCCGTCTCCTTACGTCCTGCCCCCCTACAACCCGTCACCTTACCTCCCCTCAGCCTCCTCCCAGGCTGAGGTGAGCTCTCCCTAGCATCTCTCTCGTCGTATTCCCCCACTTTATCATCTACTGTCCCCCACCAGAACCACGGGCGCAACCCACCTGCTCCCTTCCTTTGTGCGGGTACTCTCCCCCGCAACTGTAGCATTGTTCCCTCTTATTTCTACCTGGTCTGTCTGTCTGCTTTCTAGCATGTTGTCTTTGCATTCTATAGACAGAATCCTTCTCTCTGTATCTCTTCTTCGCTGAGTGCTCTGAGACACAATTTCCACGAGTGACACTTGTAACTATCTGGGTTTTTATTTATCTGTCTGTGTCATGAAATTTGCACGATGCCGCTAATTCTCGAAGCCTCGTACACTAAGCATCAGTTGCCTCATCTATCTGCCATTTGCTCACAATTGCGAAATTTGAACACTTAATATTCAGCTTGGTGTTTGAAATACTCACTCAGTTTTCTGACAGCGGCTGCATATGGTTTGCACCATTTTCTGGAATAGTGTCGAAATTGTCATCCATTCTCTCCTCCACGAATATGGAACTACGATTAGGGAGTATGCAAAGCAATTACTGACAAGGGGCATTGTTTCTTGTGTAACCGCGAGGCTTAGGGAGCGGCCTCCTAAAGTAAAACTTCCAAATTGGACACTATGAAGCAATATTAAGGTGTTCATGATACAGACAGATATGTGTGTTAACCATTGGAAACGTATATTCAGCAAATAGACAACCTAGATGAGTTTCATTTGAAAAATAATAAAATTACGCCCTACCAAAAACTGTTTTGCCCCAGGCTTAATGCAATACGACCCCTTTTTCGGTTCTATGACCGAAACGTTCCATGAAAATAAATTGGAAGCTTAAACATAGGATGACGGTAATATATCAATGTATTATCATTGTTAAATTTCAATTGGAGTTAACATAAATTGTAGGGCATATCTTGAAATCCATAAATAATATAAATGGTTTCTTAACTTTCCATCACAATCACAGCCTACGGACAAGCATACCTTGACTTACGCAACGTTGAACGTTGATATTACATTAAATAAATTACATGCTGGGGTATGTGTAGTGCGTTTGATGCATTATTAACATGTGCACGTGGGCTAAGACATAGGGGCCGTCTTGCCCAACATGCACAACGCGTCTGAGCACGTTGCACACAAAACAACATAATATGTCCCGTTATATATTGAGTTATATCATTTGAAAAAAAAATACATTGATTTAAGTATGTCTGTCTCGTGTTGCTTAGTTTTGAGGTGGGTATCCGAAATATGTCAGCATCGTTTGCACCAGATCTGGGGACGTTCGTAGTTTTATAGTTTGCGTACGTGATGGCGGCCGTCTTACCTCGGGGGATGCTTTGCCCTTGATTACCCTACGTGTCATTATTAGTACACTAGGTTATGCCACACTACTTAGATCTGTGTTGTAATAGTTTTGTTATAGTTGATGTGGTGTTTAGTTCACAGCGGTATTTAAAGTGTTTAGTAGTGTGTTTCTTGTTTGCTGTTCCACAGCTTTATGTACGAGGAAATAAGTTTCGTGGTTTATAGCTTGTATGAAACCTTTGTGTTAATCATATGTCTACAATATACAACATTCTGTGTCTTCGGCCTTCTCCATTGACGATGGCACAGGTCACGTTGACGACTGTGATTTGGGAATTGGTCACCAATGGAAGCCGGAAGAGGCAATGAAACACTCGCGACATTTGGGCGTGGTATTAAAATGTATAAGTGTGAGCATTTTTATTTAAATTTAATATACATTATGATGTTATACTATTTTACTGTTGTTGTCACATGACGTTGGAAATAAATCTTTTTTAATTTGATTTGATTGATTGATTATTACAAATTATTAGTTTTTCCAGGTAAACAACAAATAACCTATTGCACGTCGGCGCTAAACCGGTTCTCGCCCGTTTTTTGTGTGAGCTAGAGGCGCGTATTACCCAGACCGACTGCCGAGTAGAAATCTCCCAACCTACAATATCGAATACCACATTCCTATGTGTTAACCGGTAAATGACATACTAACGTCACAGTCCGGCTGTTGACGTGTCGACTCGACACGTTTCACCGGTCAAGCAAACCATTTCGTCTGGTAATTCTTCACCCCTTAGACTTCAGCCGTTTTTTAAACGACCCTAGTTATTTGACCAGATACAGGAAAACGTGAAGCTAGAACGCACAGGCATGATATTCAATATGTTCTTCAAACTATCCGCCAGAGCGCGCCACTTAAATATACTGAAATTCGCTGGTTTCTGGGCTGGGTTTGGCTGCATTGACGCGTCAGTTTACGAACGGGTTTGCCCGACTTGAGGACTAAGGATTAAATCACAAGATATAACATGGGACAAGACAACTTATTATGTACTTCACGGACAACACGTGGCACGCCAATGGTGTGGGAGACCAAGGTCACCAAGTAGGTGTTGTAGGACCATACACTGACGTTTGCTGTATATGTATATATATATATAGGTTTAGGTGCTCAGTTTCTTTAATGGGAGGCGCAGGCATTGTTGTATTGCGCTTGCCACATGACATACTGTCAGATACGCGGCGTACATGCTCTAGTGCTGTCACGCTCAGGATATGGGAACGTGGTTATATAGGCAATTCCTGATTCCCATCTGCTGAAACTGCAGATGGTGTAGAATTGAGCAGCGTGTCATCAATGGAACCCAATTTATATAACGTGATGGCATGATTTAAATTAATTCACTAACATATTTGATTCACATATCAACGGGACCTATCAATGTCTACCTTTTATCGAAAAAGCGCTTGTTTATATGTCAAATATATGTACCCTTAATTACCCCCAATAATTGTGATTTAATGCCCTAGATGCGTTGTGTGCGTTAACGTTCGTCGTACACATAAAACACACCCACAAAACATGGAATTTGTCTCAAGGATGGCATACTGGAAATATACCGAGTCAGGAGGTGGGTCCTACAAATTGGTGGGAGCTTGGCCTAAAAATAAGTGGGATGTGGGATTTTGAGGTGGGATGTGTTAAAGATAGAACACTTTTAACATGATAGTTTATGTAGATTAAGTGTTATTTACAAGGGTGCATTTAGTAATACTTATGTATATACCTAACAAGATATATGATGTTCTGTTGCCTGAAATGTACTGCTGCAGTTCGTATTCTGCTCTAGAGCAATGACCTGAAATGCGTGATGTATGTTCGCACATATCTGTGCGGATATTTCCCAGAATTATGGGGCATATCCGGACACCAGTGATCAATATATATATTGATAACATATAATGGTGTTCTTAGTGGAGTTGAAGTTTGATCATTGGTAGCAGTAAACTACTGAATATACAGATTAACAAGGCCAAATGTTACCATTCTTGCATAAACAGATGATTAGTTATGACACATTATACCTCAGGTGTGCGTGCAACATCTTCCTATAATCGCGGTCGATTGTAATAACGAATGGGAAGAATCGCTGGAGGCACGTGACAGTTGATGGCGTCCACTATGTGTTGTTACGTAACTGAGGGAATGAGAGCAGGCGTACATGCGTGCGTGTTAGTTTATTAGTGACATACTCTCTAAGGGAGCAAGTAATTGAAATGCGCAGTGAACTACAATTATATCTGCTCAAAACACCCTCCGCACACGAATGGTGTGGTTACGTTTGCCATTCTAGGAAACGATTGCCTAGAAAACGCTCGCATCTTCTGTGTTTCCTTGCCCATTTGAATGCATCTCTAGCGTAAATCGCACTTTATTTATGTTGCAGAAACAAGATAATATTCGCGTGTCTCGTATTTATATCGCCTCTTCTACTATACACGGGCATCAATGTATACGGAACCTATCCAGCCGGCGTTAGGCAGAGCTTCCCTAGGTTCCTGGGGAGGATCTTTGGCGTTGGACCAGAAGAAGGAAGAACAGGTATATGTGGGAAAACGAGAGTTAATATGAGCAGATGGAAACGTTAGTTACAATTATTACATGTGAAGTTAAGTCAACATAATTACAAAAACCTTCAAAGATAATCTGTTGTGTTTTTTCAAAACGACTAACATACTACTGTAAATCAAAGAAAATCATAAATTAATGACCGAATTCTTAGCAACCAATCGTATAACAAAACCAAACTACACACAGCATTATGGATTAATGTATTCTGTTAATACTGGGGCATGACAGGAATGTGGCATGCATTCATTGGGTGGCACACAGCGCCATTTGTTGTTTGAGACTTGACGTAGTGAGTATTTATTATGACTGGCTAATTTTGTGGCCGGACAGCGGAATTTACAGGGATGATCCAAGACTTGACTTGGACTTGGAGATCATTGACTTGAGGCTTACAGATCAATGACTTTATTTGCCAGTTTGTGACTTGTTATCAAATCTAAAAAGAAAGACGTCTGCATTCCAGGCTGGCATTGTTGTGTCCAAATGGTGGATATCACTCCCAAGCTCCCATCTCCAAGTGAGTGGGGATGAAGAGGAAACAACACAAATGTGAAAGTGAAACTCCTGCGATACGGATGCAAGACGGACTGTGTGGGATAGGGCAAACGCCTCAAGGCAGCTCGCCATTGCACCATGGATGTGATTCACTATGTGCAACACATCCACATCCACATTAAATAAGTGCCTTTTTTAATACATCGTCAATGGGCAGATCAGAGGCGCTCGTTCAAGGAGGCGAATTAACTTAGAAAGTGGCAAATGGATGTTGGGGCCTGGGAGGAGACACCGCCAGACTGCCCCCATAGTTAGAGTATTAATATTATCAATTGTTGTAGGAATTAATACATTGTTTTATTTATTATCACAACTGATATATATTTGGAATCTTTAAATCAACATTCAAAAACCTTTCTCTTGCCTTCCAGCCGTCTGTTCCAACTCGGCACGCCTCGCGTTTCTGCACGATGCGTGCCGGTCTATCAACAAAGATGACAAGTATAAACTAACGCATATGCCCGACATGTACACGCATATTCTCAGCGATGACAAGAACGGCATGCTCTTCTGCGACTCACCAAAGACCGGCAGTTCCTTGTTCAAGACCCTGTGGTTGAACTACACGCGCGACGTTGATGGTAGAAGAGATATGCACAAAAACGACTACCTCCTTAAACATGGTCTTCGATACCTCTCGACATACAGCCAATCTCAAATACAAACTCGGTTAGCAACGTATTTTAAATTTGTGATAGCCAGACATCCGCTTGTAAGAATACTCTCGGCCTACCGTGAAAAGCTGGAGGGCCCGAACGAGTATTATCGCCGTGTTCTCGGACGAGGCATTGAGCAACAATATGGACATGTCCCCGCAAACCAGTCTAAAGGTGACCTCGTTACTTTCGAACAGTTTATTCAATTTCTCGTCAAATCAAACCCGGTCCGCTACGACCACCACTGGAAACCCATCACATATCTATGTCATCCGTGTGAAGTACCATACGACTACGTTGTTAAGCTTGAAACGAGCTACGTCGATTATCCACATATTTTGTCAAAACTTAAGAATATCACCGACTCAAAGATAGGCCTAGTAGAATCAGTGGCATCCTATAAAGCATTGACTGATCTTGACCGTGTTAAAAAGTACTACACTCGTGTACCTGCAACACACATGACCATCATCGAGAGAACATATCGCCTCGACTTGAACTTGTTCGGTTACACGTGGAACAATACGTCACTGTCGTACGGTTGTCAGATAAAAACAGAAGGGAAGGAGTGTTGCTAATCACGACCTCCGATGTCGCGAAGTGACATGTTTCAATACCCGGACAAGTATCAACTGTTTATTAATGGACTTCTTACTTTCTAAGATATTCTGTTACCACGTTGTTACATTGTGACAATGCTATTTATCACATGCATGTCTTTGCGGTTACTCGTTAACAGCGTCGTTGATTGTACGGAACTGTACAATTGAACCGATGACTTCAGTAGCCTCCACAACAGTCAAAGTCACTTTACATTTACGAGCTTTTCAGATCGATGTTACAGTGGACACACCGGAGCTAATCTTGGTATACGACGTAACCTTATACACTATATCGTAAACAGTTTGGCAGTTATTGTTAGTTATACACGGGTTAGTTATTGTGCATACGCAATTGCTCCGAAAGAGAATAAACGGGTGCATGCGGAGACGAAATGATTATCAGGTAAATCCTTTGAGTTCATATATCAATTATTTAGTTTACTAGTTAAATGTTTGAAGGAGCAATACAAAACTCGAGACAACAGGGCATATGTTTTTCTGGATGGTGAATTTATTCAGAACACCTTGCTTAGATTAGATTATAAAATTTTGGCCTATATGGTATTGTATTTTATTATGTATTTTACCAGATGTAGTTTAACGGTGGGCAGCTCGCGGACTGAATGGCTGACCCTCCGTGAGTGTGACGCAATCGTATTGTTCCGTGGGTATGAGTAAAAAGCAACCTGTCCAAGAGTGTGTGGGTATTGATCTTTATTTATCGGCATCAACAGAACTATCTTCGCAGGATCCATTGAGTAGTCTCCGTAAAACTGTAATAACGCAATACAGTACTGAATAATATAAAACAGGATAACGCTATTGATCACATGCTTGTCTTTACGTTTACTCGTTAACAGCGTCGTTGCTTGTACGGTACTGTACAATTGAACCGATGACTCCAGTAGCCGCCAACAGCCAAATTCACGTTACATTTACGAACTTTTTAGATCGATGTTACAGTGGACACACCGGAGCTAATCTTGGTTTACGACGTAACCTTATACACTATATCGTAAACAGTTTGGCAGTTATTGTTGTTAGTTATTGTGCATATATCAATTATTTAGTTTATAGTAGATTAGTTAAATGTTTGAAGGAGCAATACTGAACAGACAACAGGGCTATGTTGTTCTGAAGGGTGAATTTATTCAGTACACAATGCTGAGATTGTAATATTTAGGCCTGTATGGTATTATATTATGTTATGTATTTTACCAGATGTAGTATCATAAATAATAAATGTAAGTGATTAAAGTTGACATGAATTTGTTGAATTTCCACGGCAAGACAGTTAGACTGTTGGTGGCAGACACATTACTGTGAGACACCATTCGGATAGAAAGCAATGTTACAGTGGACACACCGGAGCTAATCTTGGTGTACGACGCAACCTTATACACTATATGGTAGACAGCTAATATAGTTCTTACGTCGCGCATTCACAGCGTCAACCACGGTGATCGTGGCTATGCCACGCTTGAGTGGACTTGGTGAGGTTGTTATTGAATTATTGAAGTGTCAATGCAGTAGGCACGCCCAAACCAAAATGGCTGTATGGTATTATATTATTAATTCTTTCGGTACGGGTTTGCCCGACTTGAAGATTAAAGATTAATTCACAAGATATAACATGGGACAAGACTCATTAAGTACATCGCGGCGGACTACACGTGTTGTGTCAATGGTGTGGGAGACCAAGTTCACCAAGTTGGTTTTGTAGGACCATACACTGACGTTTGTAACGAAATCAGCTTAAATTATATATATGTGTGTGTGTGTGTGTGTGTGTGTGTGTGTGTGTGTGTGTGTGTGTGTGTGTGTGTGTGTGTGTGTGTGTAGGACCCACCTCCTGCCTCAGTATATTTCCAATATGCCATCATTGAGACACATTCCACGTTTTGTGGGAGTGTTGTCTGTGTACAACGAACGTTAACGCACACAACGCATCTAGGGCATCAAATCACAATTATTTGGGTAATTAAGGGAATGTATATTTGACATCTAAACATGCGCTTTTTCGATAAAGGGTAGACACTGATAGGTCTCATTGATCTGTGAATCAAATATGTTAGTGAATTAATTTACATCATGCCATCATGTTATATAAAGTGGGTTCCATTGATGACACGCTGCTCAATTCTACACCATCTGCAGTTTCAGCAGATGCGAATCAGGGATTGCGTATATAACCACGTTCCCATAAACCTTAGCGTGACACCACTAGATCATGTAGCGTAGCTGACAGTATGTCATGTGGCTAGCGCAACACAACACCAACAATTCCTTCGCCTCCCATTAACGGAACCANATAAATATAGGTGGGATGTGGGATATTGAGGTGGGATGTGTTAAAGACATGATAGTATATACAGGTTAAGTGTTATTTACATGGGTGCATTTAATAATACTTATGGATATACCTAAATCGCACTTTATTCATGTTGCAGAAACAAGATAATATTCGCGTGTCTCGTATTTATATCGCCGGATTTATATCGCAGAGCTTCCCTGGGTTCCTGCAGAGGTTCTTAGGCGTTGGACCAGAAGAAGGAAAAACAGGTATATGTGGGAAAACAAGGATTAATATGAGCAGATGGAAACTTTAGTTACAATTACTACATTTGAAGTTAAGTCAACATAATTATAAAAACCTTCAAAAATAATATTTTGTGTTTTATCAATACGACTAACATACTTTGTAACTCAAAAAAAGTCGTCAATTAATGACCGAATTCTTAGCAACCAATCGTATGACAAAACCAAACTACACACAGCATTATATATGAATGCATTATGCGGATACTGGGGCATGACAGGAATGTGGCATGCATTCACTGGGTGGCACACAGCACCATTTGTTGTTGGAGGCACATACAAGAACCATGCACCCGTGCAGCACAGGCGGACTTGTTGACTTCAGTCGCCCGTTTTCATGCCTTACGACATGATTTCAACTTAAGAGACATTACTCGTGACTTAACTTAGTGAGTATTTATTATGATTGGTTAATTTTGTGGCTGGACAGCGGAATTCACAGGGATGATCCAAGACTTGACTTAAACTTGGAGATCATTGACTTGAGGCTTACAAGTCAATGACTTTATTTGCCAGTTTTTGACTTGTTATCAAGTCTAAAAAGACGTCTGCATTCCAGGCTGGCATTGCTGTGTCCAAATGATGGATATCACTCCCAAGCTCCCACCTCCAAGTGAGTGGGGATAAAGAGGAAACAACATAAATGTGAAAGTGAAACTCCTGCGATACGGTTGCAAATGCCTCAAGGCAACTCGCCACTGCACCGTGGATGTGATGCACAACGTGCAACACATCCACACTAAATAAGCGCCTTTGTGGTTTTTTAATACATGTTCAATGGTCAGACCAGAGACGACTCGTCCAAGGAGGCGAAGTAACATAGAAAGTGGCAAATATATGTCGGGGCCTGGGAGGAGACACAGCCAGACTGCCCACATAGTTAGAGTAATAATATTATCAATTGTTGTAGGAATGAATACATTGTTTTATTTTATTATCACAACTGTTATATACATGGAATCTTTAAAGAATCAAAAACCTTTCTCTTGCCTTCCCTGTGGTTGAACTACACGCCCAACGTTGATGGTGGAAGATATAAACATTACAACGACTTCCTCCTTAAACATGGTCTTCGGTACCTCTCGACATACAGCCAATCTCAAATACAAACTCGGTTAGCAACGTATTTTAAATTTCTGATAGCCAGACATCCGCTTGTAAGTTTATGTCGGCCTATCGTGATAAGCTGGAGGGCTGGAGTATTATCCTCCTATACTCGGACGAAGCATTGAGCATCAATGTGGACATGTCCACGCAAACCAGTCTAAAGGTGACCTCGTTACTTTCGAACTGTTTGTTAAATTTTTCGTCAAATCAGACCCGGTCCGCTACGACCACCACTGGAAACCCATCACATATGTATGTCATCCGTGTGAAATACCATACGACAACGTCGTTAAGCTTGAAACGAGATACGTCGATCATCCACATATTTTCTCAAAACTTAAGAATATCACCGACTCAAAGATAGGCCTAGTAGAATCAGTGGCATCCTATAAAGCATTGACCGATTTTGACCGTGTTAAGAAGTACTACACTCGTGTACCTGCAACACACATGACCATCATCGAGAGGACATATCGCCTCGACTTGAACTTGTTCGGTGATAAGTGGAACAATACATCACTGTCGTACGGCTGTCAGATAAAAGCAGAAGGGAAGGAGTGTTGCTAGCCACGACCTCCGACGTCGCGAAGTGACATGTTTCAATACCCGGACCAGTATCAACTGTTTATTAATGGACTTCTAAGATATTCTGTTACCACGTTGTTACATTGTGACAATGCTATTGATCACATGCATGTCTTTGCGTTTACTCGTGAACAGCGTCGTTGCTTGTACGGACCTGTACAATTGAACCGATAACTCCAGTAGCCGCCAACAGCCAAATTCACGTTACATTTACGAACTTTTCAGATCGATGTTACAGTGGACACACCGGAGCTAATCTTGGTATACGACGTAACCTTATACACTATATCGTAAACAGTTTGGCATTTATTGTTGTTAGTTATTGTGCATACGCAGTTGCTCCGAAAGCGAATAAATGGGGGCATGCGGAGACGAAATGATTATCAGATAAATCCGTTGAGCTCATATATCAATTATTTAGTTTACTAGATTAGTTAAATGTTTGAAGGAGCAATACAAAACTCGAGACAACAAGGCATATGTTTTTCTGGATGGTGAATTTATTCAGAACACCTTGCTTAGATTAGATTATAAAATTTAGGCCTATATGGTATTGTATTTTATTATGTATTTTACCAGACGTAGTGTAACGGTGGGCAGCTCGCAGACTGAATGGCTGACCCTCCGTGAGTGTGACGCAATCGTATTGTTCCGTGGGTATGAGTAAAAAGCAACCTGTCCAAGAGTGTGTGGGTATTGATCTTTATTTGTCGGCATCAACAGAACTATCTTCGCAGGATCCATTGAGTAGTCTCCGTAAAACTGTAATAACGCAATACAGTACTGAATAATATAAAACAGAATAACGCAATACAATACATTCGCAAAACACAAAACGCGAGTCATCAAGAAAGACTATTAGCAACACCTAGTTGGTAATTACAGAAGAACACATACACGCAACTAAACAGTACAATTACAATCCTCCTTGGGCCTTTCATAATAAATAAACTCACGCAGCTCACAACACGCGTGTCAGGTGAATGCAAATGGCTGTCGGTCTACTACGCCGGGTCTCCCGCGCAAAGTGAATACCATGAATATAATAAATGGAACAATCGCTAGATGGCGATACTTGCTCATTTAACGTCCCGCAGTCCAACGTCCGGCAAGTCAAAACACCATTTACATAGCTCCTCAAAATGGCATTGACATTTTATAGGTCTAAAAAGAATACAAAAGTTTGGATAAAAGAGTGTCAAGTGATTGTACTGCTTCAGTCGTTTTCCAGCAACAGAACCAACTTGTGAATGGGACGTTCGAGGAACGAGATGGATCTAGTTTGCTTCCATTTTACGTCCAGCGAATGATCAGCTATAGCGAGCCGAACTAATCGTACTTTATTGTCCTTGGTACTAAACGTGTTCTCAACTCTCGCAACCTTTCATTGGTTGCGAGGTAAGTTACTGTCATTGATGATGATAATGTCTCCGATTTGTAGATCACGTTTGGGTTGTACCCACTTTCTTCGCAGTTGTAGAGTTTGCAGGAATTCATTTTTCCAACGCGTCCAGAACTCATTCGCAAGGTGTTGTACTCGACCCCAGCGTCTGCGAGTATAGACATTCGCTCGAAGGAATTCACCTGGTGGCGGTAAGATTACCTTCGATTTCAAAGTGAGAAGATGATTTGAGTCAAAGGTTCAAGTGATGTCGCATCATAAGGTCTATCAATTGCTAGAGGGCGGCTCTTGACAATAGCTGATGCTTCACGCATCAAGGTCCTGAGTGACTCGTCATTCAGTTACAAACCTGCTTCATCGAGAAAAGACGACGGAATACTACGTACAGTTCGTATCTGTCGCTCCCATGAACCGCCCATATGGCTGGCTGAAGGGACATTCATGTTAAAACGGAAGTAGTCGCACCCCTGTTTCAATACGAATTGTTGCACTTGGGTGTCATCAATTTCAGACAAGGCTCGTTCGAGCTCGTTCTTGGCTCCTACCAAGTTAGTGCCATGATCTGATCGGAGTTGGCGTATAGGCCCTCGTATTGACAGGAACCTACGAAGTGCATTAATGAATGCATCTGTCTCCATTGTGTTCACGGTTTCCAGATGAATAGCTCTGCAACCCATACGAGTGAACAGAACACCGTATCTCTTCAATTCTTTCCTGCCTTCTTTGATTGTCCATGGACCAAAGAAATCCACGCCGCAGTAGGTAAAGGGTAGAGCAGGTTGAAGTCGATCTTCTGGTAAGTCAGCCACCTTCTGATGCAATACTCTCCTGCGCAATTTCTTTAATGTGATGCGCCACTGCAGAACTACGCCCGACAATCAAAAATCCGTTGGACCTAATTTTGTTAGTTGTCATGCCACTACTTTGATGTTGGACGTGTTTGTGGAAATGTCGAATTATCAGATCCGTAATATGATGCTTTCGCGGAAGGATCATAGGGTGGTTGAAGGATGAGTTGTTTGCAGCTCTTCTAATTCGTCCACCAAACACGCATGATGCCTTGGTCGTCTAGAAATGGGTCGAGCCTGTCTGACAGTCGTTCCCAGTACACTACTTAACTTTGACTTCAGATAACGAAGGATCTTCATTTCTTCTGAAAAGCATTCTGCGTGAACCTTTCTCACGATCTCAAACTCAGCGTTCTGTAGGGTTGCTATGCCAACAAGCACATGGTCCTGAGTTCTTTTGACAGAGGCGGGATGAGTCTGCTCAATGGCATTCCTCAGCTTCTGTTTCCTGGTGCCAGTCTGACAAGGATTCGAGATACCCCAGACCTGTGTAGAATTTTATTTCCGAACTTCGGAGTCATTCGGATTTAGAGTATAATCAGCATATGCATCATCGGAAGGAAGTTGTTGCGCAAAAAAGTCTGGACCTTGAAGCCATGTGCAATTATCAGTCAGTCCAGCAGGTGATAACCCTCTGGAGCCACAGTCTGCTGGGTTGTCTGCAGAAGTTACATGTCTCCATTGCGAAACTTCAGTGAGATTTCTGATTTGTTGCACCCTGTTGGCTACGAAAACATGAAATCTTCGTGCTTCGTTCTTGATATACCCAAGCACAATTCGACTGTCCGTCCAGAAGATGTTAGTCACGTTGTCGTATTTGAGTTCACGTTGTAGCATCTTGCTTATCATGGCAGATACCAGAGCGGCAGTCAACTCAAGACGTGGGATCGTGACAGGCTTGAATGGCGTAACTTTAGCCTTGCCCATTAAGAATGAACAGTAAACATTGTCATAGTTGTCTGTGAGTCGGACGTAGGAGCACTGTGCATACCCAATAGTACTGGCGTCAGAAAAGTGGTGTAATTCCACGGAGCAGACGTCTCCAAAGTTGTCAGGTTTTAGACACCGTTTGATCTTCAAGGACTCAAATAAGAAGAGAGAAGTTCTCCAGCTTTCCATTGAGCACTAGTTGTACAAGGCAATGGTGCATCCTAGTCTGAGTTGTCACGGCACAATTGTTGTAGTATCATCGTACCCTTCAGCATGACTGGCGCAATGAATCCAAGCGGATCATAGACCGAACTTATGGTTGACAGGACACCTCGTCTGGTTAGAGGCAGATCTCTTAGGGTGATTCTGAACTGAAACGAATCATTCTCCATACACCATTGGACTCCTAAGGCTCTTTCGACTGGCAAAGCGTCATGTGGGCTTAAATCCTTAAGACCTTGAGCGAGATCTTCCCGCGGCATCATTTGAACAACTGCGTGATATTTAGGGTTTCTTTGCAGGCGCTTCTTTAGATACTGCAACCGGCGAAATGCAGAATCCTTATTGTTCGGAAGGCATGGGCTTGAGTCACGAAAAGGCAACGGCGTTTCGTAATGACCATCAGCATCCTTGTGGATCCCATCCTTGAGTTTAGCGATGAACATCGGATCTTCACAGGACAATGATGTCAGTTCTGCATTTTCATCTTTAATGTCCAACTCCATCATGTTGGCTATTTGAGTTGGGTTAATAACCTCCTTAGTCAAAGTTTTACACGACAACATCACTTCCTGGTTGTCGCATGTAGACACTGAAGAGGGAACGCGATGCACCATGATCTTATGGCTTACACCGATCGCATCAATATCAACAGTTTCATCATGTGTTGTGTCAGTCACGCCTATAATGCCCCATCCAAGGTCCGTCCTCTGAGCATAAGGTACTCCAGCAACTGGAGGTATGACCTCTCTGGGAACTAGAGCATTAGCGCAGTCGCATCCGATGAGAAGCCCCACCTCACATTCATTCACCGGTATCAGTTTGTTTGTTACGCTGTGCAAGTGAGGTCACCTTTGTGCCACAGCAGGTGTCGGAATGTGTTCACGATTTGTGGGTATAATGTCCCGTGTGTATGTCGGAGGGAGTGCAATGGTAGAGTCACCGTTGTACGCACGAACATGTAGTCCGTTAATTCTACTGCTCTGGATAATCTGATTTGAAGCAGACATCGTCGAGAGTGAGAGTTTTACAGGCGTCCCGTCAACACCCAAAGCAGCGCTCGTATCGTTTAGAATGAAAGTAGTGTCAGACTGTGTGTCAAGCAGTGCATAAACAAGTCTTTCATAGTCAGGTCCACCTGAGTGCGACACCGACACAGGAACGATCATGGAGCTCTTCTTACAACAAAACGAAAGTAGTGTCAGACTGTGTGTCAAGCAGTGCATAAACTAGTCTTTCATAGTCAGGTCTACCTGAGTGCGACACCGACACAGGAACGATCGTGGAGCTCTTCTTACAACAAAACGAAAGTAGTGTCAGACTGTGTGTCAAGCAGTGCATGAACAAGTCTTTCATAGTCAGGTCTACCTGAGTGCGACACCGACACAGGAACGATCGTGGAGCTCTTCTTACAACAAAACGAAAGTAGTGTCAGACTGTGTGTCAAGCAGTGCATGAACAAGTCTTTCATAGTCAGGTCCACCTGAGTGCGACACCGACACAGGAACGATCGTGGAGCTCTTCTTACAACAACTACTGCTGTTGCAATGACAAATGAAGGGTATCGTTTCGCACGCGTCTTGCAACTCTTACGCATTTTGCATTCTTTGGAACGGTCGCCTGGTTCCATGCACCCGAAAAACAGACCCTTTTGCATTGCAAATGTATTCCTTTCTTGTAGAAGTTTCGCAAGAAATGTTTTGGAATTGTCCAGGGGGTGATTTCCTTGACAAAGGGTACATTTACTGCGAGTGTCTTTTTCAAGTGTCTCAATCTTTGCGTCTGTAGTGAACGAAATTGATGCTTGAGATTTTTGTCCGATCATCTCTTGTCTTGCTGGCATCAGCACTTCCACGCAGTGATTGTAAGGAAGTGATGGGATCGCAGGCGATATCAGCTTCACGAGACACAAATGTTGCAAACCCTGCGAAAGGCGGAAAGCAACCTTTTCCGGTTTTCCATGTAGACACCAATCGAGCCCACCCGGTAACCAGCCAGTCAGGAAGCTTGCCAAATAACTTCCGGTTCTCGCGGCCATCGTTGACTATGTACCACATAGCAGTCGTACACTGCTTCAGAAAGTCCGCAAACTTGCGCACAGCAGTTCCTTCGCGAGAAGCTATCTTTGGCCACCTGTCCAACGCGAAATCGCGAAATGCATTTGCAATCACAAATTGATCGCCAAATCGTTCATCCAACAATGGTTTCGCATCTTCGTATGCGTCATCGGTCATCAACATCGGTCATCAACATCGGTCATCAACATCGGTCATCAACAGAAAGTAGCTTTCAACTGTTTCCTTTGCAGTGCCAGCCAGATATATGTTGAGGTAGTGTATCCTTTCACTAGGCAGACATACTCTACTCTCAATCAATGCATGAAAGACACTCTTCCAGCTGGGATAGTGAAGTGGATCACCCGAGGAGACACCAGGCTCGGGGCCGGCAAAGGGTTAAGTAGAAGCTGATCAGAAAGTGTCCCTTGGTGTGTATGGGGTTTGTCAGTGGAGTTCAGTTGGGGTAGCTGAGTATTCACAATGTTTGATTCGATAGTATCAGGCACTGTTCGCACAGGAATGAACTCATCAATTTGTGGATTCAAAGGTTGAGTAGAAATGAACTCTTTCATTTTCCCATCTGGTAAGTCAAGTGGGGTATCGGGATCATTAGACATCGCTTCGAACTTTGAAATGGCTTCAACGCGAGCTTCATTCATTTTGATCTCTTTCATTGTCTGGGTTTTTTCTAACTCGTGTCTCTAATTAGATTCTATTTCGAGAAATTTCATTTTTTCTTTCAAGGCGGCTGCTTCAGCAGCAGCCTCTGCCATCTTGCTGCTGTTGGAGACTTTGGAAGTGCGTGACGATTTCGAAGTGCGCGACGTCTGACTTCCATCTTGGCGACTTTTCATCGAAGTAGTACTTGATTTGGTTTCGAACATAATGTCTTGAATTCGCGCCGAAATGCCCGTCGAAAGTTTCTGATGATCGACATCGATCACTTCAACCTTTACTTGAAATGGTTTTCTAACTTCCTTCGAATCCATACGACTGTAATCATCTGCCTACAAGTCGAATTGAAGAGCACATCAAGATTATCGGTTATAGTATCATAAATAATAAATGTTAACGATTAAATGATCCCATGTTGACATGAATTTGTAAAATTTTCATTTCGGATAGAAAGCAATATTGTTTACATATAGATTTCTATGTTGGTATATATTGGCATATTATATATATATATATATATATATATATNAATATGCCAATATCCCTGAAACGTAGAGTCTTTGACCGATGTATATTACTTGGGCAGAGACAACAAAAACTTAGAACAGCACAAAGAAGCATGGTAAGATGTATGTTAGGAATTACCAAGCGAAATAGAAAAACTACTCAATGGATCAGAGACCAAATTAAATCCAGGATATCATAAAAATAAGTTAAAATCAAGAAATGGAGATGGGCAGGTCACCTTGCCAGAACTAAGGACAACAGGTGGACAAATGTAACAACAGAATGGAGACCAATGACAGATTCTCGAAGTCAGGAATGACAAAAACTACACGGAGAGATGAAATTGTGAAATTTGCTGGCATGACATGGATGAGAACGGCACAGGACAGAAGTAAATGGTACCAGCTTGGGGAGGCCTTCGCCTTGCAGTGGGCTGACAATGGCTGAGATGATGAGATGATGATATGGTGGTGGAAATAACCATGCTAATTAATTCTGTGTAACTAGAGTTACCTCAAAACTATGGAACCATGATATGTTTGTATGTTGTATGGAGTCCGATAATAATGCAATTATTATTATTATTGTATTTGATACTGTTACCGGTACCCTTACCTTTACCGTCTTAGTCGTTATTATTACTATTATTATCATTGCAATTATTATTTTGAAACAAACTGAACCCGCCTGATAACATTAAACAATATAGCCGTTTATTGGGAACATCTTCATTATGTTTATGCTTAAAGTCAATCACACACAATGTCCGAGAAACAACATACAATTGAGTAGTTGTCCAGAAATGGGGACCAGTAGGTTGAATTCATGTAAACAAAAATTTTATATCCATTTGTTCAACTCCTGCTTTTTAGAAGGTTCCATCTCACTAATATCTTATCCGGTCATCAGCAAATCAGTGCCTGATCCTATTTTTACATTTCGGCATTTTTAAATAAGGGTCTGCCGTGGTGTCACGTGCGTTACAGTGTGACAAAACCATGATTGTAAATGCATATTAGAGAAAAGATTACTGGTGTTGGTGCAAGAAGTACACTAGAAAAGAAAGCAGCGAAACTAGAACAACATCAACGCCAAACATGGACCACACACAAACAACTTAAATTTGTCACAGTGAAACACACGTGGCACCACTGTTTAAAGTTTACCATAGATCCTCATTTTCAACAACTTTCCCTCTTATATCCAATAGCATTATTCATTACCATGTATTCAAATTATGTGTAAATCATGGATACACAGAGAAATCATTTTCTTATCATAAAACCAAAGATAGTCGTTGCTGTCACAGCGTTACATTGTATTGTAGAACTGTAATTTACTCACCTCGATTGACGATGGTTGCGCTTAAGCTTGAGCTGATCCAGGGGGGTGTCCATCAGATGCCCGGGCACCCCCCTTTATTATGGGGGGATTTCTTCTCGTCAAGTTAGAATTAGTAATATAATACCATACAGACTTTTTGGTTTGGGTGTGACTTAATGTTGTCACGATGTAACACACGTGGCACCACTGTTTAATGTTGTCACGATGTAGCACACGCGATACCACTGTTTAATGTTGTCACGATGTAACACACGTGGCACCACTGTTTAATGTTGTCACGATGTAACACACGTGGCACCACTGTTTAATGTTGTCACGATGTAACACACATGACACCATTGTTTAATGTTGTTACACGATGTAACACACGTGGCACCACTGTTTAATGTTGACACGATGTAACACACGTGGCACCACTGTTTAATGTTGTCACGATGTAACACACGTGACACCACTGTCTAATGTCGTCACGATGTAACACACGTGATACCACTGTTTAAAGTTTACCATAGATCCTCATTTTCAACAACTTTCCCTTTTATATCCAATAGCATTATGCATGACCATGTACTCAAATTATGTGTAGATCATGGAAACACAGAGAATGCATTTTCTTATCATAAAGCCAAAGATAGTCGTTGCTGTCACAGCGTTACATTGTATTGTAGAACTGTAATTTACTCACTTCGATTGACGATGGTTGCGCTTAAACTTGAGCTGATCCAGGGGGGTGTCCATCAGGTGCCCGGGCACCCCCTTTATTATGGGGGGATTTCTTCTCATCAAGTTAGAATTAATTGTCAAGACACTGCGAGGTGACGCACACCTGCACTTGTTCCTCAGATGAGGACATTTCTAATATACAAACTTGGGACATTGCCACAAATACTCTCAAACGTAAGTTAGCTGATGTCAGTGACGAAACAGTATTCTCCCTGGAATGCTGAAACGTTTACAATGTTGGGTATTTTGCAATGACATGTTGCAGTATGAAGCAGATTTAAAAACGACGACGACGATACAATGACTATAATAATAATGATAATTGTTTTATTATCGGACTCCATACAACATACACGTACATCATGGTTCCATAATTGTGTGGTAACTCTAGTTACACAAAAAGAATTAGCACGGTTAGTTCAACCATAATAAAGGGAATATAAAATGTGTAAACCAGTACTTCCAGATTACAAATGCACTTCACATCACTGTTAACAATGTTACCAATAAAAATATTTTTGAGGACTGCAGTCAACATATAAATGTGTATGTCAACAACACTGCTTTCTATCCGAATGGTGTTTCACAGTTACGCATCTACCATCAACATTCTAATTGTCATGCCGTGGAAATTTAACATATTCACCCCAAAATGGAATCGTTTAATCATTAACATTTATTATATAGGATACTAAAAGTTATAATCTAAGCAATGCGTACTGAATAAATTCACCCTCCAAAACAACATATGCCCTCTTGTCCACCTCTTCAATGTTGCTCCTTCAAACATTTAACTAATCTAGTAAACTAAATAAATGACATATGACGCAGTTTATATAAGTTAAATGCACACGTTTATTCTAATTTCGATGCAGTTGCATATGCACTGGTTACTATGTCAAATATACTACAAATATTATACGAATAAAATATCACACAGGACACGGGGATTCGGATGTAAAGTATAAAACATTTCAAACATCAGTGTGACGACATACCATTTTGGTTTGGGTGTGCCTGTTGCCTTGCACTTAAATAAATCAATAACAACTTGACCAAGTCCACTCAAGCGTGGCATAGCCACGTTCATCGTGGTTGACGCCGTGAATACTTGTCGAAAGAAATACGAGCTGTTTACCATAAAATCATATTGTTTAAGGTTATGTCGTAAACCAAGATTAGCTCCGGTGCGTCTAATGTAACATCGATCTGAAAAATGTAACGTGACACTGACTGCTAAGGCGGCTACTGGAGTCATCGGTTCAATTGTACAGTACCGTACAAGCAACGACGCTGTTAACGAGTAAACGCAAAGACATGAATGTGATCACTAGCATTGTCACAATATAACAACGTGGTAACAGAATATCTTAGAAAGTTAGAAGTCCATGTCACTTCAAGACATTGGAGGTCTTGACTAGCAACACTCCTTCCCTTCTGTTTTTATCTGACAGCCGTACGACAGTGACGTATTGTTCCACGTGTAACCGAACAAGTTCAAGTCGAGGCGATATGTCCTCTCGATGATGGTCATATGTGTTGCAGGTACACGAGTGTAGTACCTCTTAACATGGTCAGAATCAGTCAATGCTTTACAGGATGCCACTGATTTTAGCATGCCTCTCTTTGAGTCGGTGATATTCTTAAGTTTTGAGAAAATATGTGAGTAATCTACGTAGCTCGTTTCAAGCTTAACAACGTAGTCGTATGGTATTTCACACGGATGACATAGATATGTGACGGGTTTCCAGTGGAGGTCATAGCTGACCGGGTCTGATTTTACGAGAAAGTTAACAAACAATTCGAAAGTAACGAGGTCACCTTTAGACAGGTTTGCGGGGACATGTCCATATTGCTGCTCAATGCCTCGTCCGAGAACATAGCGATAATACTCGTTCGGGCCCTCCAGCTTATCACGGTAGGCCGACAGTACTCTTACAAGCGGATGTCTGACTATCAGAAATTTAAAATACGTTGCTAACCGAGTTTGTATTTGAGATTGGCTGTATGTCGAGAGGTACCGAAGACCATGTTTAAGGAGGAAGTCGTTGTAATGTTTATATCTTTCACCATCAACGTCGCGCGTGTAGTTCAACCACAGGGTCTTGAACAAGGAACTGCCGGTCTTTGGTGAGTCGCAGAAGAGCATGCGGTTCTTGTCGTCGCTGAGAATATGCGTGTACATGTCGGGCATATGCGTTAGTTTATACTTCTCGTCTTTGTTGATAGACCGGCACGCATCGTGCAGAAACGCGAGGCGTGCCGAGTTGGAACAGACGGCTGGAAGGCAAGAGAAAGTGTTTGATTCTTGATTTAAAGATTCAAAATATATATCAGTTGTGATAATAAAATAAAACAATGTATTCATTCCTACAACAATGGGTAATATTCATACTCTAACTATGGGGGCAGTCTGGCGGTGTCTCCTCCCAGACCCCAACATCCATTTGCCACTGTCTATGTTAATTCGCCTCCTTGGACGAGTTGCCTCAGATCTGCCCATTGACGATGTATTAAAACAAGAAACCAAGGCACTTATTTAGTGTGGATGGGGATGTTTTGCACACAGTGCACCGCATTCATGGTGCAATGGCGAGCTGCTTTGAGGCATTTGCCCTATCCCACACAGTCCGTCTTGCATCTGTATCGCAGGAGTTTCACTTTCACATTTGTGTTGTTTCATCTTCCACCCCACTCACTTGGAGGTGGGAGCTTGGGAGTGATAACCATCATTTGGGCTCAGCAATGCGAGCCTGGTATGCAGCCGTCTTTACAGACTTGATGACAAGTCACAAACTGGCAAATAAAATCTTTGACCTGTAAACCTCAAGTCAATGATCTCCAAGTCCAAGTCAAGTCTTGGATCATCCCTGTGAATTCCGCTGTCCGGCCACAACATTAGCCAATCATAACAAATATTCACTAAGTCAAGTCTCGAGTCATCTCTCTTAAGTTGAAATCATGTCGTAAGGCATGAAAACGGGCGACTCGGGTGTGACTCGAGTCAGCTACCACGACTAACGTCAACAAGTCCGCCAGTGGTGCACGTGTTCTTGTATGTGCCTCTAACAAATGGCGCTGTGTGCCACCCAGTGAATGCATGCCACATTCCTGTCATGCCCCAGTATCAGCATAATACGTTCATCTATAATGTTGTGTGTAGTTTGATTTTGTCATACGATTGGTTTCTAAACATTTGGTCATTAATTTACTACTTTTTTAGTTACAAAGTTTGTTAGTCGTATTGATAAAACACAAAAGATTATTTTTGAAGGTTTTTGCAATTATGTTGACTTAACTTCACATGAAATAATTGTAACTAAAGTTTCCATCTGCTCATATTAATCCTCGTTTTCCCACATATACCTGTTCTTCCTTCTTCTGGTCCAACGCCTAAGAGCCTCTGCAGGAACTCAGGGAAGCTCTGCTCAACGCCGGCTGGATAGGTTCCGTATACATTGATGCCCGTGTATATTTGAAGAGGCGATGTAAATACGAGACACGCGAATATTTTCTTGTTTCTGCAACATAAATAAAGTGCGATTTACGCTAGAGATGCATTCAAATGGGCAAGGAAACACACAAGATGCGAGAGTTTTAAGGCAATCGTTTCCTAGAATGGCGAACGTAACCACACCATTCGTGTGCGGTGAGTGTTTTGAGCAGATATAATTGTAGTTCACTGCGCATATCAATTACTTGCTCCCTTAGGACGCCATCAACTGTTATGTGTCTCCAGCGATTCTTCCCGGTCATTAGTCTTATTACAATTGACCGTGAATATAGGAAGATGTTGCACGCACACCTAAGGTATAATGTGTCATAACTAATCATCTGTTTATGCCAGAATGGTAAAATTTGGCCTTGTTAATCTGTATATTTAGTTTACTGCTACCAATGCTCAAACTTCAACTCCACGAAGAACACCATTATGTATTGATCACTGGTGTGCGGATATGCCCCATAATACTGGGTAATATCCGCACAGGTAACATACGTCACGCATTTCAGACCTTTGGTACAGAGCAGAATATGAACTGCAGCGGTACATTTCAGGCAGCAGAACATCATATATCTTGTTAGGTATATCCATAAGTATTATTAAATGCACACATGTAAATAAACACTTAACCTACATAAACTATCATGTTAAAAGTGTTCTGTCTTTCACACATCAAAATCCCACATCCCACCTATTTTTAGGACAACCTCCCACCAATTTGTAGGACCCACCTCCTGCCTCAATATATTTCAAGTATGCCATCCTTGAGACAAATTCCATGTTTTGTGGGTGTGTTATCTGTGTACAACGCACGTTAACGCACACAACGCATTTAGGGCATCAAAGCACAATTATTTGGATAATTAAGGGAATATATATTTGACATCAAACATGCGCTTTTTCGATAAAGGGTAGACACTGATAGGTCCCATTGATCTGCGAATCAAATACGTTAGTGAATTAATGTATATCATGCCATCACGATATATAAATGTGGTTCCATTTATGACACGCTACTCAATTCTACACCATCTGTGGTGTCAGCATATGTGAATCAGGGATTGCGTATATAACTACGTTCCCATAGCCTTAGCTTGACACCACTAGATCATGTACACTACAGAGTTGACAGTCATGTGGCAAGCGCAACACAACGCCAACAATGCCTTCGCCTCCCATTAACGGAACTGTGCACCTAAGCCTATATATAACTTAAGCTGATTTCGTAACAAACGTCAGTGTATGGTCCTACAACACCTACTTGGTGACCTTGGTCTCACACACCATTGGCGCACCACGTGTCGTCCGCGAAGTACGTAATGAGTTGTCTTGTCCCATTTTATATCTTGTGAATTAATCCTTTGTCCTCAATTCGGACAAACCCGTCCGTGAACTGACTCTTTAATGCAGCTAAACCCAGCCCAAAAAAACAGCGATTTTCAGTATATTAAAGTGGCGCACTCTGGCGGATAGTTTGAAGAACATATTGAATATCAAGCATGTGCTTTCTAGCTTCACGTTTTCCTTTATCTGCTCAAATAACTAGGGTCGTTTCAAAGAACGGCTGAAGTCTAAGGGGTGAAGAATTATCTAACGAAATGGTTTGCTTGACCGGTGAAACGTGTCGAGTCTACACATCAACAGCCGGACTGTGACGTTAGTATGTCATTTACCGGTTAACACATAGGAATGTGGTATTCGATATTGTAGGTTGGGAGATTGCTACTCGGCAGTCGGTCTGTGTAATACGAGCCTCTAGCTCACACAAAAAACGGGCGAGAACCGGTTTAGCGCAGACGTGCAATAGGTTATTTTTGTTTACCTGGAAAAACTAATAATTTGTAATAATCGATCAATCAAGAAAAAAAATATTTAATTCCAACGTCATGTGACAACAGCAGTAAAATAGTGTAACATCATAATGAATATTAAATTTAAATAAAAATGGTCACACACTTATACATTTTAATACCACGAACAAATGTCGCCTGTGTTTCATTGCCTCTTCCGGCTTCCATTGGTGACCATTTCCCAAATCACAGTCGTCAACGTGACCTGTGGCATAAGCTATGAACCAGGAAACGTAAACGTATGTGAAGCTGTGGAACAGCAAACAAGAAACACATTACTAAACACTTTAAACACCGCTGTGAGCTAAAAAGCACATCAACTATAACAAAACTATTACAAACAACGATAGTGTGGCATAACCTAGCGTACTAATAATGACACGTAGGGTAATCAAGGGCAAAGCGTCCCCCGAGGTAAGACGGCCCCCATCACGTACGCAAACTAAAAAATACGAACGTCCCCAGATCTGATGCAAACAATGCTAACATATTTCTGATACCCACCTCAAAACTAAGTAACACGAGACAGACATACTTAAATCAATATATTTTTTTAACTTTTCTATTTTTAAAATTATGTAACTCAATATATAACGGGCCGTTATGTTGTGTTTTGTGCAACATGCTCAGACAGGTTGTGCATGTTGAGCAAGACGGCCCCTATGTCTTAGCCCATATGCACATATTAATAATGCATTAAACGCACTACACATACCCCAGCTTGCGTAATTCATTTAATATAATATCAACGATCAACGTTGCGTAAGTCAAATTATGCTAGACCGTAGGCTGTGATTGTGATGGAAAGTTAAGAAACCATTTATATTATTGATGGATTTCAGCATAAGCTCTATATTATATGTTAACTCCAATTTTTGAAATTTAACAATTATAATACATTGATATATTACTATTATACTATGTGTAAGCATCCATTTTATTTTCATGCAACGGTTCGGTCATAGAAGCGGAAAAAGGGGTCGTATTGCATTAAGCCTGGGGCAAAACAGTTTTTGGTAGGGCGTAATTTTATTATTTTTCAAATGAAACTTATTTAGTTTGTCTATTTGATGAATATACGTTTCCAATGGGTAATACACATATCTGTCTGTATTATGAACACCTTAATATTGCTTCATAGGGTCCAATTTGGAAGTTTTACTTTAGGAGGCCGCTCCCTAAGCCTCGCGGTTACACAAGAAACAATGCCCCTTGTCAGTAATTGCTTTGCCTACTCCCTAACCTTAGTTGCATTAACAGTCCTTTCCATATTCGTGGAGGAGAGAGTGGGTGACAATTTCAACACTATACCAGAAAATGGTGCAAAGGAAAACTATGCAACCGCTGTCAGAAAACTGAGTGAGTATTTCAAACACCAAGTCAACATTGAATATTAAGTGTTCAAATTTCACAATTGTGAGTAAATGGCAGATAGATGAGGCAATTGATATTTACTGTACGAGGCTACGAGAATTAGCGGCATCGTGCAAATTTCATTACACAGACAGCGAAATAAAAACCCACATAGTCACTCGCGGAAATTGCGTCTCAGAGAACTCAGCGAAGAGATGACTTCAGAGAGTCTACTGAAAACAGCAAAATCTCTGGAACTGTCAGTAAAACAGGCAGAAGAGATAGAGAGGGAGAGAGCAGATTCTGAATGTTATGTCAATAGAATGCAAAGACAACATGCTAGAAAGCAGACAGACAGACCAGGTAGAAATAAGAAGGATCAATGCTACAGTTGCGGGGGAGAGTACACAAAGAGTACCCACACAAAGAGTACCCACACAAAGAGTACCCACACAAAGAGAATTATCCGACCAGAGAGAAGCAATTTATTAGGTGTCTCGTTGTTCAGTTTATTCAAATAACGCCAGCCACTTGTGAACATAGATATACCATGACATGTNTGCAAAGGAAAACTATGCAACCGCTGTCAGAAAACTGAGTGAGTATTTCAAACACCAAGTCAACATTGAATATTAAGTGTTCAAATTTCACAATTGTGAGTAAATGGCAGATAGATGAGGCAATTGATATTTACTGTACGAGGCTACGAGAATTAGCGGCATCGTGCAAATTTCATTACACAGACAGCGAAATAAAAACCCACAGAGTCACTCGCAGTGACTACAATGCAGTGACTACAATGTCACTACAGTGTGCTGCTGATGAAAACTCGTATTGTCATAGCTTCTGAAACATCAAAGTAAACTTAAACAACATACATTTAACAAGTTTTAGAAAGACAACCCACTGCTAAATTCTGCAGGTCTGCCACTAGAAAGCAGCACAAGTAGTGGGGTGAGTTCAAGAAAAGTGGGGGCAAGCCGAAATACAAGAATTCGGGGAAATTGGTTCGCCAGATGGACCACACTCAGTCTGATGAGTTCACCAGTCACAGTCGTAGTCGACACCGGATCATCGGTCAACTTGCTAGAACAAGAAACGTTTCAAAGCTTAAAGCAGCGTCCATCACTCACCAAAGAACACAACCCTGTGATCCTTTATGTTGGGTGCTCGATGAACTAGGAAAATTCGACGCGGAGATCGAAGGAAATCAGATAGCAGATAGGAGCACAGTGTATGTAACTGGCGAGGGAAACGACAATCTCCTAAGTTATGAGACAGCCAAGCAACTTGGGTAAATTCCCAAAATCGGTGAAGTAAACGAAGTGGGTGAAACACCACCGGTGAAAACAACTGATCGTTACTCGAAACTCTGTGAAGAGTACAATGACACATTTGAAGGTATTGACAAACTGAGAGGTGTACAAGTTAAACATCGACGAGACTGCTCAGCCAGTCCAGAATCGACACCGAACAATTCCATACTCTGCCGCTGTGGAATGTTCCACTATAATTACTCGCTGTTGGTGATACTGGCTTGAGTAGCAGTTCGCATATTTGTCTTTGCCGTGAAGTTTGCTGAGATTATAATTTGTCATCGGATGTAATTACCTGCTCCTTCGGCGACGTCGGTAGAAGAGGTCTCTAGCACGGCTGCCAGGAATAGAACTACTATGGCAGATCCCGTTATCACACCGTGGTTTATACCGAAAGCGTGAGTCTCTCACACGCTGAAGTTTCGGTTATCCGACTCTCGTTCGCCTTCGTGAGCTCGCCGAGAAGAGTCTGGCCAATTTTTAGTATTGGTCCGAGGTCGCAGACCTCGGGCCAATACGTGGGTGATTGCTTTGTACTATAATTAATACAAACCGCCCGGATGGCATTTCGTACTCTCAAACGGTTTACGTACCGAAGTATTTTCTGCGCGCGCGCGTGGTTTCTGCGATTGTTGGAAGTTAACGTTTTACATAGGGAACATTTGATTTACCAGAAAAATCACTAAGAACCCTTGATATACGGGGTATTTCGAAAAAATAAAGGCGATACGTTTCACTCGTGGGGTCGTAGATTACTCCCTGAAAATTGGGTGCCCGAGGTACAAGCCGTCTAGGAGGAAAACGTGAACAAACATACACTAGCTAGGATATAGTTAGATGATATATACGCACCGCATGACGTCTTTTCTCAAAACATGTTTTTGCCTTTCGATAATCGCAACTGTTTCACTCATAAACAACTTTCTAACAGTTTGTTTGTACTCAATCGATGAAATAATTGTTACTGAATCTGGATATTTTCTGGTAGTTCTCCTAAGTACACGTAGAAAATATGTTACGACACGGGCGCCGAGTTACCTATCAAAATATCGTAGCACTTGTACTTCATACTCACTTGCACCTTTCCTTTCAACGTGCCTATCTCCAAAGTGTACTATGCTAATACCACTGCTTGATTTCACAGCGTTTAACTCCATTTAATGAGTCTAGGCTCCTAGGAAAAGAAAGATGCGATGGCGAAGTAGCTGATCTACGCTATCTTCCTGAACTTGTTTGATGCCCTCCAAGTGCCGTTGCTACCAATCACTAATTACTTTAAGTTGCAAATAAATTAATATTCCAAAACATAGTAGTGATGCTGTGCATATTTATTTCAAAGTATCAACACATATGACCAATACGTAGATAGGTGGAAGCAAGTTTAAAGTCGCCCAAATCGAAACGAATTCACGTTCGACTGAATTAGCGGCGCCGTCTGTCGACATACCTATCATTACATATCATTACACGACATACCTATCATTACACACTTTGGAGATATGCACGTTGAAAAGAAAGGTGCAAGTGAGAATGAAGTATATATCCATATTCAGTAACAATTATTTCATCGATTGAGTGCAAACAAATTGTTAGAAAGTTTTATGAGTGAAATAGTTGCGATTATCGAACGACAAAAACACGTTTTGAGGAAAGACGCCATGCGGTGCGTATATGTCATCTAACTATAATCCAGCTAGCGTATGTTTGTATGTTTGTTCACGTTTTCCTCCTAGAGGGCTTGCACCTCGGGCGCCAAACTTTCAGGGAGTAATCTACGACCCCACGAATGAAACGTAACGCCTTTATTTTTTCGAAATACCCCATATATCAAGGGTGCTTAGTGGTTTTTATGGTAACTTAAATGTTCACCACGTAAAACGTGAACTTCCAACAATCGAAGAAACCACGCGCGCGCGCATCGAATACTTCGGTACGTAAACCGTTTGAGAGTACGAAGTGCCATCTGGGCGGTTTGTATTAATTATTGTAGAAAGCAACCACACACATATTGGCTCGAATTCGCAGAAAATAAAAATATAATCTACTGTAAAAAGATATTCTACTATTCTACAACCAACACAAGTATCCATTAGTCTCAATTCCCGCGACCATCAACATTTCGAACATGCAACTAGTATTGTATCACGTACGTGACGCGGTTGTTTCTGGTAATACGTTTGACGTTCCCTTAAACAATCTCGAGCGTATTGATGGCATATTGGCCTGAGGCATTTGGTAAATATTGCTTTCATGACTGTCACGTATGAACTACCAAGTTATCCCGTCCTGGGGACGGGCATTTTTACTAGTTATATTAATTAGGCTCTGGTCCGGGGATTTGGCTAACTCGTCAAGTAACTTTTTTTGAGTTTATGCGACGCAATTCGAATCATCTTTAAACTTTTTAATATATTGAAACCACTGTCACACTGAACAGTTAAATCATGCAAAATAATGTTACAGCGTAGAATCGCAATAATGATGCTGATTGGCTGCTTGCTCCACACGGTAACGCCTTCACAAAATGGAGTCCCTGACAGCCAAACCATGTTTCTGAGGCCAGACTCTTCTCGGCGAGTTCACGAAGGCGAACGAGAGTCGGATAAGCGAGACTTCAGCGTGTGAGAGACTCACGCTTTCGGTATAAACCACGGCGTGATAACGGGATCTGCCATAGTAGTTCCATTCCTGGCAGCCGTGCTAGAGTCCGCTTCTACCGACGTCGTCGAAGGAGTCTATAGCTAGATCCGATGGCAAACTATAATCTCAGCAAACTTCACGGCACAGACAAATATGCGAACTACTACTCAAGCCTGTATCGCCAACAGCGAGTAATAACAGTGGAACACTCCACATCGGCAACATACATCTTTCGCCTCTATACCATATTGCACCAACATACTCCAAGGCAACCTCGCGACGACCCGGTCGGTGCTCTCTGTGTGGCAGGTGGAGCGAGGACATATAAGCTATTCACATTTGTATGGTTCAGACACCCAGTGATACTTCTACAGCTGCCAGTCAGTGCCGGGTCGTCCAATGATCGAGCCTGTGCGATCTGTCCCACACCGAGCAGGAGCGTGCAAGTACACTAGAACGCATTGTGGCTGGGTTAGCTCCCCAACATGAGTTACCAAGCTTTCATAGGATGGAGTTCCGTGCATTTACATTCCTTTTTGTCTTCTCGGTGTGTGTTTTGAATGAGTGTTCGGTCCAGTGTCACTCTAATGTATACAGGATTCCAATGTATACAGGATTCCAATATATACAGGATTCCATTGTATACAGGCACACCGTTCCAGTTGATGTTCAGTTATCTGTTGGCCTCGCGTTATCTTTTGGTCTCGCGATTCTGTTAATGGAAGACACTTGTGTTTAGGTTGGGCTAGCGCGTAGTTGAATCCGGATGGAGTAGTTGGCCAGTGTGGTGAGAGCAGAAGTTAGTATCGTTTCTGGGGGTGGGGGGGACAAATGTTCTCTAAGCACATTAAACAAATTGTCATAAAGCATACACAATACCGTCGGAATATGCAAATATAATGCATAGCAAACCGATTTACCCTGAGGTGAGGAGCTCTTCGTGATATTAAAATACATGGATTGAGGACAAACAGTCGCGGGGCAGGAATATGATATGCAGGTTATTGGTAATTTAATTAGAAATTATACTCCTTTAGTTATCTTCTTGCTGACTGATCGGTTAAGCAAATTTGTATGGATGACACACATATGTCACTATATAACACACTTCACAAATAAACGACGCATGATTACGTGTGCACTTCGGCCGAGTAGTCAATTCGGCAGCGAACACTGTCACACGTCTGTCGCTAAGCGAGAAGCTTAACAAATACACGACCTTATTGTACGTGTGATTCGGCCGACTAATCATTTCGTCCGCGAGTGCGGTGATGCCATTAAATGCTGACCTTATTTATTTGGCGTGCGCTGATGCATCGATGGTGATTGATGAGGAAATTAAAATTCGAAAGACACCTACCGCCTGAAATATGCTCTGATAAGAGCGTCGCAGCCTGTCTTATTACTGCTAATTCGGAGCCTTGTAAATTCTTCGGTTTTCCCTTGAATAAGTTTTACAAATGTTTAGTGTAGAATCTCAATGAGTGAGAATTTGATAAGCTAAAATATGGCACATTGGGAGTTGAATTTTTACTAAAATATGTCGTACACAAAGTCACAACCAAACAATGGTCTAGAAATTAAATGGTTTTAATGTCAATATCGCTTACATTTTATATTACTTGCTGAATTTGAGAGAATGTGTAAAAAAAATTTTTTACTACACGCACACACGCACGCACGCACACATACACACACACACACACGTTTTCAAATCACAATTTGAAGTTGACATATATGCGAATGTTCGGATGCGCCTAGCACAATTCATTAGAATGAATAAATGTGACAAACGAAACGACGACACTTCATTAGCACAACACAATACATGTTCACATGATTACACATGTTATTTATCACGGAGACAACATTAACCATTAAACCATATCATTTATAAACTGTATATTGACTTACTTTATTGAATATTTGTTAAAGAACAATAATCAACGTCATCAGTGAAGAAACAATGTCCATTTTGGAGAATGTTTCGTACTATAAGTTAATATTATTATCTTCTTGTCATGGTACTATAGAACACATCTTGCAATAACCCCCCCCCCGTGGTTTCCTGAACTCTTCCATCTCCACTACGTGTACTTTGGGAAATAGATGTTGCAAAAATATCCTTTCATATTGAAGATTATCTGGTTGGCGCTTCACCTACTATATTATGCAATATTTACCAACTGTCACTTTCCTAACTCAACCAATGAGTGCGCCCTAACTTCCTGCTATGCTGGCTTTCTGTGGTTCTCTGCGAATGGACCAAATCCAGATGGCGCAGGCTGCTCCTATTACAATATGTATGGTGATTGGCTCATCCGATTCCACTTCATCGATTGGTTGAGTCATTTTTTGAATTCCTGCTCCTTGCACATCACAACTCGTTCTGTCTGACATTGTGTCACTCGCAACTGAAAATGACGTAATATATCAAGAATAGCACAGTCATAAGAGTGGAATTGAGCATCAACGACCCGTTCATATCGACGTGCACTTCTGTTCTATCTGGTCGGGATTTAATTGCTTGTAAAACAGAGAGTAGTGACTGGACGTATTACACCGTCGACACCGCGACCGTTTCATATCTTCATTATACAACGCCGGCTCGTGTTTACTTTTAAACTTTGTCGAAAAACGTCTACAACTGATGAAGCGTCTCGGTGTCATGGCAACGGCGCACTGCCTGCAGTCACATGTCTTTGTGTGCGTGTCTTTCGCTGGCGCTGATTCGCTGCGATTGTCCGACCGTATGAGGGCCGCTGTTGGCGAATTACGGCTGTTGATGGTGGCCGTTGACTTTGTCGACGTCGATGACCGACTGCTCTTGTCTCCTTTCCCCGGACCATCGGCGGTGTCCACGGCGACCATCAGCCGCCGGCTTGGGTGCTTCTCCGCCGATGTGCTGTTGGTGTTTGGGTGCGGTTTCGCATTGCAGATCTGCAGGTCGTGGTTACGCTTCTGAGTGCGGTGGCGACGTCGACGGCAGCAGGGCAGGATCTGTTTGACGAGGTTGCCGCTGAACGCCATGTAGATCCACGGATTGCAGCAACTATTCAGACTCGCCAGCAGCAGGCACACGACGAACATGTTGGCTGCAAAGACGAACGACGATTAGTTTTCATGTCATTCGCAAGACGTCGCCACTGCATGGCACGCTACTGTATCTATAGGATCAATTCGATTCGCAGTGCCATTTCCAACAATACGGTGATAATTTTCACGCGATGTTTTGCTTCCAACATGTTTGGATTGGTTGTTATTAAAAACGTTCATTTGCTTATACATGTGAGTAAATATTGACACCATTTGTCGACTTTCAAATCAGTGGCGTATTTAGTCAGAGGCCACTGGGAAATCCCCGCCGGCTTAATTCCCCCCCGGTATTTTGTCGTTGGCCCGCTACATGGTAGAAATGGTGACTAGGCTTGCCCCCTTTAGCCTCCACCTTTGCGAGATCCTAGATACGCCACTGGTTCAAATTTATAAACTCATCCCGTTTTCTCAAAATGCCGAAAACTATGTCTTCAAAGGTACCATCTATCATTTCGCATAGACGGTACGTGACAGTTCGGAGCATACCGTATTATTTAATTAAGTACGTATTACGTTGTACGCCTTGTCCTCATATATGAACGTGCGGCACCGTAGAAACTAGATTTAACAAGATTTAGATTTAACAAGATTGCCATCCCAAACAACAAGTTCCAGATGGCAAGTGGACAAGGAAGCCATTGGCTTATCGAGAGTCCAACAATTTTCTCATCTATGTGTAGCCCGCCCTTATCAAATATCTGTCAATTCTATTTTTAAACACATTCACACTACTAGCATTAACACAATCATTTGGCAGTTTGTTCCATTCATTTATCACCCTCTGTGAGAAAGAGTACTTTCTCATGTCCAACCTACACTGCTCCTTAACTAATGCTGCTTTGTGTCCTCTGGTTCTACTGCCTTCTTTAAGTTTGAAGAACATATTCCTATCAACATCCTCATAACCGTTCACTATTTTAAACACTTCTATTTGGTCTCCTCTTAGTCTCCTGGTCTCTAGTGTTGTCAAACCACATTGTAATAAGCGACTTTCGTAACTAAGGTCTCTTAATTCGGGAATTTACATTCATTTAAGTTCTTATTGTTTCCTAGTAAAGAGGAGTTCATCATGCACAAGTTGAACTCGTTGATCATGAGTCAAAGGGGAATGAGAAGCTAAAAGGAAAGTCATCGGCATCGTGACGAGGGACACAGAACGGAACCAAAGACGCAGTGAAGAAGCCAAAGAGAAGACGCGTCAGCGAGAAGGAAGAATACTCGTGTGTCATATCCGGCGAGCCCTTCGTGAACTGTAGACAGTGCCAGTTGTACAATGACTGCACGACAGGAGTGCGTTATTTTATGTACCGTAACAACGAGTCCGATAATAACTAAATGATGCATTTGTTTCCCTGTTTGGGTCCAATAAATCAAAATGCGTTTGTTTTACAGTTTGTAATAGTATGTTTCACTCAACATTCATATTTCATACAACGGAGAAGGTATGTTGCTGTTTGGGGCAAGACGTCCCCAGGGGCATCTTGCCTCACAGGACGGGGCGTCTTGCCCCGTGTATGGGGCAAGAAGCCCCCTCTGGACAATATAATTACTTAATACTGTTAGCTTTGTCAGTCGTCGCTAATAGTTTGGTATCACATGCAATAACCACACAATAAACGTATGGCGGTATATATATCGCAACATAATAAATTGATGAATAACAACAACCTTTTTCCATTAAGCTCCTTGCCCCACCCTACCCTACAGAACGTGGACAAGCCAGCACGTACCGTTGTAAGGGGCGTCCTCGTCGTACGCCCACCACATCTGTGTGACCATGAACGGCGACCAGCACAGGAGGTAGGCACTGATGACGACGAACGTCAACTTGATGGTCTTGAGCTTGGAACGAGAGAAGCCGCTGGCGCTGTGCCGTCGAGGCACTGAGTCGCTGTTGTCGCAGCTGTCGCAAAGGTTAAACAACACGTCAACGTCGACACGAAGAAAGGGGCGATATAAAGTACACGTGACACGTTGTCAGTCAGTTATTGTGACAAAAGAGAAGAAATGACGCATTATCATAGACACGTTTCTATCTTTATATACATACATGTGAAAAATACCGGTGAGTCCCCGATTTGTCCTGAAGAAATAATAAACGTGACAGGGACAGTAGCATGAGGAGGGATGAGACATGAGACAATACAAATGACGTTCACTGGGAGCGTTCTGCACAGCCGTGGAACAAATGCGGCTGAAGACGATGATTAAACTTCGGCAATATCAACGGGATGAAATTGAGATTTCGAACGGCTGCAAGACGATCACCCAGACATGCCCAGACATGCCCAGACGATCACCGACGACGCCATTGTTAACGAGCAGCGCTTTACAACTAATGCCCAGACATGCCACAGCAGTCGCGCAAATATTCCGTGTTTCGTCATTGAAGCGTGAGACGTTTACAAGGACAACGTATTCAATCACCGGTTAGGGCCTACACAGCGGACGCTTGTCCGACGATGTTTATTCCCAAGAGTTTTCATTGATTGATATTTGGTTGGAGTTCGTCTTTCAAACCGTGTCATCTGGATGTCACCTCTTTGTCACGACCGCAGGTGGACCACTACCGATGTCAACCCGATATTGATATTTATGATTTGATCATTTATTTCTTATGACTGCACACGTGTTATTAATGGGATTGTTTTGTACATGGCTTGATCAGGATGTTAGGTGTGTTTGAGGGGAGTGGAGAATGATATCGAAGAATAGGGGGAGTGCAGAATGAGATCAACGGATGGGGGAGTGGAGAATGAGATCGAAGGATAGGGAAGTCGAGAATGAGATCGAATGATAGGAGGAGTGGAGAATGAGATTGAAGGATAGGGAAGTCGAGAATGAGATCGAAGGATAGGAGGAGTGGAGAAAGAGATTGAAGGATAGGGAAGTCGAGAATGAGATCGAAGGATAGGAGGAGTGGAGAGTGAGATTGAAGGATAGGGAAGTCGAGAATGAGATCGAAGGATAGGAGGAGTGGAGAATGAGATCGAAGGATAGGGAAGTCGAGAATGAGATCGAAGGATAGGAGGAGTGGAGAATGAGATTGAAGGATAGGGAAGTCGAGAATGAGATTGAAGGATAGGAGGAGTGGAGAGTGAGATCGAAGGATGGGGAATGGATAATGAGATCGAAGGATGGGGGAGTCGAGAATGAGATCGAAGGATAGGGGAGTGGAGAATGAGATTGAAGGATAGGGGAGTCGAGAATGAGACCGAAAGATAGGGGAGTGGAGAATGAGATTGAAGGATAGGGGAGTGAAGAATTACGTCAAAGAATGGGGGTGGATAATGAGATCATAGGGGTGTAGAGAATGAGACCGAAGGATAGGGGGAGTGGAGAATGAGATTGAATGACCGGGGGAGTGGAGAATGAGATCGAAGGATGAGGGTTGGAGAATGAGATAGAAGGATGAGGGGAGTAGGGAATGAGATCGAAGGATAGGCGGAGAGTGGATAATGAGATCGAATGACAGGGTGAGTGGAGAATGAGATCGAAGGATAGGGGGAGTGGAGAATGAGATTGGAGGATAGGGGAGTCGAGAATGAGATCGAAGGATGGGGGAGTGGAGAATGAGATCGAAAGATAGGGAGTGGAGGATGAGATCGAAGGATGGGGGAGTGGAGAATGAGATTGAAGGATAGGGGAGTGAAGAATGACGTCAAAGGATGGGGGGTGGATATTGAGATCGTAGGGGGAGTGGAGAATGAGATCAAAGGATGGGGGAGTGGAAAATGAGATCGACGGATAGGGGAAGTGGCGAATGAGATCGAGGTATACGGGGAATAGAGAGTGAGATCGAAGGATAGGGGGAGTGAAGAAGGTTGGTGGGGATCAGCGACGGAAGAAGAAGGAAAACAAACAGGGACGACGCGGTATTGGTGACAGCCTCACTCCGTACTTCAGGGATAAAGAGGAGAGCAACATATAAATAGTCGCAATGAAGTATGTCTCTTTCCATGTGAACAGTCAACTCAGAGGCAGAAAACCAACTGACACGGTGCGCCATACCTGTAGGAAGTGCGCGCCGACCGGTCGGAGATGACGGAGATGCTGCCTGTACCGTTGAACTTGTAGACGATGTTGACGCAGCGGCGCGGGCCTCCCCCGCTACACCGCCGGGCGTGGCTCCACACGACGTAGCAGATACGGCTGTATAAAACTGTCCGTAAGGAAAGTCGACAATTTTATTGTTCAGCTCTCTATCTGTCTGTCGGTCTGTCTATCTCTCTATCGTTCTCGCACTCGCTCTCTCTCCTCTCTCTTTATCTATATATATCTATCTATCTCTCTATCTATCTCTCTATCTATCTCTCTATCTCTCTCTCTCTCTCTCCCCCTCTCTCTTTCTCTCTTTCTCTCTCTCTCTCTCTCTCTCTCTCTCTCTTTCTCTCTCTCTCTCTCTATCCCCCCCTCTCTCTCACTCTCTCTCTCACTCTCTCTCACTCTCTCTCACTCCATATCCCCCCTCTATCTCTCTATCCCACTGTCTCTTTCTCTCATTCTCTCTCTCTCTCTCACTCACTCTCTCTCTCTCTCTCTCTCTCTCTCTCTCTCTCTCTCTCTCGCTCTCTCTGTCCCTCTCTCGTTCTATTCCCTCTCTCCCTCTCCCCCCTCTCCCTTTGTGTCGCTCTATTTCCTCTCCCTCTCTCACGCTCTCCATCTCCCTCCCTCCCTCCCGCCCTCCCTCCCTCGCACTTTCTCTCTCTCTCTCTCTTTCTCTCTCTCTCTCTCGCTCTCTCCCTCCTTCTTTCTCCCCCTCTCTCCCTCTTTCTCCCAACCCCTCTCTCCCTCTATTTCCCCTCCCTCTCTCTCCTCCTTTCTTCCCCCTCTCTCTTGATGGGTGGCGATACAGTTATACAGCATCACTCTCAAATATTAACTGACTCCACAACTCATGGCCAAGAACAACACGGTTCGCCAGCAGTTTAAAATGACTAGTACGATCTAACCGTAGCGTTTTATTCAAGATACGTAACATGCATTGGTAAACCGGCAACAGGTGTCACTCATAAATAACGTATAATGTGATTTTTTTTATGTTATTACAATATCAACATAAAAGAATTTCCACTTTAATATGCATAACTAAACGGCCACAATTACTGTGCCTCTTGTGAATACACTTGACTTGTTGTTCTATGTATGTCTACGATGGCACAGTATATATTTAGTTAGTAATGTAATTCGTATAATATCCGTGTACGTGACTTACCTGTTAGAATGACGAAGGGCAAGACATACACGGACACCGAGAAGGTCGTAATGTATAGTCTCAACGTCCACTCCGGCTGAAACCGTGGATGTGGCAGTTGACGATTATTGTTCTTAAGACTATTGTGACACGAAAATAACTGCCTGTACGTCACGACAAAATACAGATTCACATGATGTTGTCTGTACGTCACTACAAAATACAGATTCACATGATGTTGCCTGTACGTCACGTCAAAGTACAGATTCACATGATGTTGCCTGTACGTCACTACAAAATACAGATTCACATGATGTTGTCTGTACGTCACTACAAAATACAGATTCACATGATGTTGCTTGTACGTCACGTCAAAGCACATATTCACATGATGTTGCCTGTACGTCACTACAAAATACAGATTCACATGATGTTGTCTGTACGTCACTAAAAATACAGATTCACATGATGTTGCCTGTACGTCACGACAAAGCATCGATGTTACTCCCGTTAGGGAGGCAGCTGCCTAATTTACTGCCGCCGGTGTTGTTGATGGCTGATGTTGTTGATGGCTGATGTTGTTGATGGCTGATGTTGTTGATGGCTGATGTTGTTGACGGTGTAAGACGACAAGAACGCTGACGTAATAAGCGTAAATCACAAAACAATCATTCATGGGTGTCAGCATTATGCTCGTGGGAAAGCGGGAAATACTCTGGAAAGGCGGGAAACATCCGGGAAAAGCGGGAAAAAATGTCCTCCAATCAACTTTCGTCGATCGATTTTTAGCGGACTCAAACGTGTTGTTTTTACGGGTCACTATTTCTATTTGTCGTTCTCGTTCGACGTGCACGAATACACGTGCACGAATACACGTGCACGAATACACGTGCACGAATACACGTGCACGAATACACGTGCATGAATACACGAACGAAAATGTGAAATCGTTGCAACAATTACATCGATTTTATCGTTAAAAAAATTACAATTATGAACGTTATAAAAAGCGGGATATTTCGTTAAAAAAAATGGGAAACGGGAGGGAAAGCGGTATTTCCCACCCAAAAGTAGTAATATTGACACCTATGATAAATGCACATTCGAAAATGACATATCAACTATAGGTAGACGCATGCCGGAAACAATCTGACAAACTTGACCATCACATGGGGTCGTTTGGGCAACGATGTTGTTTCTTCTTGAAATACGCAGGTGATAATCAATCGAGCATTGTAGCGGGCTGTGAAACTCCTGAATTGAGTTAATTAACGCAGCAAGTGAATTTATGCGAAAGCCGACTGGGATCATCACCTAGCACGGCTGGGATTCAGTACCAATGATAATACTGACAGTGACGCACGAAGGGCTTACTTCGTGGATTTAGCTACGTAGCGAAATGTCCGGTCTCTCCTAATCCAATTAGGCTACATTGATTCGCTCCAAACCAACGTATTCGGTGTTGACACGTCAGAAAGACAGAGTTTTTACAAGCGGACCGATTTCCACGCCCTTCCCAGTAAGTGGTAAATAAGAAATTCGGATCGGATTGACGGTACAATCTAAACTATTAATATAGTCTACATATCTTAGCACTTGTGAATTGACATAATGTTACGTTTCCTATACTGGCATTGCATTTCAGCTAGATATTTGGCATAGTTGATGCCATTGGATTGACTTATAATGTGAAGTGTACGTCGTGTGCTTCCTACGACAGCACGGAGAGTGTTCACTTAAAACTCACAGTTTCCGATGCGTTAAGCCACGTAGCAACTAAAACGATTCCCTAATCGATCGACGTAGCCCCGACTGACCAAACACAAGCTGCGGTGACGTAGCACGCGCAACGAAATTGGGATCAGGAGGGGAGTCGAGACAGGGGCGCTGACAAACACTCGCTATATTAACATTTATCCAACCAACGTACATTACTTCATCAAACAGGAGCAACGTTTGAAGCCAACAGAGCCAGCAGCATCCACCGAACGGAAGCCTTAAAACCAACACACCCGCGATCCAAAAAATAAAATGCGCTAGGAGCCTAGGCTGTTCGTAAATCACATCCACTAAGCATCACATTTATTCATAGGCGTGTGGGGAGGTTTGTTGGGAGAGAAGTATGAATTAGCTAACTTAGATATGCCGTGGGAAATCTGAGATTGACAGGTTGTAAAATATTTAGGAAGACAAAAATATGAAAGCGGGGACAGTAGAACCCCCGAAGAACGACCAACCTGATCAGTGACCACCCGACTTTCTCGACCGTTTTTTAGTGATGGACTAAAACTACTGTATAAATGACCCCTCGTCAACGACCACCCGCAAAACGCGACGAACGGTCAGTTCAATTTGAATATTACATGTGACGAACGATCATCTAATAAGTGACAGCACCTTTTTATTACACAAATTACGTAAATCTCATCCAAATCTCGCAAAGCGCGTGGTAACTGCATTTCCGTTAACACCTATTTTGATAAAGACTGCTATTTTTTAGCATGGAATGGAGCAGTTATTTANACGCGACGAACGGTCAGTTCAATTTGAATATTACATGTGACGAACGATCATCTAATAAGTGACAGCACCTTTTTATTACACAAATTACGTAAATCTCATCCAAATCTCGCAAAGCGCGTGGTAACTGCATTTCCGTTAACACCTATTTTGATAAAGACTGCTACTTTCGAAAGTTGTGAGAAGATGTCTGGACGAAAGAGAAAGATTCTAGCATTAGAAGAACGAGTGACAGTCATGGATATATTAGTGAAAGGAGAATCTGCCCGAGTAATTTCCATCAGCCTGAGTGTCGGCATGAGGCAGATCCAAACGATTGCAAAAGAGAAAGAAAAAAATTGACACAGATGGCAAGATGGCGACAGCGGCGAGAGAAAGTTACTTTTTAGCAGCAGTTATTTTTTAGCATGGAATGGAGCAGTTATTTATTTAGACTGCAGCAGTGATAATTACTGATGATTTGTTTACATGCAGCTGTGATGATCTGTATATTACGCATTGTTATATGTTTGATTAATTAAAGCACGTTACATGTTATTGACAGCAAATGACTTGTGTACATCTTTAAGTGTGGATGACACAAAATGGTCAAACCTCTCATGAGAGACCACCCCTCTTTTAAGACCACATCATTATGATTCTGTTGGCGGTCTTAAATGAGGGGCTCTACTGTAACTGTGGTTTTTACATGCGATTTAGGCGTTCATTGTGCGTAGATATAAACATTGTGCGTAGATATAAACATTGTGCGTAGATATAAACATTGTGCGTAGATATAAACATTGTGCGTAGATATAAACATTGTGCGTAGATATAAACATTGTGCGTAGATATAAACATTGTGCGTAGATATAAACATTGTGCGTAGATATAAACATTGTGCGTAGATATAAACATTGTGCGTAGATATAAACATTGTGCGTAGATATAAACATTGTGCGTAGATATAAACATTGTGCGTAGATATAAACATTGTGCGTAGATATAAACATTGTGCGTAGATATAAACATTGTGCGTAGATATAAACATTGTGCGTAGATATAAACATTGTGCGTAGATATAAACATTGTGCGTAGATATAAACATTGTGCGTAGATATAAACATTGTGCGTAGATATAAACATTGTGCGTAGATATAAACATTGTGCGTAGATATAAACATTGTGCGTAGATATAAACATTGTGCGTAGATATAAACATTGTGCGTAGATATAAACATTGTGCGTAGATATAAACATTGTGCGTAGATATAAACATTGTGCGTAGATATAAACATTGTGCGTAGATATAAACATTGTGCGTAGATATAAACATTGTGCGTAGATATAAACATTGTGCGTAGATATAAACATTGTGCGTAGATATAAACATTGTGCGTAGATATAAACATTGTGCGTAGATATAAACATTGTGCGTAGATATAAACAATCACAACACGGACGTGTGACCAAGAGCGAGCTTATCATATTGCTTTCTAGCTAATAAATGCCTTTCACAGCGGTATATGATTACATAAGCTACTACAATTAAATTGATGATGTTGGTCGGTGCATACTACGCTGTATGTAATTTATCCAAAGCAAAAATGCATGTTGACGATGAAGCTTTGGCTTATTGGATGTACATGCTGTTGTACATGTTGTTGTACATATTGTTGTACATGTTGTTGTACATATTGTTGTACATGTTGTTGTACATGTCGTTGTATATGTCGTTGTACATGTCGTTGTACATGTTGTTGTATATGTTGTTGTACATGTTGTTGTACATGTTGCTGTACATGTTGTTGTACATGCTGTTGTACATGTTGTTGTACATGTACAAACGAACTAGCATGTCGCAATGGACACTAAGTAGGTTTGATTTTTCGCAAAATGAATTTGAAATGAGACAAGCGAAAAAATCAAATCGAGGCGGCACCTTTAAACACTTGTTGACCTACCTGGAAGGTTGCCCAGCAGTCGTGGACGCCGGGCGCGATCTCTTGTAGCCGGAAGATGAAGATCTGCGGCAGAGCGAGCAGGAGAGATACGAGCCAGGCGCCCGCCACCAGCGTGTGGATACGCCGGGACGTCCAAGCGTAGTTGAACATCGGATAACAGATGGCGCGGTAGCGGTCGAACGCCGTGAGGACCAGGATGTAGGTGGACGAGTACATTACTACCACCTGTTGGACACGGTGACATACACAATATATTACAGTCGTTCAACGAGAACACACACAAACATACATACACACACAAACGCGCGCGCGCGCGTGCACACACACACACACAGACGCACGAGCGCGCGCGTGCACACACACACATATATACATACATACACACACACACACACACACACACACACACACACACACACACACACACACACACACACACACACACACACACACACACACACACACACACAGACATAGACATACATACATACATGATATACACACACCTAAAAACAAGCACGCTTACACGCACGCACGCACGCACGCACGCGCGCAAGCACACACAAGCACACACATACATACATGATATAAACACACCTAAACACAAAACAAACACACTACCAACACACCACGCACGCTTACACGCACGCACGCATGTACGCACGCACGCACGCATGCACACACGCACGCACACCCATACCCCTTCGAACACCCCCACCACCACCACCACTCCCCCACACATGCAAACACACACGCACGCACACACACCCACACGAAAACACATACACACACATACATATACACACATATATACGCATGATATAGACACACCTAAACAAAAAACAAGCATACTACCAACACATCAACACAACACACACGCTTACACGCTTACACGCTTACACGCACGCACNCACACACACACAAGCACGCACATACATACATGATATAGACACACCTAAACACAAAACAAACACACTACCAACACATCAACACACCACGCACGCTTACACGCACGCACGCATGTACGCACGCACGTATGCACACACGCACGCACACCCATACCCCTTCGAACACCCCCACCACCACCCCCACTACCCCACACATACAAACACACACGCACGCACACACACCCACACGCAAACACATACACACACACATACATATACACATGATATAGACACACCTAAACAAAAAACAAGCATACTACCAACACATCAACACAACACACGCGCTTACACGCTTACGCGCTTACACACTTACACGCACGCACGTACGCATGCACGTACGCATGCACGCACACACACACGCACACACACACACGCACGCACGCACACGCACACGCACGTACCTGCACATACTTGACAGTCCGACAGAGGAAGTCCCCACCCTGGAAGCGGAAGGTGACGTCCCACGCTAGCTGCGGTAAGACGTTGCAGAAAGCGACCATCAGATCGGCAACACTCAAATGCATGATGAACAGGTGCATGCGACTCGTCTTCTTCTGTCGGTAGCGCAGCGCGAACAGCACGCAGCCATTGCCGAAGACGGCCAACACGAAGATGACAGCCTGCACGGAGATCTCGATGTTGGCCAGGTGGTTGTTGCGCTGTGCCGAGACAACGGTATGAGACGAGTTGGTCCCGTTGGTGTCTGTAGTCGCCAGCGTGTCGTTGCGCAGCGGCGGTGTCGCATTCATTGTTGAGTTGTGGAGTTCGCAGCCACACTTGTCGTCGGTAGTCTGTGACCAGGGTATGTTTTTTCGACGCTAGATGTGCGATGATCAGGCGAGATTACACAACATCTGTGACCCGTAGGCGGCGCAAGAAGCATGCATCATGAAACGCGCCATCAATCAGCATTCTCTTTCCTTATTTGAGAAACTGAATATTGTCACAACATATCAGTGACATGTGTATCGCACAGTTCGAGCCAATATGTGCTTCAAGCGCCGCAGTTCACGGCACTCTGCCGGTGGCGATGTAATTAGGAACGAAGGCCAAGTGGGCTAATTCCTCAGTCACGTATTCACTGGTTCGTTATTTCACTGCACCCACTCGCGGCACGCCGGGACGTATTAGCTGCGAGAAAGCGAGGCCGCCCTCCCGAACGACTATCGACGTTTTTAATGGGAATCCCGACCGTGGTCATTTCCCGTCTGCGGATGTTGGACTCAGTGGTGCAACGCGGCCAGATGAGCTAATATAATTCGTCTTTCTTACTCCCGAGGAAATGAGAGCTCACCTGCTGACAGCAAGAAGCTGGATCATCCACCACACGAAACCAAACTTTCTGTTTTGTATTCCAGACCGGTTTATCCACTAGCTCATACCTGTACAACGCACCGATAAGTATTGTCAGTCAGATCGCGACCGACATAGTTCAGCGCGAGTGTTCCTCCAATGTAGCTAAACTCGCTCCATCAACTTTGTGTTCCCTTTCAACAGAAACACAAGACCGTCATCAGCACGTGACTAAATTATGAACTACAACAACGCGAGTAACCATTACGAAACTTCATGTATATTCACGACATAAGCGCGGCACCTCACCACGCGAATAATAGTAAACGTTGTCCCTCATTAAGTAAGCATGCTTCCTGTGTGACGTAGAGTCAGTGCGCGAAATCAACAGAGAGCGCGCGCTGCAGTCGATGAAAGATTCTACGGTACGTTCTCGTATAGACCCAGCTCACGGCACGGCGTCCAACACACAACGGACGAACACTCGGCATTCACCGACCCCTGCTTGGCCTGGTCCACAAATACTGCACCGGGAGGTCCGTAACGGAACACCTCTAAACCTGCCTTACGAGCGTTGAAACAGCCAATTAGCCAGCGCTGTGGGTCAGCCAGTTACAGTATCTATTCGCTCGCGTAGTGTCACCAATGCGGGTTTGCGACACACGCCAGGGGACAACATACATGCAGATGCCATGCCCCCTATGCCCCCCCCCCCCAATACACCCTATCCCCAAAACATAATTGCCAGATCAATTGCGTGCCTTTCTGCTTTGCAACCAGGTCCGTCAAGCTAACTAACATACCCGCGGCTGTCGGACATTCCATCGTATTTTTCGCTGAAGTTCTGGCCTAAACATTTGTCTTTGCGACAAAAACAAAAGGCAAGGTTTTTTCAACGAGAACAGAATGTGAAAATGGTTTATCTGGCAGATGAATTAGGATTGTGATTACAGATCCGTCAATTGATTACTTTTGACTAGGTAGACTTACGCGTTCATGGTCCGTTGTATTTAAGAATGGACTAATTGTTTAGGAATTTAAATTGTTTCCGGTCTCAGAAACTCCGCAGTTGCTTTCACCCGTACACGTCTTCTCAGACATTCGACCAGTCCCTCCAGCGATAGATCAGTTGCAGACGGACGTATCTGCTTGTTGGTAAATACATTAAATGTAAACATAATTAGGCAGTCACATGTGTCCCGACTCCCTGCGTGGAGTCTGCTATTTCTACGGTCCGAGAAGACTGAATGCAAGTAACATGCGAGATGCCGCCTTCGGATTACCCACAAATTCGGATTATTTCGAACATAGACATTAATCAACCGGACGTTGCAGGAGGTTTTTCTCCAGTTATCGAGAGAACAGTATTTTATCAATGATTTGCTCCAAGGCACGAGATTGGCTAGCAACCACAGTGCACCATTAAACGACAAATTTTAATTTGGTTGTGTGTACCAAGGCCTACTGCGTAGACACGTCACAGTTAAAAGTGCTCTCGTCTGTGCAGATGTGTTATTTAGATTTTATTAAATCATCGGAGAAAGCAATATGTTTTTTTCGACTGGGCTCAGGCAAAAATGGCTCCGCCTCCATATATGATAGCATATAATATTATGATAACATATATGATAAAATATATGATAACATATATGATAGCATAAAGCTTGTAACACTTTTGCAATTTACCCGGTGTGATGACCAAAGTCACAAATTCAGGCATAGGCTGTAAAGTCATATTTAGTATTTACGTCACTGACAATCTCGAGGAATCACAACCTTCATAATCAACGGCGAAACACCCGAAGCACCAACGTCACAATGAACTATTCTCAAACTGAGTGATTACTGATTGCACAGACTCGAACATCGAGATGATTCAAACCGCAGACGTCAGAGCACAATGACGTAAGCATGCGGGGTGAGGGTAAACAGAGAGAGCGATGTTGGTGTAAACTAAATCCGGCTGTCAAGAAACAGGAGACGAATTTGTCAACTGCAATATTATAGCTAAATCGGGCTGTGATTTGTTTTGCTCGAAATTAAATATAGCTCTTACACTTGTTGGAATTAATCACTCACGTGCGTGTTGGAAACATAACATCCAGGTTATGTGGAAACATAAACATCCAGGTTATGTGCTGAATGTCTAACGCAGGGCAACTATACAGGACGGTTTGCAAACTCACGGACGTAACATTTTTGGGCCGACATACCAAAATGTCGCTAAATTAATGGCGTATCATCGTACTAAAATCCAGCTCGCGTATGTAAGTGTACGTTTGTATGTTTGTATATTATGCTACTCCTCCTAGATGCTTTGTATCTCGGGCGCCAAACTTTCAGGGTTTCATCTACGACCCCACTGTCGGGTCGTGACATTTTTATTTTTTGAAATTCACCACGTCATTTCCCTTTCTACGGACAATCGGTTTGGCCTTTGTGGTTGTCACGTACAATTGTACGCTACACTGTACGTTATTCTCACTGCTAGTATAGCGTCGCAATTTCGAGAGTTGGATTCCTATATCCCGGTATCTAGTATTCTATTAGGCATTTTCATGATTAAAGCCGTGTGTGCTGTCAATTCTGGAATCACCTTAGTTGCTATCGTTTTTATTAATTTCAATTTGCTGACGTTATGGCGTCCGTGCGTGTGACTATGCAATATTCTAAATTAAGCCTAGTCATTACTTTGTGCACGGGTATAATTATCTAGGTCTCCTCATTTGTCACAGTTCTCCAAATTAGCCCGACCACGTTGTTACCAAACGAAGCCGCAATAGCACAATGCTTTGAAATTGTTTTGTCAACGCCACTTGTATCATAGAATATCTCATTTCTTTAGAACAACTAAAATGATTCCAGAAATGAGATACCTTAGTTATGAAAGCCGCTTGTTAGAACGTGGTTTGACAACACTACAGACAAGGACACTAAGAGGAGACTAAATAGAAGTGTTTAAAATAGTGAATGGTTATGAAGATATTAATAGGAATATGTTATTCAAATGTAAAGAAGGCAGTAGAATGAGAGGACACAAAGCAGCATTAGTTAAGGAACAGTACTCATTCTCACAGAGGGTGACAAATGAATGGAACAAACTGTCAAATTATTGTGTTAAAACTAGTAGTGTGAATTTGCTTAAAATAGAATTGACAGATATCTAATAAGGGCAGATTATACATAGATGACCCATATATACATAGATGATCCATAGATACATAGATGATCCATAGATACATAGATGATCCGTGCAGCAGCACTGGGGACAAGAAACCCGGCAAACTCTTCAAAACACGGCACAGGCGGTGACAGCAAAGTAAGACAACTTATGTTTTCCAAATTCCAACACATCTGCAGTGAGTGAATTATTCAAAGTAGTTATCTTGTAACAATCGGAATTTGACATTCATTAGACGATTACTGCTTCTCTTGCACGGTGCATGTTGTCTGCAGCGAACAAAAATAACACATTTCGACGTACCGTGAGACGGAATCGAATCTAGCACAATTCGCCAGCGGAAATAGCATTACTGAGAAAAACAGGATATAACATATTGAGGTCGGGAACTTACGGGAAAAGGCTATGGTAAGTGCTCAAGTTGGTTTTTTCTCAACCTGATTGCGCAGTCTACTTCCGATTTTTCTCTACTATTCTCTGCATAGTCAAATTCCCCTCTTTGAACTTGAAGCCTTACGTAGTTTTTTTGACGAACAGACGGAAGCGTCTTCCACCTCTCCACACTTCGAGCATGCTTGCAATGTATTGAGAAGCCTTTTCCGAGAACTGCAGTACACTGGCGAAAGTGTCTTTATTGTCTTCCGGGCGCTATCATTCAGAACATCGTGGATACGTTTTCATTTGCCACATACCAGTTTGAATAAATGTTCAACACAAATCAAGCCAAGATTATGATAGTCTAATGCTGTCCTGAAACATTAAGCGCAATCCAACATCTGAAATAGACACTCGTGTTCAAAGAGCTATCATCGCCTTTAGAGGTACTTGATGACTAACTTCCACCAGGCGACGCCATAATTGAGGTCAACACCACTACGTACACATACGCATGGTTGCAACTGATGATGCACTAGATATGGCAGGTAAGTGGGAAATCGAGAACCTGCTGAGAAGAAAACAGCCAAGATTGACTGGCTATGTTTTGCGAACGTCCAGCGTTCGCAAACCCACATATCTGTTCCTGGTTGAACTTGCGCAGAGACCAGAAGAGCCAACACAATCTCGCATTGGGGATATTCGCTCATCCTTCATGCAACTCTATACAAATATCCTCAACACAGGCCGCCGAACGTGTTAACAAAGTGCATATGTGTCACAACAGAACGGCCGTTAGAATCTTAGAATGGAAATATTCGCTCACCGTTCATGTAATATTCTCAACGCATGCAGACTGACGAGTGTATCAGAACGAGCTTGTGCGAACGGAAGTAGAGTTGTTCGTCTCGGCACGGCCCAGATAGATTGAGCAGAAACGGCAGAGGTGTTATGCAATTGGGCAGCCTTCGATAGTGAAGACGTCAGATGCCAAATCTCCATTCGCACCTGTTCCGTGCAAGGCCACAAACAAGCCCGCCTAGTCTGAACATACCGACACATTAATCATGTCCGACGTCACCGACGGGCAACTACAGACACGTGTCCATTGCACCTTTGCGTCTAATCGAATGTTTAATTGCATTGTTTACAGAACTATAGCAGTTAAAATCGGGAAAACTCATCATTATCATTGTCTAAATGTGCCCATGAACCTACTGGTTGCTGGTGGAGAAAGGGGTTCAACTTTGTATGCAAATTGTCATACGGTGACACATTAGTTTTCAGATATCAACTTCGCTAAAATGTTGTTCATAGATGTCATCTATGCATGAGCGAACAATTGGGAATTATTACGGTGACTACGGAATATCGTCACCAACCAGTCGAGTTAATGATCTTTATAGCAATGTCCTTTCTATGCTAATCAAAGATTGTCGCACACCCCAAACAACGACATTAACATTGAATAAGCTATGCATATATATGTATA
>SDWI01000388.1:103498-114301 GCA_009193005.1 Lamellibrachia luymesi | reverse complement strand
AGGCGTGCCCGAGGCCCATGGGGATAGTTCGTATATTAAACAATAAAAATTGTGTAGGCGTGCTCGAGGCCCATGGGGATAGTTCGTATATTAAACAATAAAAATAACCGTCGGATGGGGATATTACGACGGAACTTGTGTAGACGCAGATTGCACAACTCAGAACAACAAGAGTTCGTAGTTACGAACAATTGTTAGCAACGATATGCGATTGTTCCAAGTTACGTGATTTACGTCAAATGTTCGCACAAGTTCCTTCTTACGGTACGGCCGCTTCGTGAAACCAGCAGTTATGTTGGACATTAAGCTGCTACAGCCATTGGCACTGCCCTACCAAAACTTGACTGGGTAGTGCGGCTGCCTTTTCTCTCGTGCAACGCCGGGCAAGTCAGCTAGTAAACATAATTAGCTCGTTCTTCTTGTTTGTGATATTTCCCCTAATTAGCCAGAAACTGTGAATACCTCACTGAAAATTTCACGTAAGCACTAATTGTCATTTTCTTTGATGGTTGTACCGATTAGGACGCTTGCGGCTAATAATAATTGATCGTCCATCGACCCTGTCAACAGCTATGGATGTTTATAATTAAGCAGGTTGACTAAACTGAAAAAACAAATAGTGTTGAGCGACATAGAGAGCGTTGTTTTTGCAGCCAAGTATCGGGGAAAAAACATGCAGCCAACACGTGGCACGCCCCACTAAAAGCGTTAAGGTAAATTCCATTAAATACATCCACGGTGTAGGTTGATTCAGTAATACAGCCACTATTACGGATTCCGATGGGAATAATGCATAATGTATTGCGCATTAGTAAGTTTCGACATCGTAATGTCATTACAGAATTGCTCACGCCTTTGGTGATTGTGTCACGACTTCAATCAGGTTTTGTCAATACGTCGATTGACTTGGAAAACCATTAATGGTGGATGGTCATGTTGATGTACTTTAGCCTTTCTTGCTACCATAGCCTCATCATCTGTCGGAAATGATTGACGGTTTTCCAGTGATTACACCGATTAAAGATAATAGATTAAGCAATGACATTACACTGGGAATTTAATTTCTGTTCCACTGGGAGGCATTTTTCTTGCCATCCATATATGTTGTAAGCGAAGGTAATTTCCGACAGGAAATGCACTAAGTCATCCTTGGCGTCGATGTGCGAAAAACCTACTTGTAATGTCTCGCGACATTATTTATAAATTGGAGGCGCCGCCCAACCACCCGTAATTCACGTAGTACTGGAAAGTACCGGATGATACCATAATGTCATTTTATTTGTTTCATCGTGTCATCCAACACATTTTCACCACCTGTTTCTGTTTTCACTGTGGAAAAAAATCAACATAATTTGCTAACACACTATTTACAGACTGCACTGTTTAAAAATATGTTTAAAAATAAAATTGACAGATCTGTATGTCTGATAAAGACGAGCCATTTCAGATTAATTTCGCGAAAACGTTCGCCTATCTAGCAATACTACGACGTGCTGGCTCGTTTGTGCACATTTATTGTTGAGTTCTGTCGACATCATCGGACAAACTATTAATTATGTTTGACAGTGTCCGGTGAAAATTCGGCGGAAAGAGCGAAAAGTAGTCCGGGTCTTTACACGATAACGGAGCTATGCCCACGCTTTCGCTTGTTACCCGATCTCACGATCAATTATTTCGAAGTTTTTATCAAAAGTGTGCACTCTCTTATTAAATTTAAATTTATTTATATTACTTAAGATATCCATATACATTTCAACGAGCCTGATTCGCGTATTACAAGAATAGTTTGGATTGACGAAACGCCTGAATAGGAAGGTAGTTTGGAGCGGATTCCGTTGGGTAGGACACGTTCAGAGAATGAGCAAGGAGAGCCTGACAAAGGGAGCGTGGGAAACCAAAATCGGTGGCAGAGGGACAGTTTGAAGAGAGATTTGGAAAAGACAGGTTTGCACAGCAGAGTGGGAGAAAATGGCAGAAGAGCGAACGCTTTCGAGACAACTAGACGAATGGGCAGAGAAATAGTGATGTTACCCCACCCCGCGAGGGATTAAAGGGAATAATAAAGCATAGCTAAGTAACAATATAATCAGCATAATCATTGAATCAATGCATTCATTTAACTGGAATGGCCAACTGCAAAACTTGAAAGTGCGTTTGGCTACTTCAGTTGTAGGTGACGGAAGTACACGTCTACAGTCTTGATGCGTATCAGTGCAAGGGATGCCAATCTATAGTCTGTCCCATGCTAGCTCGCATCAAATATCTAGAGAAAGACCTATAGGTGTATTCTCGCGTGTAGCTATGCAAACGTCTCAAGGCACGGGCGCTCCTTCCTTGCACACCTGGGGTCTGTTGTTGGACACTCTTGTCTGCCTGCCATCTATATCTTTTTGCCTTGGGTGGCTATCTTATGATGGGTGGCCATCTTATGTTGGGTGGTTATCTTATGTTGGGTGGCTATCTTATGTTGGGTGGCTATCTTATGTTGGGTGGCCATCTTATGATGGGTGGCCATCTTATGTTGGGTGGTTATCTTATGTTGGGTGGTTATCTTATGTTGGGTGGCCATCTTACATTAGGTGGCCATCTTATGTTGGGTGGCTATCTTGGGTAGCTATATTATGTTTAAAAAAAACAAAGTCATGGTCTTGGGCCTGTGCATCTATAAGAATTACTAAGAAATAACCATTTCTAACTACAATTAAAAATATCACGCCAGTGGTTTACTAGGAAAACCTTGTTGAACACACAGCATCTTAGTGTCATGGGTCGCGCCATATTGTTAGATAACCCTACGACACCGGTGCCGTAGTCTGGCAATATTCGCTCGCCAAATGGAGATATATTTGTATACACCTATTCCTATAGTTGCCAACAGGATATGGCTATACTGTTTATGTCCAAACTCAACTTATGTAAGCCTGGGGTAAACAAAGCTGACGAGTTTAGAGAAGCAACAAGAGACGGGATTAGTAGGAGATAGCTCAACATGGACTTCACCAGAAGTCGCTCAACTTGACGGGACGTCACACCACAGCATAAGATCAAGACATTGAAGGAAGCACCAACCTGGAACTCGAAGACGTGAGCTACTGACCAGGGCTGGTCAAGAAATATATGTTATCGCCCATTCAACGGCCATCTTCAGAAGGTCGGCCAAGGTATCTAAACCTCTAGTCTTCACCTTTCGCTGCCGTGTTTCTGTGAAGCCCGACACCATCGGCCAGCAGTGAGCGTCTGGTACCGTGTCGCTCGAGTAGTAGTGCTCGAGTCAGTGACAGCTTGTGCCGGTCTAGTCCAAGACAGCTCTGTGGCCTGGTCACGCCATGGGGTTCTGGTGCTGCGCTACTCTTGCCACTTCTCCGCCAGAGGGTCTTTGCCGCAAGCCCGATATGCCAACGCTGTTGTACATTTTTTGTCGGTGTAGATGTTTAGTAAAGAGGGCGAGGCGAGCGTTGGAAGTGCCGGTTACCCACCGGCTAACATCAGTGTCACTTAATGATCGCGGATGATGTAATGTGGCGTTTGTGATTCATGAATTTTTCGTTTTTCTCGCAACAAGCGAGACTGATCCACAAAAGATCGACGTCATTGCATTGCAATTTCCGAGAATGTCGAATTCGATATTGTTTTGCTTATGATTAATTAACAGTACAAGGAAGCCAAAACTAAATTAACATTAACTCAACAGCATGTTGCATGGAGTACCTATTTATAATTATTATATTTATTTTTTAATCTGTGCTCAGAGTGAATTTTATTCCTTCTAGTAATCCTTTTATGATATACATGTATGCATGTATGTGTGTGTATGTACGTATATATATATATATATATATATATATATATACTTTTGTAAATGTTTTAATACACTTTATTTGCAGTACCACCTAGACAAATCAAGTTATTGACAATGAAAATTTAAATAATATTGACTTCAAAACAAGTGCATGTAGCCAATAAGAAATAGATAAAATACCTCCCACTAGGACATTCAAGTGTGAAGTTTGAGATGCTGGCCATCATGCTGCACACACAAGAAAAGGTTGTGGAAATTATTGTTCTTCCTCCCCAAATGCAAAACTATGAGAGGACTGGACAATATCATTGATGTTGCCCACTCCCAAGATGTGTCAAAGTATACACACCTCCTTCCTGGCATCGTCCCGTTCCTTTCTACCCATCTGTAACAAAACATCACCTTATTAAAACACTGATATCTATATGTTGGCTATACATAGAATGTGGAGCAACTATATATTATATTAGTAATGTTATCAATCATGACATAGTTGATGTGACATATTTAATGGGGGTACAACTGTTATGAAGAACGCCTGAAAGAATGTGGTTTAACAANGTGTGTGTGTGTGTGTATTTTGTATATGTGTGTATGTATGTATGTATATATAATATATACACTTTGTGTTTTAGTTTAAATATTTTCTAATAAAAATGTTCACGCTTGGTTTTAGCAAATGCATATTTGTTTCCTGTATTTTTATTCAATCTCCATGATTGCAAATATATAAAATAATAATAATTATTATTATTAATTATTTATGTAACTTACAAACATAATTATAAACCGTGGTTGACGTATCTTCATTCATTCAACTACAATCTACTATTTAAAGTGGCGTGCGTACGTGCATGTGTGTGGTTGTGGTTGCGTGTGGGTGCGTGCGTGTGTATATGCATGATTGTGTGCGTGTGTTCATTGCTTTCCAAGCACCAACCAACACCACAAAAAGAGCAGTCCAAATCGATATCATTACATGACACCTTTGCAGAATCGTCTAGAATTGTACTTCAACTCTACAACGCAAGTTCGATCGCGGAACATTCAAAACAATGGCATGGCAAAGAACTGCTTTTTATCATCTGTTGGAACAATAATACGTGGCCTTCCTCCTTAATAACGTACTCACCGCTTCAGGCAATCAAGAAACAAGGAACACACACTTTTGGAAACGGTCGTCCCTTTTTTACTCGTGGCGGCCATCACGGAAACGACCGCTTCAAACATTTTCCGTAGCCATCGCGTCGTAACTGTACCGGAGACAACGACGACGAACGTCTACATTCGAGATAGCCTACCTGTTATGAAACAGACGGCTGGTTTACGTGCATGGCCACGCGCATGCACACTCACGTTCAACGGACGACTGCGTTATTGGAACTGTGTGTTAATCTTGTCCTCTCAAGTTCCGTTTCAGAAAAAAACCGATTTAGACCTTTTCGTACCGGTTACTTCGAAGTAGCGACCTTAATCGGAGGCTGATTTGATTCGTGGTCGTTGTAAGCTGGCTGGCTGCACTCCGTGTGTTGCGGTAACTCGACACACTATACTATTATGCTTTAATTTATCCAATATTTCTATATTTTCATTGTTTATTTCCAGGTTGTTCTCTGCAAAACACGTTTCTATATTGAGACTACTATCCTACCTTCCGATTTATACAGAAAGCAAATTGTACCAACATTTACTTGAACCTGTTTGTTCATGTTGTTGTTGTTGGTGGTGGTGGTGCTGCTGCTGCTGCTGCTACTGCTGCTACTGCTGCTGCTGCTGCTGCTGTTGTTACTACAGCTGCTTCTGCTGTCAAAATGTAATGGTGAATTCGTAATGTGATCACACTATTTTTTATCCACGTAAGACGAAACATATTATGGCTAATTCAAATGGTGGCACTTCGGTGGAAATGAACAGCACAGGCTGTATTTGTGTGGGCTTCAGAAATAAATCCTTCGCATCGTTCACAGATGGTTTCGTGAATGTAACCAATGGCTCAAAATATTTACCGAGGATAAAAGAAACTTGACAGTTAGAGATGATTGTACTATATCTTGATGTCCTGGTGGGTACAACAAAACAAGTAAAAATCAAGATGTGAGCGTGTAGTGATTTATTCCCAAAATGCTGAGTCAAAATGTCAAGGTGAGGTCCAAATCACATTTTGCACATGACAAGATAGTGACATCAGCTAGTGACGGTATGGTGTGTGGTCGCCTCGAGTTCGAATCACAACAACATACCAGACACGTGTCTGTGAATTGTTTTTTACTGCACCCAAAGACAGGCGCACCCTGTAACACCGACTGTCTCGCCTCCAGACAGTCTAACGCGAGCTGCTGGTCGGCAGTAAAAGTCTCTGCATGGCAAACACCGGTTCTAAACGTCGGTGTGGAGTGTTTTTCTTAATGCTGTTATGTTTCGCTTCACAACTGTGACAATTCCAAAGTTCAAACGAGGAAACCGCATTGTCTGCAAGTGCAGTACTTCGTGTACACACGCGGCGACATGATTGTGCTCAGAAGTAGCTGAGTGGAGATTTATGGGCACCAACTACCCGGCCAATAAAGGTAGTAACCCTCAACACGCGTGCATTACTCCGCCTGGTTTATGTTCGCACACTACTACATATCAAGTGTCTTATCGTGTACAGCATAGAAACACCAAGCGTCACATATGAACCATAGCACGGCCATGATATACAATAAGGACGATGTCATCACGCATAACATTCATGTAGACTACGTTATTGACACTAGGCGCATAAACAAACAAACAAACGAAAGAGACACTACATAAGACAAACGAAAGAGACACTACATAAGACAAACGAAAGAGACACTACATAAGAAAAACAAAAGAGACACTACATAAGACAAACGAAAGAGACAATACATAAGACAAATGAAAGAGACACTACATAAGACAAATGAAAGAGACAATACATAAGACAAATGAAAGAGACACTACATAAGACAAATGAAAGAGACACTGCAAAGACACATGAAAGAGACACTGCATCGATAAATGATGGGGCACTGGATACGACAAATGATGGGGCACTGCATACGACAAATGATGGGGCACTGCACATGACAAATGATGGGGCACTGCAGGCCTTTAATGTGTGCGTTGATACAGTGTCTTGCTTTCAACGGAGACAGTACGTACGCCGGATATGACTCTCGCATAGCGTGCAATCACGTCTTGCTGTGTAGCCGTTTAACATCGAGATTCACCATGTTCATCGCAAACGCATTTGATCCTAGTGATCGTAATTAGTTGATGCGAAGGAAAGACAGCAGTGAGAAAAAGTTGCTGAAATCAATAGATAGCATCGGAGCCGTGCGTAAGGTAGATATGTTATTATAGACCTGAACAACATCATCTCCAGCTTGACGGGAAATTCTTGAGGAGAACACGGAATTGAATATGGTGGAATGAATGTTGGATTACAACCACTTGTAATTTTATACATGCGTCACATTTACTATTATTAACATATTTTGCATGTACTAACGAATATTCACTATACTGTTCAATTGACAAGTCGTTAGATTGTACTAGATTGCTGGATTAAGATGCCAAGTTGTATTTTTTTATTTGCTTCATATCTAGTATTATTAACATAATTGCCAACTTGCAGCATCATTCCATGACAAGATTACTATACGTAATCACGGGTGGTTCTCGCAATAAGCCCCTTGGGGTTTCCAGAGAATCTCCTGAGTTACTAAATCAAATTATTTATGACCATAACTGTAACAACATTGTAAATGAGTAACCAAATAAACTTACATTGATTGGTAGCGTGGTATACTGATCAGATAAGTAGTGCTACTACACGTATATTAAATATAAAGTAGAAGAGACCGTATTTAGTAGGCAATATTTGCTTTTAAAATTTAGCCATAATAGGGTAGTTTATATAGTAGATCTCCAAAGACTTGGGAGCGCGAGCGATAAATAATGTTTGTTGTGATCAGCTGAGTAGGTACGTAATATTATTGTAAATAATGTAATACATATTAAAGATAGAGCACAAGGAGACCTTGTAATATTTCTTTTTAAAATGTAGCCTATGTAGTAATTTAGTATAGTTTAAAGAAGGTCACCGAGATTTCGTTAGCGCGAAAATAAGTTGCAAGTACATAGTTGTAAATTTAATTACGATCTAAATAATCTAGCATATAGTGTATATTATAACATAAAAAGTCTTTGAGAATACTATCCAGTATAAATTGTAAACATAACTGATTATAAATAAATATATATTTTATCTCGAACATGGTGCCGTGCAAACGCCAAGTAAAGGCGAAGCGTAATTTCACATGCTCTGGCTGCGACAGCGGGGTAGACTTTGCAAAGTCCGGGTGTGTAAATTCATGGGCAGAGGTTCAGGCAGATGATTTTATAGGTGTCAGTAAGACTGTAGCAGAATGAGCAAAAGATGACAGATGGGAGTAGGCAGAGTGTGCAGCAAGTAAATGGTAAACGGTTGACGCTTCAGGAAAGGAGCTTCGCAGATGTAGTGTCCCAAGGGAAGGTGAGGAAAGCCCAGGTATTCGTCGGGGATGCAATCATTAGGAAAGTAAATACAGTTGTAAACAGAGGAGGCATCACGGTATGCCTACCAGGGGCACAAATAGAGGATGTAGCAGAGAAGGCAGGACAAGTCATGGCTGTTGGCACGCGAGGTGATGTTCTTGTGCATGTGGGAGCGAACAGTACCGAGAAGGATGGAACATCGGCAGTCGTTGGTACATACGGGAGGTTGGTCAAGGCACTTAAAGAGGCACGGAATGGACAGATTATGTTGTCCGGGGTATCACCAGTAGTGGGAGGCAGGGGCCAGGAGTATAGGAATTGTAGGAGGATGGCGATCAACACACAAGTACAGAAGGTATGTATAGAGGAGGGAGTAGGCTTCGTAGACATGTGGTTAAACTTTGTGGGAAGAGATGACTTTTTCATGAGAGATGGACTTCATCTGACACGGAAAATGTTGCAGTTTCATGGGTGTAAGTTACACCGTAAGTTATTTCAACTAGATACGCAGGGGGAACTGCAAGAGAAAATTTAAAGAGTACAAATACACATCCAAAGAAATGTTCACGTTCAATTATTTCGGAAAATGAACTTAAATGTGTATGTTTAATTGCCAGGAAGATAGTAAATAAAAAACGCGATAGATCTTATGGTAGCAGATATTGACCCTCAATTAATAGATATAAAAATGTTATCCTAAATAAACAATCATGGTATGACAGTAGATGCTGAGTTAGCACTGACAGGCTATATAGTGATTAAGAAGGTTAGGAGTGAGAAAGAAGGGGAGGTGGAGTCATTTTATATATTAAAGAAACTATCCAAGCAAATGAAATAACACTGAAAAGTGAAACAGATTCTGAGGAAGCAATTTGGTGTTACCAAGAACTAAACATTAACAATAGGAGTAGTTTATCGTAGTCCAACCATAAGACAAGAGGAAGATTTAAACTACAACATGTTATAAGGAAGGTGAGTAAGGGGGAATGTGCTATAATGGGTGATTAACCAAGGCCATGTACAATGGAAATCATTAGAGAGTACTGGGGGTGACGACGACCAGTTTCTACTTCTAACACAGGATTGTTTCCTTACTCAACATGTCTTGGAACCAATCAGAGGTGGGAATGTGTTGGATTTAATTTTGTCTTCTCAAAATGAATTAGTTGACAATGTTCAAGTGACCATAACCAGATCCATCTTAATAAAAAAGTAAAAACAGGAATACGTATAATAAACAATGGAAGAGGATTTTCAACAAACATGCAAATATAAAGACAAGAGAACATGTCTAACGAATATAGATTGGAATAACTTGCTAAAGAACAAGACAGAAACAGAATGCTGGACTTGTTTAAAAGATGAGATTGAGGGCATTACTGAGAGATTTGTTCCATTAAGAAACCAAGGGATTAAGGTCAAAGAAGAAACACCTGACAAAAGAGACTATTAGAACATTGGTCACAAGCAGATGCTGTGGGGGGTATTTAAACACACTGGGAATGTAGAAGACTACATAAACTACAAAGAGACGCTTATCCTAACTACAACTGATATTAGAAAATCCAAACGAACCTATAACAAATTTGGCAGGTAATATAAAAAATGACAGCACGAGTTTGTATGCTTATGTAAGGAGTAATCAGAAAGTTCGAAATAAGGTCGGACCACTGGAAAACAACAGTGGAAACATAGTTTCAGACGGGTTTCAAATGGCAGAGGTCCTGAATGAGTATTTCAGCTCGGTTTTTACCACAGAAGATATCAGCTCACCTCCAGTTCTAGTTACTAAATTTGAGGGCTAAAAATCAGATCATTTAGGGCAGTTATTTGTAACTCCTGAAACGATAGCAAAAAAAATTTCGAAGATGTAAGATAATAAATCATCTGGAGTTGAAGATATATCACCAAAACTGTTTAAAGAAATTGTAGAGAAAATTAGTACACCACCTGCAAAAGTGTTTAATTTGTCACTAGAAGAAGGAATAGTTCTTTCAGAATGGAAAGAAACAAACAGGAATAAGTCAGAAAATTACCGACCAGTGAGCTTAACATCAGGTGTATGCAAATTACTAGAAACATTAATTAGAGACCACATGGTGGAATTCCTTGTAAAACATCAATTGATAAATACGTCTCAACGTGGGTTCCTAAAAGCAAGGTCATGTCTAACGTTTTTATAAATTACAAAGTGGGTAGGTGATGGGTCACCAGTGGATGTTGTCTACTTAGCTTTCAGAAAGCTTTCGCTAAAGTACCACATTACAGATTGTTACTTAGACTAAAAGCCCATGGCATAAGTAATGATGTAATCAACTGGATAGAAAATTGGCTTACACACAGAACACAGAGAGTAATAGCAGATGGTGAGATTTAAGAGTTTTGAGTGGGGTACCACAGGGATCAGTATTAGGACGTATACAATTTTTAATATATATATATATATATATAATTTGTGG
>SDWI01000388.1:79843-97862 GCA_009193005.1 Lamellibrachia luymesi | reverse complement strand
ACAGTTAAGTGTCCATACGTACAGTTAAGTGTCCATACGTACAGTTAAGTGTCCATCCTAAAAACCTACAGTATATGTAATGATAGAAAGCTGCGAAGAAACAAAATGACGTCATTTATGTATGCGTTCATTATCCAAGAAGATGTACTCTTATTGATCGATGTAACAGTTTCTTTTTGTACATAGAGCAAGATATGTTTGCAAATAATGATTCTTGATGTAAGTTGCAAAACCATGTAAACTATGAGTGCATATTTTGCAAATTCGTGCTATATCCTGATTGTGTGTATGTTTTATTGTCCACGTGTGTTAAAGTTGTGAATGCCACTGTTTTGATCAAGTGATACGTTTTGAAGATAGGCAGGTCATTTGTTGTCTGTGAATTTATGATATAGATTAAGTTCCTGTAGTTTTAACACCTGTTCTATTTTCAGTAACTTTAAAGCAGTTGTTCAGTGTGAGCATTATATTTGCCAGCACGTATAATTTGGCAATTTTTCTTTTGCATTTTTTATTCTGTCACATGTTTAGCCCCAGGTCGTTATGTCATAGTTTAAAAGTGGCAGTATCAATGAATTATACAATACAATCTCTATGTCAACAGGTAACAATCGTTTGAGCCGATTTATAATTCCTAATGTCCTTGAGCATATATTTGAAATTTGTTCAATGTTGCTTTTCCTGTTTAATTGTCCACCAAAACTTAATTCACGAAACTTTTATTCAAACACTTTATCCACCAATATTTGTATTATCTATTTGTAATAATGGAGGGTTTACTTCTTTCTTCTAGCCGTTTTGAAAAGCATGTACTTAGTTTTTTAGATTAAGAGATAACTTGTTTAGCTTAAGCCATTCACTAATTTTTCAGTTATGTTTTTGTAGAATGTTATGTGTGATAAGGTGAAAACCGCCTTTTCGTTTCCTTAGAATTATATGAACTGGCGCATTTGGGAACTCGGAAAGAGGACCCAAAGGAGGACAAAGTTTAGTCATATATTAGTGTATTAATGTTACCACGGAGTGGCGCCACATGTTATAAACAGACCAAATCATATCCCAATGCCAAACCAAATACGCTACTGACGATACGGATATCAGAGTAAACCAATCACAGGCAATGAAACATATTACGAACATGTAATAAGTTTTCAGAATATTGTTGTACCACGTTAATAACCAAATCTGGATCAATTTCCACAGCGACTGCACAATTGCTCAGTTATTCATAGGAGCCGTTATGGTCTCGCTGCTATTGCGAAATAGTTAAATACAAATAATTAATCACCGATGGGCCAATCAGCAGCGAAATCTCAATAGCTGCAATGAATAATCGCACAAGAATTGTGATTTATTACCAATTTAATATTTCGAAGTAGTTATTAGTGGTGCTCCAGAAACGAGAACGCGTTAAATTGGAGTCTGAGTGGTGAGACGGTGCCGCTGAGACGAAGGACATAAGTAGACCAGTGATATTTGATACGTGACCGGAGAACCAGGCAGTAAAGCGAGTGTATGGATGGGTGGATGGATGGCTAGCTGGCTAGATGGATGGATGGATGGATAATGGATGGATTGATGGGTTTATTTAATGAACAAATGAATGATTGAATGACTGAATGAACAAATGCATGAATGAATGAGTGAGTTAATGAATAAATGCGAGCGAGCGAACGAACGAACGAACGAACGAACGAAAGAACAAAAGAACGAACGAACGAACGAACGAATTTCAGTGAATTGTTAACGAGTCATAATTAATGAATGATAACTAATTTTTATGAAGTCGAATCAATTACTAATGATTTTGAATGAATGAATTTGTAAGACTGAATTTGAACGGGTGAATTTTAAATAATTACTTTAAAAACATTATTTGAATGAACTTGATTGATTGGATTTGATTAAATGAACTTGATTAAGTGAATGCATAGGAATGAATGAATGCAAGCTGGCGCGCATGAATACATAAACGACTGTGAAGGCTCAAAATGAAAACGGCGACCGTGTCTAAAAAAGTAATACATAGAAATCGAATTTAAGCTACCGTTGGTAGAGTACGCAAAACAGTAAATACATTTAATCAACTGGACGCACAAGACCTAAAAGGCCATTACATAGTTACAAGTAGCTGTCATTCCACTGCGGAAATACTGCGATCAAATCGACTTTTCTTACAACTCGCCAGAAAATGCTCCAGAAAAGGTAAATCGATCAATGTTGCGTTTTTTACCAAGAACACTGATGAATCGAGCTATTATCTCATTACGATGACAGCTCTACTTTGCCAACGGATCAGTATCTGACAAATTGTACCGTGACCTAGATCAATTCAGTAACCAATTCGCCCAAAGCCAAGATCAATGTGGTTTCCGTCTCTGCAGACAGAGTCGACTAGTATCGTAAAGGTGAGAGGTTTTGGTCTTCCGGCAGACCTTTCGTCAGCCAACTTTTCTGGGAAGTATTCAATCATGTTATAAAGAAATGCCACCACCGTATTCTTTTATGTAGTTGAGTGAACTGGGGCAACGTGGGCTGTACGAAATATCCAAACACGGTTGCAGTTCCGGTTCTGTCTACCTGTCTAAGGTAAGGTTCAGCGCTCTACCACTGGTCTACAACGCCTTACACGGTTGTTGCTGAGCTGTGAACACGTCCACTTTGAGACCTTTCCCGTAACAACTGGCGATGTGAATGGTGCACGCACGCCAGCACGCACGCCAGCACGCACGCACGCACGCACGCACGCACGCACGCAAGCACGCACGCACGCAAGCACGCACGCACGCAAGCACGCACGCACGCAAGCACACAAACAAGCTCGCGAGAAAGCACGCGCACACGAATGGCAACGACGTTCTTGAGGACATAGGGCATTTTTACTCTAAAATCCACCAGAAACACACAGGTTATTTGACGATGCTATTATGCAAGATAGAATGCGCTGTGCCGAAAGAGGATGGTCAATAAGCATTTCCGGCTAATGTGTTTAACAAGATTTAGCAAGATTTCCATCCAAAGCAAAACAAAAACAGATGGCAAGTGGACAAGGAAGCCATTGACTTATGGAGAATGTGTTTAACCCGCCCTTCTGAAGTATTTACCAATTTTGTTTTAAAACGCATTCCTGGTGCTGATATTTACAAGATCAGTGGTCGATTTGTTCCTTTCATTTATCGTCTACTGTGAGGTACTTGGCAGCGTGTAGCCGCAGATACTATGTCTTCCGTCGATCAGCGAGAGATGGGCATAGCCTGAAGGGACTGGCGTCTGTTATCGGGAATAATGGGATATTGTTTGGAAAGGTCAAGAAAACAGTTTCACAGTTTTCCGAAAAAAACAAATAAACAGGAAGTCAAAATGCGTATGATATTACATCGTAGGATATACAATCACTCGCAGTTCGCAGATCAACAACAACAATCACAGGAATGAGAAACAATGATTTTAGTACAACATTACATTATATTACATTACATTACATTATATTACAAATACGACGGGAAGACAATAGGAAGAAGGAAAGGGAAGGGATAACAGCTGGGATGGTGCAGCGACACACGGACTAGCCTCACGTATTTATAGGGAACAACAAGGAAGAACACGCATTACTATTCCGACCAGTCTTAAAACTAATTGCCTCCCCGTGTGAAAAAAGATCAACCGAATTGATATCACGACATCTAGAGTAGGCCAATTACAAAACACAGCATGTTTCCGTGACAGATACTGGTATTTTCGTTGCCTTCCGATGAGCTATCATTGAATTGTCGAGTCCGCCTGCCTTTTTTTAGCTGACTTCGCCTTCATGACACTTTTCCTGCGTTTTACTTTCTACGACGGTATCTCGATGACTTTTTACAAACATCCGACACGATACCTCGACTGATGCAATGCGCAATGCTAAATGTCGTCTGCTGCCAGTCGATTGAAGGGACGCGGAACCACAAAAAAGCGTTACAGCTTTCTACCAAGACTCTACTGCGTGTCTTAATCGATAATGGCAAAGGAGAGTTAATGAGAGTGTTTTCCCAACTACAAAGAAACTGACATCAGTGAAACTGGTAAAGCCACAGGAAGTGTACAATTAAGATTTTGTATGTTACCGTTATAGACATTGTACGCGCGCGCGCGTGTGTGCGTGTGCGTGCGTGCGTGTGTGCGCGCATGCAAAATACCATGAAATACCATGTCACACCGGCAGAACCTCATGACCAGCGTAGGTCACCCACGTGCAAACGGTGCGTGGGACATCCATTCGCTGAGCGAATAACTTGACATTGACAAGGTCGTTCAAACCACGAACACTTCAGCTAACGTCAACGCTAACGAGTCAGAAACCTTCATTGATACCTACGACTGCTTTCGTGACAACATTGCTATTTCACCAAGCGTTCAGGTTGTGGCAGCGCATGTGAAATAATCAGCAACATAAGTCAAAAACGCTGCACACACACACACACACACACACACACACACACACACACACACACACACACACACACACACACACACACACACACACACACACAAGTACCATTTAGCAAAAGTTAGTTAAAACGTAGTCTTTCGAGACACGAACAATTCAATATTTTGATGTTAATGTATATACCGGAAGTATCACGATTAACATTGGCACACATGCAATACACACAATGTAATGTTGTTTCTAAATCCGTTTTCTGAACAGATCTGCTCACCTTAGTCCACAAACAGATGGAGAGATCGGTTGACTTATTTCGTGGGTGCGTAAAACTATTGTGTTGGCAGGATCGTCTATCCGTGGTTTGTCCTCGCAACAATGACTATTGGACTATTGTTCTATCTCGTCGTTATTTAAAGGAAACTGAACGCCAACGTACAACTATGGTTGTGTAGTCACATTATAAATAGAGCAAAGGCAATCCTAGAAATGACTAAGAACGTATGTTTTTTCTTAACAGACATTTCTGTTTATTGCTAACACATATTTTCTGACCCATGCGTACGAAAATGTTTCATGTCCGTTGGGAAACAAGCGTTTTCTTAGAATAAGTGATAAAATATCTTTTGAGAATATTTTTTATATATAAAAAAGTGCATACGAACAGTATAGAATGTCGTCAGATCTTCAATCAGACAGACGACGGCCCAAGTATTGGCATGCATCATAATCTCCTATTACCTCCGTCGTCATTGGCTGCTGGTCCTATGTTTTATTGATTACTTGTTTTTAAATCGAACAATCTAACGCTGATGTTTCCTTGGAGCAGCAGAAACATCTCCTGTCGGCTGTTGATGCTGTATTTTGCGCACTTCCGTCTGTTTCTTGGTGTCAATATTGTTATTCCGTCTGCCAAAGTTACGTCACACCCACGACGAAGCGGGTTCGACGCATACACAGACTTCTCCGGCTGTTCCGTGAAACGCATCTTGACAGACAGCTGCTACACGGCAACAAGGATACGGCAGGTGGACGGTGGACGAGGTTAAGGTAGTGTTGCTGGATGAGAGCCGCATCAAGAACTGTAAAGGCATATGAACAGTGACTGATCATTCATACTCTAACAATAGTTTTCACTCCTTCGTGCCAACTGCAATGACACAAAATATCCAGCGACGAACTTGTTCAACAAAATGTCGAAATGAACGGCTTATTTGATCAAATCAAGGACTTTGGCTAAGGTCGACAAATAACCGAAATTCTGTTCAGAAAGTCGGTGCAAAATATGTTTAAAACGTTGGTTACCTTCGAGCACGTAAATGGTCCAACTTAGCCACCCATTAGTTTGTCAACTGTCGTGCTATCACGTAGTGGCACTAGGTGTTATTAGTTTGTCAACTGTCGTGCTATCACGTAGTGGCACTACGTGTTATTAGTTTGTCAACTGTCGTGCTATCACGTAGTGGCACTACGTGTTATTCGTGTAGATTTGTTTGACGTCAAAGCCCAAAAGATTTATGGAGGCTTCTATAAAAAATATTTTGTGGGGGTCCCAGAGCAACAGCCCAGTGTACCCCGCTCTAACTCCGGAACGATGCTGGCTTGTGTCTCGTACACATATGTACATAATTATACGTCTCGTCCAGTTACTTAGTCACCAACGGGTGAAGTAACTTCGTTTGCTTGTTTCTGCACAAAGTATATGCTAAAGGTTATTACATATATGTATGATTTTCTTTATGGGACATAAGTACATGGAATATTGCCATACACATATTTTACGCATAGATTGCCGTATTGCTCTGACAATAGTGCCAATGTGGTGTTATTATATTATATATAATACGCAAACGCTTGAGCAGGTGTTTTTCAAATGTCGTTTGCCATATTGGCCTTTTGGGAAAAAATGAAGGTTGGCAACGAGTGAACGAAATGTAAACATGTCTGTACAAAATGGCAACGATTCTGGTGTAATAGGCCACAAGGTGTTCATCTGCCAAGAGTAGGCCTACCTTCCCCATGAGACAGACAGTAGGAGTATAGCATGTATGTTGTAGATTGGACTGGATTCGGCTGGCAGTTTCCTTGAGATTGCCTGACAAATGAGCGTTGGAACTCCTGGCGCATCACGGAACAGCCAGACAGGAAAGGAACCTTCACAATATATATTTTCAAAGCCGTTGTTGCTATTTTTATTCGTGACCTTCGCCGTATTCGCCAGTACTTATCTCTTGCTATCGCCACAGCTGCTGCAACTGCTCGTGTTAGCAGCAGGCTTGAACATTGCAATCCTCTCTTCCAATCCGAGGACGTGCACTTTTCCAGATCTGTACAATTGCAAAACATTTTCATCTAAGTAACTGACATATCTACACTTGCTGCTCCTTTCTCCATTCTGCAAGATAACCTATAGCATATTCGATCTTCTAACTTCAATCAATCTTTTTGACCTCGCTTCTACGCCTTAACTCCTAAGCTTAGCCTTCCTGCTGTTCGACAACTTGGGATTGTCCACTTGTAACTGCGACTGTCCAATCTTTCGGTTTGACGAGCCGCTCTGCAGGGATCGCGAGGATTTCAGTGCTTCAGAAGTGCTATCTTTGTGTACAGTAATCTCTGTATGTGGCTGACGTTTTTTATCTTTGTATACAGTAATCTCTGTCTGTGGCTGACGTCTGTCATGAGAGGCAATGTCTTCTACTGGTCCGGCTTGTGGCGCCGAAGTTTACCTATTGTGAGGTGTTTCTCAGTGACAGCAGCAGTCAGTGTTTCATAAGGTGTCGCACTACATCGAACTATCGATGTGGCAATACAAAACTATCGATAGTCATCGTCGATAATACAGTGAATTATCGATAGTAACGATAGTTGGTAAAACAAATCAGCAGGTTTATTTGTGTCACGGTGATATTGTTTGTGTCACGGTGATATTGTTCGTAAACGTGCTTTTTCAACTTTATTAGGTAATCTTACTTATCTACATCAACAATCGTCGATCAGATCAGTGTCACTCACGGATTCGCCGTATTTTAGTCAACTGCCTCCTAGTCCAAGCTATGACGCCACCAGTTCATTCTGGTTTTGGACTACGTTCTTGGCTGATCGCTGGGTGAAACCTGGCTCGATGCGTGATATATCGGACGCCGAGGATTTAGAGATTGTTACGAAGAAAGCCGCAGAGGCAGCTGTATGGAGGCAAATGAAGGGGATACTGACTATAAGTGAGTCGCATTTGGTAGATCACATCCATCGGTGTCCCTATCAGCATGTGCGCCCGACTTGTTATCACGACAGCAAGTGGAATTAGTACGTATGCCTATTAACTTAAATGTGTATATAGTCACCCGTAAAGTTTCAGGTAGGATATCGGTAGATTACAGGTCACATCTCAAAACATCTTTGTACCAAAGATGTTTTCTGCCTACTGATCTTTTTCCTCCTGCAGCTCGCCAAATAAGACTGACTTTGGTAATAATTGCACGGCAATAATAATTATTATGAAATAATAGCAATGCTGTAAATTCTAAATATTATGTTTATTTATCTAGTACCACAATCACGTACGTGTCTTTGTATCTATGTTGCTGTTGGACATATATTTATTACCTACATGGTTTATTATGATGTTGAGATGACTTTTGTTTCGATAACTTTGAAACACCAGCGTACATTCCTAGCGTACATTCCTAGCGTACATTCCTAGCGTACATTCGTAGCGTACATTCCTAGCGTACATTCCTAGCGTACATTCCTTCTCTTCAAACATCTGAATGTATAATAAAACCTGATAGGCCGGGCACTGTTAGTAACACAACACATTTCTGAAGACGGAACTTATTTTGTTTTTCATCCAGTGACCTAGCTACACGTGTCCAATCATATCACGTCATACTCATGTTTTCGTGGCTCGTGGATCGAATGATGTCAGAAACTCTACTTTAGAGTAATCGTTTACATCACCCACACCACCTTGGAAACACGTTAGAATGTCAGTTGCTGTTGCCACATATTGGTTCCGCAATGTAATCGTCTGGCAGCAGACATCTTGCCTCAGGTGACGCATTAGGTGAGCTATTCTATCGGATGTACCAAGCTCGATCGCACTAAACTAAGTCAGGGGTAAAGTCGAAAAAATCACAGGAAATCGTTACGGAAATGTAAGATGAAAACAACCGGACTTTACATTGCAGTGTCAATGCTGCTTTTGCTTGTTATGCGACATATGACGACCACAAAGGTGAAACGATCAGAGTCCACAGGTTCTGGTGCAACAACGAACAGAGTCACTATGAAATCCATAGTGACAAATCTGATGCTCAGTGGTAAAACGATCAGTGTCCTGGCGAGTAAAGCTAGAACGATCAGGGTCCTGGCGAACACTAGGCCAAGTATATATGTTCCCATGCCAGTTATATTTGCATATGATGTATCATATAAAGAATGCATCTTGTAGGCATTTAGATTAGTTGTTTCACTATATAATAAGGCACTTTAAATGTAGTACAATTTGTGGAATAGGACGACCAGAGTCCAATCACGTCTAAAAAAAACCTAAAATTTATCTAGCTCAAAATGGAAAATGTATCACTCTGATCTTCATATGTTTTGTTTAGTTCGCTTAATTTGATAGCGTAATATCAGTTGAATTGCCATGTAGCATGTTGATTTAGTATAATATTATAGTAAGTGTTAATACACGGATTGTCATAAAACAATTAAATTAAATATTGTTTACTTATTCGTGTGATTTATTCTCATACAACATATTATAACTTCGTAATTTTTGTGTGTTCCTGCCCCAGCATTACTCTGTGAACATGTGTTAGATGCTGGCTTTTCTGACAGAAACCAACACACAGAGCCGTTATGAATGATCTGCTGCCTTCAGGTTAAGAATACATTGGTGTATGCCGGTCTACAAAGCGCGGAGGAGTGGGCATATTACACAAGACATCTTGCGAATTCATAAAGACACCTTCCAAACGTTTCATTACATTTGAACACATTGATGTCACTCCAAGCCGTCCAATCCAGTGCGTGTTATTGTCATATATCACCCGCCAATATCGTCACTGACGTCATTCCTCGACGAACTGTCTGTGTACCTCAGTGAAGTTATGGTGATCCATTGTGATATATTAATTACTGGTGATTTTAATATCCACTTCGAACCCAACAGTGCCCCTGGAGTGGTCAAATTACACCACATTTTGGAAGAGCATGGTCGTCAGCGGTACGTCATGTTACCTACCCACAAAAGGTGTCATACCTTGGATCTGGTGATCTCTCGCAGGTCCGATACAACTGTATCTACTGTGGCAATCGAGCACACTGAGATATCTGACCACCATAGCGTCACGTTCAAGTTGAAACACCCAACGCCTTACAATGAAGCGCAAATCAAAGAGATACAGGACTTTCGATAGTTTAATCGAACAACATGTGTCGCTGATCTAACAACTAAATTATCCAAGGTTGATGTGAACACTGATGTTGAAACGATTCTTCATCAATATGAGATCGCAGCCAGAAAAGCAATTGATTATGCAGCTGCAACTCTTGTACGACGAAAGTGATCTTGTCAAGATCACCCGTGGTACAATGATGACGTACGTCACGACAGGAAGCTGCGTCGGACCAATGGAAAACTGATTGTTCTGAATGAACTGAAGAACTATCGATATGTGTCGAACATTTAAGTTATCAGAAAACTAATTGAGAAGGTAGCAGTAGGGAGGCTAGGAGACCACCTCAGTGATAGCGGGTTGAAAGGACAGTATCTGTCTGCTTACAGAGCAAAGCACAGCACGGAATTCACTTTACTCAAAATTCAACTTTACATCGCTACAGCTTTTGATGACAACTGTGTCGCAATGCTGGTCAAGTTGGATTTATAAGCAGCGTTTGATTCTGTTTACCAAGACCAACTGATGCTCTTGTTCAAATGCGAATATGGGATACGAGGTGGAGCACTATTGTGGTTTATGTCATACATGGACAGACGGACATATCGTGTTCAAACTGATGGTGCCTCATCGGAATGTGTTCCACTGTGGTGTGGGGTGCCACATGGTTCTGTACTTTGACCCATTCTATTCACGATGTATACTGCTCCGATTAATCGCATACTTCAGAGGCACGGTGTTAGCTATCAAACATATGCCGATGACATACAAATATACCCTAACAATTAAAGTGACAAAGAACGATCTATGGGGCGTTTAGTCACATGCACAGAACGAAAGTGGAAGCTGCTGCATCGACTGAAGTTAAATGACAGCAACACTGAAGTAATACGCTTCATCTCCAGACACAACAACACTAAATTTGGCAATGTTGTCTCCTGCCCAGTCAGTGGCGAGAGTAACACCACCATTCCTGCGTCGCGTGTTCGAAATATGGGTGTAATTATGGACCAACAGTTATCTGTGATCGACCAGGTTACTGCTGTCTGTAACTACCATCTACGCAGGCTATCGTCCATTCGGCGTTATCTAACCCCTGAGGCTACAAGATGTGCGGTTCAAGTCCTTATAACACCACGGCTGGACTATTGCAATTCTCTGTTTCTAGGACTACCATGTGGACAAATCGAACGCCAACAGCGGATCCAATACAAAGCTGCCCGCTTGGTAACTAGGACACGGCAACATCACCATATCACCCCGTGTTGCGGGCGCTGCATTGGCTATCGGTGCGTCACTGAATCGAATTTAAAGTGTTAGTCATTGTGTTTAAATGTTTACGTTGCCTGGGACCCAATTATCTAGCTGAACTGGTCCATGTGCACCACTGTGATAGCAGACTACGACAGGCGCAGCACTCGATGCTAAGTGTACAGGTGGCAAAACGTGTGATTGGGAAACGTGCCTTTGGGATTTCGGCGTCCCCATTCTGGCATTGGCCGCCTGTTACTGTCGCGCCTCTAAAGATCTGCTGATATTTAAACGAATACTAAAAACCCACCTGTTCAAACTAGTGAATGACTAGTGACACTGTAATAGGTTGCTACGATAGTTTTACGATAGTTTCTCATTTGAACACGTTTTCGTAATTCGAACAATGTTCAATATTGTCATTATATTATTTTTATTTGCGTCATCAAGTATACTGTATTTCAATTTATATATTTATTTTATGTATATATCTTAAAACTAAATATAATGAGCTTTTATTTAATAATAATTTTATACAAGCGCGTTGATAAATCTAGTGCAAATTATTATTATTTCCGTGAAACTAGTAACTGGTCTCCTTGACCCACTATTCCCGATAGCAGACGCCACTCCCTTCAGTCGGTGCCCATCCCTGGCTGGCCGGCGGCAGGTGCCGTGTCTGCGACTACGCTTGACCGCATACCCCAGTCAGTCGGATTCAGGATTGACCATCTTCGATCTACATGATGCCCATATAATGGTGTGGTCAAACCACGGGTGTGTTCGTGATGGACCTATTCACCATATATACACTTGATATTGTTCTCAATGATTATTTTACCTTTGAAATATTACGGATTTTGCACAGCATCTCGTGCAGACTCGTGTTTAATGGACCACGGAACGCGGCAATATGACATCTGCGTAGGAAATTTCAAAGTAAGAACTATAAAATTAAAAATAAATAATAATAAATAAATATAAAAATCCGCTTTAAGCGACTGCACGTACGTGATGTAACAATATCATGGGCGTGCGTGCGTGCGTGCGTGCGTGCGTGCGTGCGTGCGTGCGTGCGTGCGTGCGTTTGTCCAAGCGGTCACAACTCAGCTCTTGACTCTGATTCATTTGAAAAGCTTCGTCGTCGTTTTGAAAAGCTTTCTGGCAAGAATCCGCACTGCACACACACATGCACGTTAAAATCCGGTTTCATGTTAAAAGATCGTGTGAACACGATCAACGATCGTGTTCACACGATCTTTCGTACTTATCGAATTTCGATTAGATTCCCCGATGTTGCGTTCACTCGAGAATGTCCTTGGTCGACGAACAACAACACAATTTTCTCTTTGTTTTGTTTTATAATCACACAATCCCCGGTGTTTACCGTTTTCTGAACGATGTGGTGTACTCAATCGGTGTGTAGCGTGGCATTTTTCTATTTAATTTTACCAAATTCCAGGAAATATACCCGATTACGTGAGCATTAACTGAATCGTATTCAATAAACTTTCCTTCCGGCCTTTCAGTTTTTTTAGCTTTGCGAAGAATGCAAGGCTATTAAAGGCGGTAAAAATAGTAGTGTGAAATTAACGGCTACAGTTTTCTTGGAAAAGAGGCAGGACAAAATAAAATATTCATCACCTCTGCCTGAAAATAAACGCATTTAGGTTAAAAGTTGGTGAATCATAAAAACGCGCAATACTTCGTAATGTCTTTTTCAGTGCTCGCACAACGGAATGCATTGCAGTTGCACTGAGCAAATGAGCGATTGAAGTGTGGCGTTTTAGTAAATGAATCGACACAGCAAAACCACGACGTTAACAGAAAAACAGGGGTGTTTGGACTTATTCCTAGCTAAGTGCGAGACATCGCACTAAATATTGCAGCATCTGTTAAACCGCGCCGTCCATTGTTCATAGCCACCTAGCCGACGTGGAACAAACAGTACACATTTAGGGAACACATCGTTTAAATGGCCCTCATCAATTAGATTTTTTGCTAGTCTCATTTCAAATGCATTTTGCGAAAAAAATCCAACCTACCTAGCATTCACTGCAACATGCTAGCTCGCTTGTGCAACTTTTACATGTAGTTATTTGTGAAATCATCAGACAAACTATTACATTACTTAATGTTCGATCAAACATTAAATGAAGTAAAAATGGAAACTCATGAATTTCACTATTGGTGAAATTTCGAAAACTGTGTTATGTAATCGGCGAGAGGATGGAAATCACGCCCGTGATTGGCGTTGACCCGTACAGTGTTGGCTACCTTGGATATCTAATATTTTTAGCCTTACCAGATCTAACAATTAAAGTAAATTCTTTCGATGATTTGAGAAAATAGGCACTTTTGTTAATCGACTGCGGATGCTACATAAACTATTCACCCACTACACAGTTGGGCACCAACAAACCAGATGTTCGATAGGCTAAAAGGATGGAGTCTTAAAAATCGATTTCGGTAACAAATTGATCAATTCACAACATACGGACTCCATAGCAAATGCCAGGGGACACAGACACGCACGCACGCACGCACGCACGCACGCACGCACGCACGCACGCACGCACGCACGCACGCACGCACGCACGCACACACACACACACACACACACACACACACACACACACACACACACACACACACACATTGTGTTATTTTACTTAACTATCTGTGCTAATAAATTGATATGAGTTACTACAGGTGCCGTATGATATGATTATAATGAATAAACAAAAATGTCAATGCGGCATATTTCTATTGGGGTCCCTAGTGCAACGTCGCACCAGTTTCTAACATACCATTGCAATGTGAAAGCGTTCAGTTCTAGTCTCCAGCCGATTTCTATAGTTAACGCATGCGCGACGGTGGTTCTGCGTCTGTATGACAGCTCCTATCAGATCAATCGTGTGTGATTTTCTGCTAGCGTTTGGCACTCGACCTTTCACACATGACGACCCCATTTTAAGTTATTTGCGATACGTCGTACTGAGAACCGATGTTTTGTAGACGCCGAGCTGGCGACATTCACACAGGTGTCAATAGTACCGTTTTCGGGCGTGAAATACCGTTTTTTCCCCTGATCCCGCTTCCCCGCTGTTTGTAGGAAATGTCCAGCTTTTTTGGTGATTTTTCAAAACAAATGTAAATCACGTGACCACATTGTCTAATGACGTAAAATATGTAGTCACTGCAGAGACGCATACGGCAGAGATATTAACTGGGATATCACATTATTATGTATATGTTTATGTTATTACGAGTTACCTGCAATACTAGACACATTTAACTTTATAAAGTGTGTATAATAGTTTATTATAAATCTAAAGGGGTCAGTTGGAAACAAGTACGTTCTTATATAGCGTGGTATCCTGTCCTTGGGACTGTTCAAAGCGCTTTACACTTCACCCCCTGGCAGACCTGTTCATTCTAACACCATCTCAACTTCTCTGCACAAGCTTCGAAAAGACAGCAAGAGGACTGCCCTCGGTCCGATCTTCTAACCGATATGCAGATGCGCCCCTATAAAAGGTAAGTTAAAGGTAATACAGTACACTGAATGTAACTCCCGCATCGTGGGAACTTTCCCAAACATTCCAAATGTTTATACGATGATCTCACACATACATATTCCTCACGTTGGTTTTACTCGCTGTATGTGGACCGCAGGGCGCCGGTGGTACTGCAGGACGCAGGGCGCCGGTGGAACAGTAGGACGCAGGGCGCCGGTGGCACAGTAGGACGCAGGGCGCCGGTGGCACTTCAGGACGCAGGGCGCCGGTGGCACAGTAGGACGCAGGGCGCCGGTGGCACTGCAGGACGCAGGACGCTACACGCAGACACAATTCTACGACAAAAACTGCCTGAGGTGTTCTACAACTAACTAAACAACAGGCATCAGAAGAAAGGGTCATGCTTCATCACAGGTAGATACGGTGTAGCCCCAAGGTGTTGTATTCCAGCTGGAAAGTACACACATTTTTACTGGCTGTCCGTTGTGTTTAACAAGATTGCCAGTCCAAGGTAAACAAATCCAGATGGCAAACGGACAAGGAAGCCGTTGGCTCATCGAGAGTAAGACGGGCATCATATTTTTGCCAAAGAGGTACAAACAGCCCAGTTTTATTGTTCATATTTATGCAGACAACTGTGCCAAAATACAGCTCTAATATTCTAGGACAAGGTCAAGGCATTTGTGTATTAAACAGAAAGACGATACTCTCAAATAATGTATTGTTTTGTGTCTGAAACAACCAGAGAAAACCATGCCAAAACCCGACCTCGGACAGAGGCCCACCAAATATTAGACCCTGAACACAGGAGTTTACATGCTGATTAAACACTCAACTTATAATTAACAACATTGCACAATACAGCCACGGGAAACGTAGGAAGGAAGGAACATACGTGACGAACTGCGAGGAGGGACAATACCGCCCGCATATGTGTGTTGGATTCAAGGGCATAACCCCCCCGGACAAAATCCTCCCAGACAATATCCCCTCATATGACAATACCCCCTAAGACAATATCCCCTATTTATAAGCAGCAATAAAAGAATGGTGGCCGAAAAAGTGGCCGAAACAATAAGCAATAACATGTTAACTGCTGGGCCGACTCATGTCAAAGCTGGGGACAGCTCGTTTGTGGTCGCCGCGGCGACTTTGTGGAATACTCTGCCTAATGACATTCAAATGTCGGACACACTCTCTACTTCCAAGGCACGACTAAAGACTAATGTTTATCGACCCTCATTCTAGTCCAACATGGTAGTTCCTGCACTAATTTATTTATCTTATTATGTATTAACCTATTTATATGTTTATTTATTAATTATAACTTCATGTACATTATTTCAGTTATATATATTTACATATTCTTATTTCTACATAATATTAACACTATTGAGCTCTAATTATGATAATTATTTTTAGTGTATTTAAGTACTGTACTTATCTGTATTTTACTAATCTTAATTCATATAATTTTAATTAACTTATACCTGTATATTAAATTAACATATGCTTATTATATTATATTTTATTACACTATATATATATTATATTCTTATTTTAACTAGCTTGTATAATGTATTTGTAAATAATTGCATGTTTATTTAGCAATTTTATAACTATTTGTCTTGTAAAGCGCCACGGACAATTTAAAATTTGATCTGGCGCTATATCATATAAAATATATTAAACATCAATACAAGTAACACCTTATTGCCGTCACGCATCGACAACAATGTATGGGTTTCACAATACCGACCGTATGAATATATTAATGTTATTGAATCGTGGCTCCACGTATAAGCCAATGTATAGATCGATAACAGACCAGCAGAAAGAGCTCTTTCTGAGACTTTCTAAGCCTTAACATGTATCGGAGAACTGAAAACGGCCATGAGGAATAGAGATGTCCGGAGATCGACGAGTCAGCAATGTCGGTCGGTCGGTCGGTCGGTCGGTCGGTCGGTCGGTCGGTCGGTCGGTCGGTCGGTCGGTCGGTTTATGAATGATTAGCAGTTTCGTCAACAAATCGGTCTGACCATTCAATATTTATTAAGTGGACTGGTGCAACATCCTCTGGGGATATATGATTATATCACACGCAGAATAGATTTACATTTAAATGTTGTCCAAATCATGTTGCCAATGAGTTATTGATTCATGGATGCTATGGTTGAACTATTATTCCGCAACTGAACGTCAGTGTACATGTTTATCTAGTAAGCATATCGTCAGTATTTTACCAGAAGACAGAATATGCAACACATTGTGAGTTTAACATAATTCTGAGCTGAAGTGGAATAAGAAGAGGTTTAAATAGATCCACGTGTTTTAAGTTTTAACCATTACATGTTTTTATTAAATGTTTACGTGTTGTAACTGTCATCATTGTTGGGAACGAATTTCATTTTTATTTATACTTGGATGCGGCGTTCGTTAAGCCTATTACCGGCGAAGGACAACCTTTTCGTCAAAATTGTCGTGTTTGGATTCTTCGAATATTGCCTTTATGCAATTACCTGATTTCTAACCAACATTTGCTAGACTCAGATTTCGTAGAAAACCACCGTGCGACAATTATGGAGAAATACTAAGATCGTCCTGATTTTTGTACTCATCAACATTATTGCAATGGTGCAATATAAGTATAAATCATGAGTATCGCTGTGAAAACTGGTCTGATTTGATGGTGCAAACATTTATTCATAAAATTCATATCATAACCGTTTCTGCTTTAGAAAAAAAACCGTTATTTTGGACAGGGTAAAATGATAGCAGCCTTTTTGATCATATGTGATCTAATATCACAGTAAACCAAACTTAAGCGCATAACAACATTATTCCTAATTTCGTTTGAAATACTTTCAGCAATAGCCAGTGTAAAGTGTCATCTGTCATACAACGGTCCGGCAATTGCACACGGTTTGTCCCGAGAGATTCAAACAGAAATGCACATTATCAATATTAATATGACATCGCTGTCTTTCTTATTTGCAACTCGATGCGTTTTCCCAGAATGTCACCGCAGCGTGCCTCACGAAATGACCCCTGACAATTGTGCGTGTCCTGCTGTTAATTAGTAATCATGCCAAACTCGGTCATTATTGGACATACACGTCTTCGTGCTCGCTGCTCTAACAAGGAAATTATAATCATAATTTTGCGCTAAATAGTCGCCTAAAGGTGAAGACCTATGTGGCGCGCCCGACTTGTCTTCTGTATCTCTTTCCAGGTAATCCCACTTTCGAGAATTGTGCAATTCTACCAGTCTATATCATCTTCTGCCTGCTTGTGAATCTGGTTTCGCGTGTTGATCTGCAGTTGTTTAACAGTTATATGTGTCTTCCTTCTCTTTGCTTTGTTAGATGACAATTCCATTTTCATTTATTCTCTTTAGCTCTTTAGCACCGATCCCCCTC
>SDWI01000388.1:38130-50096 GCA_009193005.1 Lamellibrachia luymesi | reverse complement strand
GTGCGTGTGCGTGTGCGTGTGCGTGTGCGTGTGCGTGTGCGTGTGTGTGCGTGTATGTGCGTGTGATCACCACCCGGCGCTGCATGGTGCAACGGTGATCATATATCGCATGCGACCGACATTGTTTTATTTAGTACACGGGTCTTGAACCGCTCCTCCCATGGTACATTATATTATCATCCTGACCTGCAGGTCGATCGGGGATGTCTCCAACACGAACGGGACGTGGTAATGACGTCAGAGAAGCACGGATAGCACAATGATTTAAACATCTGTGTGATGCGCCTAGTGTTGTGGTGTTTTTGAGTAGTGTGTAGTTTTTGCTTCATTTTCACGCGTTCAGCTGTAGCCACCAGATAGTTCCTTGCGGTGAAAAGGGAGCCGAATGCGTAAATCTCCACTGCTGGTATATACCTCTCCGTAGACAATACTCTAGTACGACCTCCTCGTGGTTCACCAAGGATACTGGGCACCTTGCAGGCCCAGGCGAATGTACTAGGATTATAAGAGAAGGACATATCTGATTTAAAACCGGGCAGGTGGGGCTTGATAGTAACGGCAGACAGCTCAGCTAAGAGAAGGAGATATCTGATCTAGAAACCCGGACAGGAGAGGCTCGTTAGTCTTGGAAGACAGCTCACATAAGGGGAAGGAAACATCCGAATATTTACCGCATTGTAGGTCAACCAGGGCAGCGCTGCAGTGGCAATGACGTATATGTATGTATGTATGTATGAATGTATGTATGTATGTATGCATGCATGCAAATTTGTGTGTGCATATGTGTGTATGTGTGTTTGTGTGTGTTTATGTGTGCGTATGTTTTTTCTGTGTGTGTGCGTGTATGTGTGTGTGATCACCACGCGGCGCTGCTTGGTGCAACGGTGATCATATATTACATGCGACCGAATTTTTTTTATTTAGTACGCGGGTCTTGAACCGCTCCTCCCCTTTGTTCGAAAAAGAAAATGTCGACAATTGTGAACGTCCCTTATTACGCAGTAGACGCATACATTGTGAACGGGTCACCCTGGTTTATAATTAATAATGGTACAAACATATCTACTGTGAAAGCACGGCATTAAAATTCCGACCTGCAGGTCGATAATTCAAGCGGGGATGTCTCCAACAGGATGTAGTAATGAACAAGAACCAACAGTGTAATAATTTAAGCATCTTGCACTTGTTATTTAGTAAGGAGCAAACCATGTTATATTTTTATACTATATAATATTGAATCAAATAATTACATAACTATTTCTAATGTGTAGACATTTGTGAATACAATATTAATTTTATGCAGTCTGTTATCCTACGCCTCCATCATTCCACTTCCTAGCTACACGACAGATGATGTACTCCAGGTTGGCAACTGTTGTGTGTTATGTCACAAATATACGAGAGTCTATTAAACAGCTTCTAGAATCCGGTGCAAGTGAACGTTATTAGATTGAAACCTGTGATACATGTTGTATATATGACTTTTGCCGCATGGGCTGCTATTTGTAAAGTAGTCGAAATAATCTGTTCACACTAATACGAACTTTATGGCAAATGTAAAATATATGTTGTAATGTGTATGGACTTTGACTAATAAAGCCACATTGTGGTTGAACTTTAGATCATCTGGTAAAGCACTGTGAGTTATTCGTAGTCGCGTCCTGACGGTCCTGAACGATGTAAAAATAATGCACTGACGTGACACGGTTACATGTACATGATGGCTCTAACGAGATCATATGATAATTGTTTGTCAACGTTGATCATACTTGGGCAGGTGTGACTCCAGGTTACGGTTTACTGATTTACTGATGACGATAATCGTTTCACACATCGATATATTATTTGTTATCCTTCAAACAACACTACATGTGTGCTTATTTAATGTAAACACAACATCAACTACTTACGATGTGTTCTTGTAACGACAACCAGACCAAGGATCATGACACACCAAAGAAGGATCACTTTACTGCAACAAAGAAACAGGTGTCACTGTAATAACATGCATGTGTGAATGCATAGGCTACCATATTGATAAAACCGTATTATACAACGTTAACCCATGTTGTGCAATATACTGGATAAAAACTAACGGATGCAACGTCTCATACAGAACCCGACGTGGACAATACTGATTTACTGATGACGATAATCGTTTCACACATCGATATATTATTTTTTATCCTTCAAACAAAACTACATGTGTGCTTATTTAATGTAAACACAACATCAACTACTTACGATGTGTTCTTGTCACGACAACCAGACCAAGGATCATGACACACCAAAGAAGGATCTCTTTACTGCAACAAAGAAACAGGTGTCACTGTAATGACATGCATGTGTGAATGCATAGGCTACCATATTGATACAAACCGTATTATACAACGTTAACCCATGTTGTGCAATATACTGGATACAAACTACCGGATGCAACGTCTCATACAGAACCCGACGTGGACATTGACATTATTAATTATCTCGGCGACATGTAGAACCATGTTTTGTTTAAGAAGTAAACTTGGTCAGAACAACAAAACATCATACTAACCTCTTCATGCTTGTCTCTCTTGACTTACTGGCTCGTTCAGTTTGTGTGGCTCTAACTAACCCCAACAGCCTCAGCGCGATATCTAGTACACTCGCCGGTCACGCATGACGGAACAGTGCTGCACGTAGCTCGCGTTTGATTCGAGAATACGTTATTCGCAGGTGACATCAGTTAAAACGTATGTGTACACTATGTAACGTGTCGTGCATCTACAGTCACATTGGTGTAATCGAATTGATTGTGAGTTTATATTTTACGACTAATACAGCCGATGAACGTTATCATTCCTTGCCTGCACTCTTGGCATAAAAAACTATACAACAATTAATGAAGTTTTGTTGAAGATTGTCAATTATCCGATTTTCTTGCAGCCCACAACGTACGATGCACAATTTGGCTACATGAGGTTGGGGGTGGGGGGGGGGTTCAGCCAAAAAACTGTTGTCGATCGTGAAGCGGTGGAATGGCAGGGCTTAACCTTTAAGCAAAACACACCGAATTAAGTTTGGGCAAATTCATATTTCAAAAATATGTTGTTTTTAAACATCGTCATACACATCGATGTGTAATATGTCGACAACACATGATGACATACATACCAAATGCTTGAATTTGGATTATCGTTGTTCGTCACTAGTGTATGGGCTACGTAACATTATACAATGCACGTGTAGGTTCCAAATGCAGAGGCTCATATTAATTAATATATGTACTTTTACAGCAGCACGATTCATCAATGTGTATAGTCTGGTGTTTGGACAATTGCGAGGGTTAATCACAAAATATACAATTCGTTCCTCGACAATGTACGAATGATATATGTCCGTTCATTTAACACCAACATGATGTGAAGGGTTTCGTGTGTGGCAGACTACAAGAATCGGTGTCACACTGCGTCCAATAAAAAAGTCTACAGATACAGTGTATGACCGAAAATACTGATCTAAAGCGATGGTAGCACTTTATACAAGTATTCGTCCTTCCGGAGTAGATGCATCTTTGCACCAAACACTGAATAACTGGATAAGCGCAATAGTCGAGGACACAAATGCCACTGCCAGCCATCTCTGCAATCGAATGATTCTGGCCAGGAATCCCAATTCAAGAGTGTGATTGTGATCACATCGCAATAGTACGCTACTGGAAAGTTGCGCTAAGAAAACTTTTAAATCTTAGAAAACGTCCTACACCTCAAGTTGGGGTTTAAGTTGGTTTTTGCGATCATTTTTTGCGATTATCCACCGAAATAACGTCTATAACTAATTAAGATACTTATTACACTTTCGTCCCCACACTTCGATACAATTCACGAGATCGTGATATGGTAACAGAATCTGTGAGTTTATGTTGTTGTTCAGATTACGACTAAACTATTGAAACCTGAAGGAATGATTCGAATAAGACACGTGGCGTGCTCAAGATGCTATGTGACGTAAACTGGTTAAAACTCAGAAACAGAGGATCGGATATGACATATATGAAGGTATGCCACAAGTTGCAAACGGTGGTATACTGTTTTTATGAGATCAGCAATATGTGGCCTGGGTACATGAGGCTAACAAACTATTGTGTTAGCCAAAATAATATCACTCCGCACCATTGATGCAGCATTGGCCGTAGGTAGGTTTTCATCCTGCAGATGGTGTCGTCAGAATAAGTCGTGTTTGTACGTTCAGTTTAAATATGTACCGTTGTGTCGGTGTTTGCACAATTTTAAAAGCGACAGACTATTCTGCGACTAATTAACTGCAGGAGGAGTATCACTGCATGACCTATAATACATGATAATATGTTTTCGAGATTGCCTACGGCTTACAAATTAATTTTAGTTTAACTTAAAGGCTTTGGCTTTGTTGTTCATAATACGTTCATAATATTCGCGTCGGCCTTATATATATATATATATCGTCGTCGGATTATGAATATGCTAATAATAGGCTATAACCACGTATATCTGTATTATTCACGTGTATTAGTATTACTATTATTAGAATCATCATCATTATCATCATCATCATCATTATCATAATCATTATCGTTAAAATTTTTATTATTGTTACTTTTGTTGTTTTTGTTGTTGTTGATGCTCTTATTGTTGTTGTTGTGGCATTGACACCGTGTTCTGACTTTCTGATCGTTCGGTTCGGCGTGTTAGTCTTGAATTATTTATAAACATGAGATCGTCAACGCGGCATTCGCCATTGCCTTGGCGTGACACAGTGGTGACCTCGATTCGTGACTAACGGTGAATGTGAAGCGCAGAAGGCGGATAAACGTTATAATTTAGTAATTATGATGTTTGGTGCGATTGAAATCCACGGTAGCACCGTGGTAGTTTGCCAATATAAACAGCGTTGTGGCAGTTTTTCCAGGGTTATCTTATCGATGGTGGTTTGCCAATGTAAAACAGTTGACAATGTGTGGCTTGCCAATGAAAACAAATTGACAGTGATTTGACAATGGACAACAATTGACAATGGTTTGCTAGTGTACATTGTTTTAGTGATTTGCCAATGTAAAACATTATATTTCTCGATGGTGGTTTGCCAATATAAAACATGTGCCAGTAGGTCAATTACCAATGTGAGCAAATTAACAGTGATTTGTCAATGCAAAACAATTGACCGTGGTTTGCCAGTGTAATTTTTTTACAGTGGTTTGCCTGTGTAAAATATTTTTGATGGCTGCTTGCCAATTGTCAATTTATTGACCAACTTAAAGTGTGTGATGGTAAAGCTCAAGTTTATTTTTTATGGCAATGTACATGCTTAATTTCTTGATGGCGGTGTCCATTCATCATTTCTAAAAGAAACATGATAGTGGTGACCATGCTTACTTTTTTAATGATGGCTTGCGTGCAATCGTGCGTGCGAGCGGTGGACGATTCCACTAGAGTGCAGCAGGGGTGGTAAGTTTGCATTAACAGTACATTGATATTCCAACCATCCACATTTAACTTAAATTAAGGGCACCCTATTTAATTATGTCAATAATTAGTTATCGATGGAATTAATAATGCGGATATATTTATGTTTCCTGTGGTGTTGAAAGCGTAGTGAGTCGCTGGTCTGGTTTCAAGTGTGGCCGCAGCTCGTTTGATGTAGGAATAAAGGAAAGGCGGATACACAAGTAAAGGTTGATAAATGGCATATTTTAATTCCAGGTTGTATGCATCACAAGTACACCAGTAAATACAATCATTGTTACATACAAGTCGATTATAACCAGTTATTGATGTACCCAATAAAACAACAGTATATGCACACAACCAAGCAAATTGGTAATCACCATAATACATGAAAGGTCAGGGGCTACCTGCCACAGGCACTACTCCATATAGATAAGTGCCACCCCCACAGTAGTGGAAGTGTTGACAAATGCACTATATATCACAATACTGTTAAATAATATAACGAATGATGCATTGTATATTTTAAAGAATGAACAATACATGTAAACAAAATAACCGTCAATGTCTTAAGGTTAATCAAAAATGTTTCGTCAATGTTGTAATTCAATGTTTACTCGGTAGTCAATGTTCAAAATTAATTAGCATTACTCCCTATTACAGACATCCATACTTCATATGATTAGTATAATTAGTATATTAAAAGCAATTCATGGCAAACACATACGATATGTATCATAACAAGGCAAGTAGCTAGGAGTAGTGGTCGAAAGGACGTATTAGTTTATGAAGGGGTAAACATCAGGCAGCGATTTTGGAAAGTCCCCAAAATACACCTGTAAAAAAATATACTTTTCTATAATAATAATGTGATTTCAATTCAGTTGGTGCTATTGTTTGTTTCCACAAAATATTTTTTCAGAGATAACAAATCAAATCAAAGCTTAACATCTTTCTGATTTTTCCAGATGTGTTGACCGGTAAACGCTACCACGTCATTCGATGAAGGGTCACATGGTACCTGTTTGCAATTGCACGTGTAGAAACCAGTCCTATGCCATGAATAACAACTAACTTAAAATTTAGCCTAGCTTTGGGTGTTTAATTGATGCGGCGCTTTACGTCTGCCTTAGCAAGCAGAAACGGTGAAGTTGTCCTATACATACGCTTCTTTCAATCGAATTGGCAGGTGACCGTTTGGAATGCAGGAAGGAGACAGTTATTATGTGAGAATGAATATGTAGACTGCACTTGTAGTCAGACAAATAAAAACAATTGTAGTTCAAATGTATCGCAGCGTACACACGCTCGCGAACAATGACAGCGAGTGGGCGTGGCAAAACAATCGTTCTTGCTATTACAGGCACGAATCATAATTTGGTATACTGGTATCGCACAACACTAATGCATATATTACTATTACACTTAGACGCTCTGCACCTCGGGCACCAACCTTTCCGGGTTTCATGTACGACCCCAGGAAGGATCCGTAATACATAAACTTGTTTCGAAATTTCCTGTGGGTTAGGCTTTGCGGTGTGACTGTATGTAGTTCTCACTGGTACTTTTCATCACTCAGCAGTGTTAACGCTAAAACAACATCAAGTGATTTCAAGTACATCATGTAATTCCAAGCGCATTTTATCAGCCATCCTAAGTGCGTCTTACATTAGCAAACTTATAAGATAAATGTCAATACCACATATATGATTGTATCACGCAGTGTTATATGGCTGATGCGTTTCTATACGTAGAAATACTATTGTACACGCCATCTACATGGGATACCGCTTTGTCGTTATTGAGTAAATCACGTACCGGCTGGCCTGTTTCACGTCGGTTTTTAAACTTATCTCCCGTGGCTGATTGCGTTTACAGAGTCAGTGGTAATTTGGTTATCCACTCCGGGAGCACGGTTGTTTTTTTTTTCATGAGATTATGATATCACAGTGGGGCGCGGTGGCGTAGTGATTAGAACATCACAATCTCAATCGAGAACATTCTGGTTCGTAAAGTCTTACTGCCTTTTAGAAGCTGATGCAATTTCGTTCATCCCGCTGTGCCTCAGTTCACGCACGTGAATAAATTATTCATCATCATCATCATTNTACATTTTCGCATTAATTGCAGCTTGTAATTACATGGAAACCACGTATGATACTCAGGGGTCGGTTCATTGATTAAGCCCCAGGATACGCCAATTGTCTTTGCCGGCATAATGTAGTTAATATGAAACATTACACGTCAATGAGTATGGGTACACAAAATAAATGTATATTGTCGCAAGGGAATCGGGACTCTCAGTGGAGCCAAACGGAAGAACGAGTAGAAAGTTTACTTTCCCTACCAATCGGAACTTGACCAATTTAATATAATTTAACATGTGGCAACGTTGGAATGTTATGACTGAACGTTGTCACGGTTTGGAGGGGTTTCCGCTAACTAGATTGGCAATGTAATACTTTAAATCTAAGAAGTTGTAACACCGAACAACGTGTAAAACAGGGAGAACCTAATTTAACATTTCAAAACACGGCTATGTGCATTTAGAGCCAGTGTGATGGTTCCTGCTCCATTGATTTGTCGCATCAATATTGGTTTACATCAAACGAAAGAAGTTCTCAACAAAATATCTAGCCTAGAAGATCATGAACGTGTGCAATTGTCAGCACAATGCACCCTGGTACATGAGGAACTCGCTTACTTCGAAATACTTACACATCCTCGCCATGTGTAAGCATCGAATTACCACCTAATCATATAAAAGCATAGCGTAACTATGTTAAACCAATACCAGGTGTGTGATATGTGACGGTTGATATCAACGCAAATCAAGACATATGGACTAGTTGTGCGCATATAAGAGAAGACGAATTTGCTTCGAATGACATAGGCATGGTGAACGTAATATGGATTGTAGTTATGTGTATATGTATGTGTATGTGTGTGTGTGTGTGTGTGTGTGTGTGTGTGTGTGTGTGTGTGTGTGTGCGTGCGTGCGTGCGTGCGTGCGTGCGTGCGTGCGTGTGTGTGTGTGTGTGTGTGTGTGTGTGTGTGTGTGTGTGTGTGTGTGTGTGTGTGTCCATGCGTGCATGCGTGGGAGTGTCTGGCTGTATTACTACACCGCGCGGTGAACTGTTGCACAAATAAAACAAATAATAGTCCCGTAACAGTTCACTCAGCGGCGCTGCTTGGCACAGCGGTGGTCGTATATCGCATGCGACCAAACTTTGTAAATTTAGTATGCGGGTCTTGACCCCCTCCGCCCCTTTTTGCGAATAATAAAAAGTTGTGAACAGCCCCTAACACGCAGTAGACACATTCACTGGAAGCAAGTCATCCTGGTTTGTAATTAATAATGACATAAACATCGCTACTGCGACAGCACCTCGTGGTACATTCTGTAGCCGCTGTCAGCATTAGAGCGGATGTGACGGCACATCTGGGTGATGTCATTCTAGTGTTGGCGCACGCAGTATACTCGGGCAGAGATGGCAGTGAAACCCAGTGTGGGTATTGAACTCACAACCCTTGAATTTAGAGTCCAACACCTTAACCACTAGGCCACGGATGCCCCCATGTATATAATATGTAATATACATTTGAATATGCATGCCATGTAATGTGATTAATTAACATTACGTAATATTTTTGAGTTGCCTCTGCATCTATGTATAAACTAAGGTGGCCTTGGAACAGAACATGCAAGACATTTCATAATTGGTATTTTGATATTCATTATTCAATAATTATAATATGTATGTATGAACTTGCCATAAGTCTGGAATAAAGAGCGTGTGCTTAATTGATTGATATATATTTATTATTTATCTAATAACAGGGTGATAACTGATCAGTACACATCATTTCATGTCGAAAAATATATACCCCAAGTATTGAGAGGGCGATTACAAAATATCAGATATCACGGATTCAGGTTGAATACCGTGGACTAAGAACCCAGTGAAACACTTAGATAGCAATGGAATTATTATGTCACTGCTTCAAATGTTCTGCATATATATACCGTCCGTCTAGAAAACAGGGTGATTACTGATCAGTACGCATCATTTCATGTGGTATCAGGTAAGATACATATACCATATCCCACATACAAAGATTGGATCTGAAGCAACATATAATCAACCAGTGATTCACCGAACCAATGGTTCCTGGAAATTAACCAGGCATCCAACTACAAACACAATCTGTGACATAATGGGAGCTAGTGACAATGGGATAACATGCTTGACAATTCTGAATTTGTTTATCCTTTCGATGGCTCGCTACACACGCATGCGAAGTGTGGCAATGGATTTAGTTTTAATTTCTTCCTGAGGCGTGAACTAATCGCATGAACCAAGAAATGGTGATACATTCAGATCCACTTTCTTTGCATATAAAATATCCCTAATGGTAAATCCCCTATCAGCCAAAATCAGATCGCCTTCATCACGCCTGTCTAAAATTCATGATCACCTGACAATTTCAACATCAGAAATAGAACCCTAAACAAAATCAGACACAAATACTATAGCTCCATTTGGCGCAATGCCAATTAAAGTTTTGTATGTATAATGACGAATATAGATTACCCTGCCTTCGAAAATCTGCAGGCTGTTGTACACACGTTTATGTGCAGTCTATAATTACCCTGATGTTCTTAAGTCCCCTATAACACTTTGGCAGATGTTTGTTAGTGGTAGACGTAAGGATCTGACCAAGCAAATCCGGAGCACATCCTTACGTCTACTACTTTTGTTGATTGATAACCGACTTGGAAACATGTCATTTCTTAGCTTACCAAACTGGGTGTACAGGAATTGAGCCCAGGTCAGTACTGTAGTGGAGATGGTACCAGTGCTGATTTCAAACCTGAGCGCCAGGTCGGAATGCAGAAGTGCCAGTCGTAGCCTAACGAGAGTAAACAAAAAACTCATCTTGAGGTGACAGTTTCCTTCTACACCCGCGTTTCTTATTTGGTGATGTTTCTGGATATTTTACATCACTGTTCCAGCAAGTTAATTTACTGGCTGCTGGTCCCAGAAATTTTAATAGTGCAATGAACTGGTAAAATGTCAAGCCAGTGTAAAATTTGAATTTGCTGTCGTCATGTTTGACGTCAGCCATGCCAAAATGTTTACTGGCCACAAAGTCTTGCTGTACATGATTGTGAGTGTGTGTACTGTGGGCAGTTGATTTTGATTTCAAACAACCATTCTTAGCCTTCACGACTTTTAACTGATTTATCACAAGTTTGTTTTACCTGCTCAATGCAACAAAGTCTGATCTTATACACCTCTATGTATGTGTGTGTCTATTCACCATAGCAAGACTGTTAGTGGAAACACTTTTTGTAGTGACAGTAGCCGAGCACTAAACTCATGTAGACGTGAAGGTGTATGTTGCTGCATTGTGATATGTTCTGTCATCCGTCAAATTGGGTAGAGCTTCTGCTGCGAATCGACAGTCCAATTTCAGTGCTTTTCTGTATCCTGCAGAAGTCCTCGGTGTTGGTTCTTTGCGTTTACGTGACAAAGCACACTATATTAGAAAGACAGACAGGCTAACATCCTGATCGCTGATCACAATATAACCATATACATTTAACAGTAAAAATAATGGCAGTAGTAGTATCAGTACTGCCACTATTTTATATTATGTAATTCACACTATATTACAATAATTAAACCATAGCCTCAGGCCAGCATGGGCATAACCACAATTAGTAAAATAAATGACACAAGCCGAGATTGTAGTAATAGTATCACTATTAGATGACAGGCATAAACTACATTAATATTTCAGTGATCCACAATACCGGGTTACGACGGTTACCTACTCACTGCTGGCTACTAGTTTTCCTATAATATCAGCCCATCTTACCTGTTGATTAGGTTACTAATGATATAGATAAACAACGTTTACAGGTTGATCTAGAAAAATTAGTTCAATGATCAGAAAAATGGCAAATGTTATTAAATTTTGGAAAGGGTAAAATTTAATGGATGCACATTGGAAATGGAAACATCAACGAAGAATATAAAATGGGGGATGCTGTACTAGGAAGAACCACACACGAAAAGGTCTTAGGAGTAACATTTAGTGTTGACATAAAAGTTTCTGAGCAATGTGGGTTTGCTGCTTCGAAAATAAATAAAATTCTAGGGCTAATTAGGAGAACCGTCGTGTATAAGAAGAAATAGCTAATTGTTCCCCTGTACAAAGCAATAGTTAAACCACATTTGGAATAGTGTATTCAAGCATGGATGCCATGTCGTAAAAAGTGCATAGCCAAGCTAGAAAGAATACAACGAAGAGCAACTAAAATGATTCCAGAACTGAGAGAACTTAGTAACGAAAGTCGCTTATTTCAATTTGGTTTGACAACACTAGAGACCAGGAGACTAAGAGGAGACCAAATAGAAGTGTTTAAAATAGTGAACGTTTATGAGGATGTAGATAGGAATATGTTCTTCAAACTTAAAGAACGCAGTAGAACAA
>SDWI01000388.1:7533-22991 GCA_009193005.1 Lamellibrachia luymesi | reverse complement strand
TATATATATATATATATATATATATATATGCACCCAAGTCCATTCATGCATATAACGACCCTTTTATGACAGTTTAAGTTTGTGTTGTCCAGTATTACATAATAGTCTAAGAATTGGCAAATGCAAGTTTAAACCTTTTTATATAATGCTTACTACTAACGTACAGGAACTCATTGATGCACGCTTTCATATTGTAGGTCACAATTCGCCAAACCTCTGAAACCTCAAATACATTGTTAAATAGTTGTGCTAATTTCATAATTCATAATTAGGACACTTTTATTGATTGCTTCCAATCCGGGATAGTTTAAATGCATGTATTCATTAATCACAAACATCATATATAAGCATTGACGTTATGTCGAATAATGCCAGGAAGGTTTGAACCTTTTCTCTTTTATTGTCACCCCAGACATGCGACGTCGACCGAGATTCTGCTACCTGCCGGCGTACACAGGTCCATGTTATGCGGCTTTTCAGATGTGGTACTACAACTGTGCGACATGTGCGTGCGAGATGTTCATCTACGGCGGCTGCGATGGAAACCGGAACAGATTCTATACAGAACGGGAGTGTCGTCGGAAGTGCAAGGCTTGGTGAACAGCGGAAGGGATGTCCAATCTGCCATCCCACGTACAAGTATAATGCACATGTTATAATGATTGTCGTTTGTCTATGCCTTTGTCCAATTGGCTGTACTTGACATAATAAACGACTCAGTTAACATTGATTCGCGTAGAGTGTACATAATTTCACAGTTATGTTGCTGCTGTTCCTCCTTGTGCGTCTTCTTCTTTTCGCCGCCACTCTCATCATATCTTAACACTCCATCCTAACTCATTTAGCCCATCTGTAACCAGGTTCGTTGATTATCACGCATGTAATGCATGCATAGCTAAAGTGGTTTGTTAAAATCATCAAAATGATTTACTTTTACCACTATATCGGGTAACTTATGAAACTTTGAATAGCCTTGTGAAAATACTACGATATATTTTTTTTTATAAATACCACGATAGTATTGCGATAGTGTTGTGATCATTTCATGGAGTAGCGAATAGCCAGGAAGCAGTACCTACCCGTAACTCATAGCTGAATGACATTGCTGAAATCGATGATTGTTGATGTCGTGTAGGTAAAACACAATTGATGCTTAACCCATGATATATGCATATGAAATGGAACCGATCTCAAATTGTAACTGTAAAAAAAATTGTGGAAAACCACATCCACGAAGAAGTCATATTTCTTGTGACCCGCAACACAGTAATGTTGGATCGAATGTTGCACTGGCTCGACATCAACTGCAGATTATATACCAGATTTCCATACATATTATTATGTGTGCTGAGTAAATCATAGCAGAAACTCGGGCAGTATTGTCAGCAAAAATGGATTAACCAATGTTAGATATTAATAATAGATAGAGGGGTTAGGAAGAGAGCGAGGGTGTTTGTAGGGGACTCGATAGCTAGGAAGACCGAAAGAGGCTTAAGCAAGGGAGATGACGTGATGGTCGGCTTGACTAGGGCCAAAATAGAGGCGATAACTGAGAGGGTTTGGGCAAGGGTGGACATGTTTTAGTACACGTAGGGACAAATAGAGTAGGTAATGAGGGTAAAACTATAAAAAAAAATTACCATTAGCAAACCGCCATCAAAATACTTTGCACGAGCACTGTAATATTGTTTACGCTGGCAAACCACTGTCACATTTATTTATTGGCAACGCAGAATTCTACGACGACATACATATAATATGACGCCAACGTGAATATTATGAACAACAGTACCAAAGGCTTTAAGACAACATCACATTAATTAATTAGCCGTAGGTAATCAACATAAAACATACTCATATGTTATAGCTCCTCATATGTTTATAGCTCATGCCGTGATGTTCCTCATGGAGACAATTAGTCGCTGAATAGTTCAACGCTTTCTAGAATTTGTGGAACCAGAGACACAACGTACATATTTAAACTAAACAACTTATTCTGACGACACGATAACAAGACTGCCTACGGCCAATGACGCATCGATGGTGCGGATGATATTGCTTATGCTAACAACATAGTTCGTTAGCCTCAGGCACCTAGTGCTTTTTTTTCAAATGACTACACAACATTTCAAAACAAACAAAATGATGTTATGGCAGTATGCCTATATCATGCCTTATAGCCTATGCCTAAACATTACGTAGCCCAGTAAAACAAATACTGCCATCTTCTGTTAATATGATATTACACTTTTGGAAGAAATCCTCTCTGGCTGCGATATCTAGAAATGTTCCGCGAAGCCTATCTGTGTTCTCCACTGGGGACGTTATGTATGACAATCTTATAATAAGTTATATTGTCTTCTTGCTCGATGTTCCTTTTACAAAAAGACGAGGCTAGTACGTGTAGCGCTGCATTATCGCATACGTTATCCCTGCCCACTTCTCCCTAACATCAGCCTTCTCCCTCCACTTGTCACCTTCTCGGCGTTCCTCACATCCGTCTTTAAGCAGAATTCCCATCAACCTTACATTCTGCCCCTTTTCCTACGGCCTGGCAATTTCATCGCATTTGTTTTGGTAGGTAGTTGGCCCTCCATCAACAGCACACCATCAATTACATCACAGTTGTTCAAGAAAAACCCTGTTGTCTGACGACTGACAACTTGTTGTAATAAATTCTACCGCCATATTCCCCTAACAAAAGAGAAAAAGCACATGAAACATATAGCATTTCAGCAGTGTTTTTGTATGTGCTAAGCGGTTGCCTGCTTCAATTAATTACAAGTGTGTTTTACCAAACATGTTAAGTACGTCACACATAAGCAAAACAAACATCACTACAACATAGATGTATATTCTTGTATCATGAAGTGCTATATGACTGATGCGTTTCTACTCGTCGAAATTATAATGAACAAGCCATCTACACAAGATAGCTTCACTTGGTTTTTAAACTTATCTCCGGCGATTGACTGCGTTTCATAGTTATTGCTAATTTGTTTTATCTACACCGGGAGCAGAATTTGCATACATCTAGCTTTGTTGGATGACGGCAGCCTGTATTATGTTGCACATAGTTTCATATGAGGAGTGTTAGCATTAAAATAACTTGCGTCGAGAATAAGATGTATTACTGTCGATTATCATGATGATCTATTTGTTGGCACAATTATACATGCAATATAATCACTCATCAACACTTGCTGGGCGATATTATAATGAAGGCTAAACATACAAATGCGTATGCACTTTCAAATGGGATGTAACGCCAGTGACATCACATGAAAAGGCGCTTGTGCCAACTCATAAAGTCTCTAAAAGTTTTAATCTATAACGGGTATTGGCAAAACTTTAATTTGTATATAAAACGAGTGTGTAGTTATGATGATGTTTCGGCAGTAAATATGCACATTCCACATGTTTGTTGAACATACTTTCTGTACATTCTTTCTGTCCAGTCTCTAGGTTTACCTTTTTGTCAGAATGGCAAACGATGAAAAACAATGTAAGGCCCAACAGCTGCCACGAAATTGTATTCTGCGAGAAGCAATTACAACGCTATTTCGCCTCCAAAATGAGAAAAAGAGAACAACAATTACCAGTGTAGCATTTGTAAGAGAAGGGACATGGAAACAGTGATGACAAAAACTGCGAATGTCATACAAATGGTGTAGGGTGTGACCACATTCAAATACGTGATGTTTTTATTAGGCCAGCTGTGGTATTTTAGCGTAATTGCGTCATTTGTAGTTCTTGTTGGCGACACACCAGATTACGATTGGTTGTGGTGTGGGCATGCGGTACGACTGTTGACTAACGTGCTTAAGCGCATGTGCCATGGCGTGCTGCCTTCATAAATTATAATCTATAATGCCGCGATGACCTGCTCACAACGAACATGTCTCCTGCGTGTTTTAAATTTGCGAGTTCACTCACGCACAAAGTACGCTGTTTCAACATTTTTTGCAGAATAAACTACATCTAGGTAAATAATTAATTCCAATATATATATATATATATATATATATATATATATTGACTTGATAAAAGCGTTTGGCACCATTGATCATAAAATACTCATAAATAAACTAAAGTATTATGGCATAAAAGCACAATACTTTGTCTGATTAAGAATTATTTATAAAATCGTAAACAATACATATCATTTGGAAACATTAAACCTGAAGAATTAAATATTACGACTGGTCTTACACAAGGGTCAACATTATGACCTCTCTTGTTTATTATATACATTATTGATCAATAAATCGCCAGTGACCTTTTTGATTTCAAAACATATCTTGATAATACGACCATAACCAACATATTAAATATTTTCAAGCAATCCCATAACTCAATTAGTAATGTAAACGAAGAAATAACAAAGACAAAATATTACCTTAAAGTCAACAGACTTTCTTTAAATGTCAACAAAACTAAAGCTATGATATGCCACAAAAGTAAGTAAAACAGTCTGGTTTGCAAATTAATGGAACAATACTTGAATATGAATATAACTTCTACTCTATAGGTATCGCAATAAACAATCACTTAATTTGGGAGAGTCACATCAATAAAGTAGCTAACAAAGTATCTAAAATCACTGAAATGATATATAAACTTAAACATTTTCTATCACACCATATTCTAGTGACAAAGTACAACTCAGTCGTGACACCTCAATTTCGGTATAGCGGTATAGGTTTTTTCAAAATAAAAAAAAGCATTTCGAAAAATCATGTCAAGCAAATATTATGCACACACACACGCACGCGCGCCCGCACCCGCACACCACACGCACGCACGCACACGCACACGCACACGCACACACACACACACACACACACACGCACACGCACACGCACACGCACACGCACACGCACTCGCACGCACGCACGCAAACAATGCAGTCAGCCCCTTTCCGTGCGGAAAAAAACTGTGTTTACTGAAAACTTGAGAGAGACACCTATTTCTTTGTAATAATGTATTCCTTTCTATGACTCAACAAGCATGTATTATGTTTCTTTAGGCACTGTGTACTTGTTTGACGTCATTGGCAGCTCGCGTTTTTGTTTGTTGCATATCTGCTTGTGAACGGTTGAGTCAGTAGAATACAAAAGAGTCACTGTATCCCTATACAGGTATATACTACATAGTCACTAAAACTCCAGTACACATATGAAATATAGATTAAACAGCCACTACACCCTCTGTACACAGCTAGAAAAAAAGTAGTCACTGTATCCCCAGTACACAGCTATAATACATAGTCACTACAACTCTAGTACACGTAATACATACCCCCAGCACACAGCTAGAATACATAGTTACTACACTTTCAGTAAACAGCTAGAATACAAAATAATCTCTGTATCTCCAATACGTAGCTATAATGCATTGTCACTACAACTCCAGTACACAGTTAGATAAACATAGTTACTGTAATCTAGAGAAACAAACTCAAATGTTATAGCTGATGCCGTGATATTCATCACAGATTAATTAATCGCAGAATGGTTCGTTGTTTTTAAAACTTGTGTACACACCTACACGACGGTACATATTTATACTGCACGCACAAACTGTTCTCCATTGTGGACTATGTTATGTGTGACAATCTTAGGATGTGCTATATTGTTCTCTTGCTTGATGCTCCTTTCGTAAATATTCAAGGCTAGTACATGTATTGTTGACTGTTTCAGCTGTTATCCCTTTTCTCCCTAAAAGCATTCTCCCTCCACTTATCATCCTCCTCCGCTATCCTTACATTCCTCTTTACGCAGTCCTCCCATATCTTGTAAGGTATCTCTCTTTTTCTACAGGCTGGCTGTTTCATAGCATTTCCGATGTTTGTTGTATTTGTGTACACGCACAGGCACCCGCACACCCACCCACCCCCCAAACANCACACACACGCACACACACACACGCACACACACACACACACACACACACACACACACACACGCAAGCACACACACACGCACACACAGGCTAGTACATGTAGTGTTGCACAGCCGCAGCTATTATCCCTTTCCACTTCCCCTAACAACCTTATTCCACCACTTATCGTAATCCTTCGCATTTCTCACATTCCTCTTTACACATACCTCCCATCTCACTTACGGTCTGCCCCCTTTCCTACGGCCTGGCTATTGTATCGCATTTGAGTTCTTAGGTAGCCGGTCCATCAGCACACCATCCACTACTTAACACGTTAAAAAAACTTGTTGTCTGTCAACTCGAAAGATACGCCTATTTCGTTGTACTCAATTCTAAGGCTACGTTCCCATAACGTGCTTGCAAAAAGCTTCGAGTACATCAAGTAATATCCAAGCGCCTTATCAACCATGCGGAATAAATATCACTACAACATTTATGTATATGCTTGTGTCACACAATGTTATATGGCTGATGAATTTCTACTCGTTGAAATTACAAAATACAAACAATGTAATGCGCAATGTATGCATTCATATACTATTAACATCGTCATATCATTATATCATTACAATAATAAGGCCAAATTCATTTTACATTTATATGACCCAACAAACATGTATGCTGTTTTATTAGGCACTGGGTATTGTTTGTTGGATCTATATCCGCGGTTTTCTGTTGTGAGTACATCAAGTTAGTCCAAGCGACTTTTATCACCCATATTAAGTGCGTCATACGTAAGCAAACTTGCAAACCAAATATCACTATATACATATATGTCACTATGCATACATATGGATCATGGGTTTCTGCTTGTCGAAATTATAATGCACAAGCTAACTACATAGGACAGCCTTCATGTCGGTTTTCTTAGGTAGTCTGCCCTCCACAATCCGCACGTCATCCATTACATCACACTTTGTAAAGACAAAAACTGATGTCTGACAACTTGAGAAAGACGCCTCTTTCGAAGAGTTTTTGTTCTCAGCGGTTGTCTGCTTCGAGTACGTCAAGTAATTCCAAGCACCTTTTATCAACCATGTTAAGTGCGTCATACGTAAGCAAACCTGCAAGGTAAATATCACTATAACATATATGTATATAGAGGACATGAGGTAAAGTTAGTAAAGGATCAGTGTAGATTGGATATCTGGAGGACAGTAAATGAATGAAACAAATTATCTACGGATTGTATAACCGCTAGCAGCGTGAATATGTGCAAGTCATCTACATAGGACAGCGTACATGTCGGTTTTTAAACTTATCTTCAGTGACTGATTGCGTTTACATAGTCAGTGGTAATTTGCTTTATCTACTCCTTGAGCATACATCGAACGTTGTTGGAAGGTGCCACACACATGCACACGCCCACATATAGGCGCAGGCAGGCCCGCACTCACGCACACGCACACGCACACGCACACGCACACGCACACGCACACACACACGCACACGCACACGCACACGCACACGCACACGCACACGCACACGCACACACCATACGCATAAACACACAAGCACATACGCACAGTACAGTCACGACACTTACAAATCAAACCAATCTCCATGAAACCAAAACAATGATAATCCATATGTATGCGATAACTAGACATGTTCCGCGAAGACAACGTCCTCTACTGGGGACTTCGTTATATATGAAAGTGTTAGAATTAGCTACATTGTGTTGTTACTCGATGTTCAGTTTATAAATTAACGAGGCGAGTACATGTAGTGTTGCACTGCCTCAGCTGTTATAGCTTTTCACTTGTCATCCTCCTCCGCGTTCCTCACATCCCCCTCTACGCCTTAGTCTCGTACCACTTGCAGTATGTCCTTTTTCCTAGGGTCTGGCTGTCTCGTCGCATCTGTTTTCTGAAGTATTCGGCCCTCCACCATCCGCACGCCGTCCATTATATGACACTGTTTAAAGAAAACAAACTGTTCTCAGACAAAGCTTAATTCGTTGTAATAAATTATTCCAGTATGCTCCCCTAATTTGCTTGCAAAAGAAAAAACATTGTGTCACGCAATGTTATGCGACTGATGCGTTTTTTAGTCGTCGAAATGAGCGTGTTTGCATCTATTCGTATACTGCAATATTATTCCATGTAGTGCAAACCAAACTACTGGATGCTATGTCATAAACATAACTAGACGTCGACGTTGACATGATACGATCTATCGGCCAAAAAACGTTGTTTACTTGCAACTCGTTCCTTTCACGCAGTTGGAACAAATTCGAACTGCTGCAGCGTGGTATCGAGTACACCCGCCGAACACTGAAATTAATATCCCACACATAAATGGGGGAAACGGTATATGTATAATAAGACATTATTGAATCGAAATGTACAAGGCATTTAATAATTGGCACCAGCTCAATACAGTGGTTTACCAAAAAAATTCGTGATTTCTTATGGGTAAGGCAAAGCAGTTTCACCCCGTAAACGCGCCGTGATCACTGCACTTTCAAATATGAGGTCGCCACATCCTGATAAGCTGATATGCGAACAAATAAGCAGTTGGTTGTGTCTTGAACAAGGCTGGCGAGGGAATGTCGACAACCCCAAAGAAAACATAGTACGTCCGCCCGCACTCGTTCGGATTTTAGTGTCCGAGTTATTGCCAAAAACGTTCCACAACTACCAGCGTAATCTTAAAATGTCCACTTGATGTGACATCACACCTAAATATGTACCACAGTGATTGTACAATGGTGGATTGAAGTCGTGTCGTCCAACCAAGAAACCGTTGGTTATGGAGAAGAAGAGAAATCGTAGGGTGAAGTGAATTAATGGAGAAGAATAATGATCATGTGTGTCTGATTTCCAATTTTCAGCCACACCATATTTTCTTTGGGGTTGTCCACACTCCCTTATCAGGCTTTTTCACGACACAACCACGGCCTCTGATTTCCTCTCATATGCACGTTTGACGATATCGCGGATTGACAACCCCTTAATCGGAAGTGTATGATAACACCATGTCTACACCATCATTTCAGCGTTTTAATTAAACATATAACAGTCCATTAGTACGTTCATAATATATTTCATATCAATGTCGTCGCAGTATAACAACGTGATTACATATGCACGAATACAATGACATAATGTCAACTTCGTACTAAATTATTTGATTAATAGTACGTGGGAAAGACTCTTCATCCAATCGAATGCGAGCTAATTGCTGCATTTTCATGAGTGACGGGTGAGTGTACTATATATAACGCAGCAGCTGTCGGAGTAAGTTAGGGCCACACAAACTGAACGAGTGTTACAACCAGTAATGTAATAATCGACCGGTAATGTAATAATCGACCAGCAATGTAATAAATCGACCGGTAATGTAATAATCGACCGGTAATTTAATAATCGACCGGTAATGTAATAAATCGACCAGTCATGTAATACAAATGATGATGATAATCACTAAGATGATGATGATGATGAGGATGTTAATAATGATGATGTAGAAGGTGATGATTAGGGTGATAAAAGATTATGATGGTGATGACAATTAAGGGGCGATATTAATGAATATGATAATGATGATGATGATTATGATGGTGATAATGATTATGACGAAGATTATAATGATGATGATAATGATAATGATGACAATGAGGGTGATCATTATTACGATTATGAGGACGAAGACAATGACACCTTCAGCCTCATCCTACTCCTTCTCCTCCTCATCGTCATCACCATTCCCATGTTCACCCTTATAAGGGATCATTTCAAACAATTATTTAAGGGATCATTAAAAATGCTTAATAACTTATCATTTGATCAAATTAAGGGGTCATGTCAAACAAGTTAGGGGAAATCTCAAAATGCAATGTGATATGATATTAGAAACTTAAGTTTAACCGCAAAAATAATAAAATAAGGGACCAGCTGTAACAATTAAGGGGATATCTCAAAAATATAAGTTAAGGGTAATTTCAGTCAACTAAAATGTTCATCTAAACGATTAAAGGGCACCCAAAGTATTATTAAAATATGACTAAAATTAAGGGATTTTATCAATAACAAGTTAAAGGATGATTTAAAATGGTCTCATTAAGGGTCATTTAATTATTAACTAGCTGATCATCTCAAAACATTATGGGGTCATATCATCATGTCAAGTGGTCGTCTCGAAAAAAGTTAAATAAATTAAGGGGTCACCTCATAAAATGAATGGGTCTTCTAAAAAAAGTTAAAGGATCGTCACAAAATATGTAAGAAGTATTTAACAAGTTAACAGGCTGATCGTCTCAACAAATTAATGGATCATCTCAAAAAATAAGTGTCTTCTCAAAAAAGTTCAGGGATCATATAAAAAGCATAACTAGTCAATATAAATAAATTAAGGGATCATTTCATAAAATAATGGTGTCTTCCCAAACAAATTAAAGGATCATTAAAATAGGAGGATCATTAAAAAACGTTTCTAGCTGATCGATATGAAATGAAGCAGTCACTTCATATAGTTAAAAAAAATTTTTTTTGAGAACACACTTTTCAAGATAATTTTGTATACGATCTTTTAATTTGTTGAGACGATCAGCTAGTTACTTCTTACATATTTTGTGATGAACCTTTAACTTATTTTGAGAAGACCCATTAATTTTATGAGATAACCCCTTAATTTATTTAACTTTTTTTCGAGACGACCACTTGATTTGATGGAGTGACCCCATAATGTTGTGAGATAATCAGCTAGTTTATTATTAAACGACCCTTATTGAGACCTTTCCAAATGATCCTTTAACTTGTTTTTGATAAAATCCCTTAATTTTAATCATAATTTCAAATACTTTGGGTGCATTTTAATCGTTTAGGTGAACATTTTAGTTGACTGAAATAACCCTTAATAATTGTTTTTAGATAATCCTTTCATTGTTTCAGCTGGTCCCTTATTTTATTATTTGTGCGGTTAGACTTAAGTTTCTAATATAATATCACATTGCATTTTGAGATTTCCCCTAACTTGTTTGACATGACCCCTTAATTTGATCAAACGATGATCAGTTATTAAGCATTTTTAATGATCCCTTAAATAATTGTTTGAGATGATCCCTTATTTGAGTGTAGATTACCTCTTTCATGTGTTGAGGTGACCCTTTTTAATGACGCCCCTTCTCCTTTTCCACTCGGCCCGATTGTTTGCCAACATGTCGTTACTGCCGTGCGGTACATTGGATCTCATGTGAACGGCATTCCATATGTCCTCCCAGAAAACATGCGGTTCACTCGTTCTGAGATGCCTATGGTAATCANACCCTCATCATCACCTTCTACATCATCAATATTAACATCATCATCATCACCATCATAATGATAATCATCATAATTTTTATTACATTACTGGTCGATTTATTACATTACCGGTCGATTATTACATTACTGGTCGATTTATTACATTACCGATCGATTATTACGTTACCGGTCGATTTATTACATTACTGGTCGATTATTACATTACCGGTCGATTTATTACATTACCGGTCGATTATTACATTACCGGTCGATTTATTACATTACTGGTCGATTATTACATTACTGGTCGATTATTACATTACTGGTTGTAACACGTGTCGTAGGATTTGCAAGGCTTGGTGAACTGCGACTTGAAATGCAACAGCGGATTTGTGAAAGACCGCAAGGGATCTGGCAATGCTAGCAGTTTTCATGGCACGGAAAAGTATAATGCAGCTGTAATATTGATTGTCCTGTGTCTACGCATTTGTCCACTTGGATGTACTTGACTCAATAAACAACTCAGTTAACACCGATTCGCGAAGAATATATATAACATCACATTCGTGTTGCTGCTGTTCCTCTGTTTACGTCTTCTTCCTTTCGCTGCAACTGTAGTCACCCCTTATAACTCCCTCCTAAATTAATTTAGCCCTTCTGGAATCAGGTTCTTTGATTATCACATATGTAGTGCCTGATTTGTTACAGTTGTTGGTTTAATGAAAGTGTGCGCATCTTTCTTCGAAATTATTTAGTTTCGAAATTTGATCTGGTAACTGCCGAAAGCTTGAATAGTCTTGTGAAACTATTACGATATATATTTGTTTTAAATAACGCGCTATTATTGTGATAGTTTCACGTATTGGCGAATAGACAGGAAAGAGTCCATATCCTTAACTTGTGGTTGGCGCTATCGGATAGCCTTCAATGTAGTTGATTTGAAACGCTGGATCAGTGAATTACACTGCTGAAATCGATAATTGTTGACTGTATGTAGGTGAAAAAATATTGCTGAACTCATGATACACAGCCTCGTCCGAAATGTGAGGTTTCTTAGATACCACTTTCCTACATGCACAACAGTCGCACATATTCATATACATACTCGATACTTAAATACGTACACCATACATGGTAATGGGGTGAAAACCAATACGCATGCAAACATAAAACAATGCACATAATACACTTTTATAATATGTAGCCTGCAGTTGCTAACATCCAAAACAAATATATGGCCGTGACCTCCAACGGGTGGGGCCATTTCACAACAAGGTCACTTCCCCCTTTGACTACCACACCATTATCATTACATCAAACGCATCTTTCGTAAATAAAGAATTAGTCCTTGCACAATGATTACTCTCCTGTTTCACACTTACTGTTGTAATTAAGTACATCATATATGCCTTCTAAGGATGTACAAGTTTAGACACATTTTATGAGCCACTTCAGGGAAAGGAGCAATTAATTCCGCAGTATAGGCGACTAAACTGGATATACAATGTATTACAATGCGCTCTAATCAACAAATTGCATCACAATAATAATAAATGGTCTTCGGTGGCATTAATTTCACTTGCATACAATGTGATACCTGCTGTGCACTGTGTTTGAATCTAAATAAACATGCCATTACACAGCATTACATCACATCCCTTCACGCTAGCACAATTGTACTTACTTGCCAATTTTCTCTAGCTGTATTGGCAAACATTGGTGTGATGCATGAGACACATATGTAGTGGAACCGATCTCACATTTTAACTGCAAAAAAAACATGTGGAAAGCCACATCCACGAAGAAGACAACTTTCTTCTGACCCGTAACAAAGTAATGGCGGATCCAATGTTGGCACTGGCATGACATCAACTGTAAATAACGTAGCTTTATATAGTCCACTTATGCATCCTGTCAATTGCTCTGTCTCGCTCAGGGGGCTCGCATGTGAGAGAAACAGACAACTTTCCGCATCCAATATCAAATGCTTGCAATACATAATGCAAGGACATTGCAAAACATATCTACTCAACAAACTATTTTTCACTTCACAACGCAATGCGATGACCAAAATAATCCACATAGCAGTGGAACTTAAGTATGTGCCTATAGACCCATGGCTATGTTGGGCCAGTGTCCCATCGAATGACATTCTGCATGGCAGTTGCTTCCGCCACAAGATTAATCACAAAGCATTAATTGGACTAATTCACAGTGGAACTTTGTTGCATCCTTCTGCGAGTTCGTTGAAACGGCAATCCACTGCCGATTGGGACCGCAGCTGCTTCGCCAAAGCAACCGATCAACCATTGGTGGAATTAGCCCTGCGTTAAACGTGGCCGCATCCATCAATCATTTTATTGTGGACACAACCTTCGATAAACTAACAGGAATCTACATTGTTTAGCTAGCGATTAAGCCCCATTGACTTTCGCTGGGCCATATACTCATATATACTCGGTAAGTTGTTTCACACAGTGAGCACGTAAACAGAGCCACATACTGCGCATATGAACTGGGCCGCCCACTTTACAACTAAACTGGGCTACACACTGGACACATAAACTGGGCCAGTACCACACAGTTTAAGTGAAGACACAGCCATTGATGGATGAAACAGGGGTACTGCAATCGAAACCTTTAAGTTGCCACTGCCACCTAGAAATTAAGCATTGACTACAATTAAGCATGGTCACCACCATCAAGAAATTAAGCAATTTTTTCTTTTAGATATTATGCATGGACATATTATACTTGTCATCAATAAACACTTTTTTATTTTGGCAAACCACCAACAATTAATAAACACAGGCAGTCTCCGCAAGCAAATTTTATGTGGATTTTATGTGGATATTATGTATGTATATGAACTTATTTGTCTGAATAAAATGTGTATTATTATATATCTTTTTTTATGAACACCCCTTGACATTCCGTGTATTCGCCCTCTATCAATTACAAATACGATATTCTGGGTCGTGTCTGTTAAATGATGCTTTCTAACGGTAAATCTAACAACACATTCAAATCACGTTTATGGACCCAATTATCGCCGTGTTCAGGTGCTCTCTGTAGTACCGTGATTTTCAAACGCATTAAATATCATAAGTACACAATCAAAAAGGTTTATCCGCGTTCTGCGCTTTACATTCACCGTGCGTCACGACGCGCATCTTATGAACAACAAAACAAAAGGCTTTAAGAAGAAATAAAATGTATTAGTAAGCAGTAGGCAATCTAGAAAAAAATATTCATGTTATAGCTCATGCCTAATGTCACTACACAATATGCATATATGCTTGTGTTCCGCAATGTAATATGGCTGATGCGTTACTACTCTTCAAAACGGTAATGCTCAGGCCATCTACATAGGAGAGCGTTCACGTCGGTTTTTTAATTTATCGTCGGTGAGTGATTGCGTTTACACAGTCAGTGGTAATTTGCTTTATTTACTCCGGGAGCAGGGGTGTGCTTACATCGAACTTTACTGGATATTGGCGGCCTGTATTGTACAGTTTCGTATGAAGAGTTTTAGCGCTAAATAACTGGTGACATTGCAAGCAATTATTATTACATAACCGTATGACGCACACCCATGAAAATATGTGGTTACTTTTCGATTACGAGATGTATTAATGTCGATACTTACTATGATATATTTGTTGAATCTCATGATGTACAAAAATACACGCAATATAAACACGCATCAGCAATGGCTGGGCGATATTAGAAGTAAGACCAAACATGGCATTGCGCTTGCGCTATCAAATGGGATATGACGTCAGTATCATCACATATAAAGGTGCAGTTGCAAAATCATATAGTTAGTAAACATTATAAATTATATAGGAAATTTGCATAATTTTAATTTGTATATAAAAGTGTAAGTAGCGGTGACGGTGTTTCGAGAGTAAATATGTGCATTCCTCGTATTTGCTGTACATTCTTTCTCTACAATGTTTCTGACCAGTCTACACGTTTACATTTTTGTTGGAATGGCAACCGGAACAAAATAATGTAAGGCCCAACAACTGCCACGAAATTGTATTCTGAAAGAGGCAATTACAACCCTAACTCGCCTCCAAAGTGCGACGAAGAGAAAACATATTACGAGTGCAGCATTTGTCAGTGAAGTGGACATGAAATCTGTGAGGGTAAAGACTGTGAATGTTATACAAATGGTGACGGGTGTGACAACATTAAAATGTATGATGTTTTCATTAGGCCAGCAGTGATATATTAGCGTCATTGCGTCATCCCCAGTTCTTG
>SDWI01000387.1:438008-457116 GCA_009193005.1 Lamellibrachia luymesi | reverse complement strand
TTTGTTGGCTGCTTCGTCATGGCGCATCACATGACCTGCCAGACGAAGAATCAGTTGTATCACGATGGTGGTGATCCGTGGGAGGGAGCCGTATAGTTCTTGGTTGGTCACGTGGTGGCGCCATGACACATTTTGAGTTTTCTGCAGCATTCTTGTGTAGGTGCCATCCAGTGCATTTTTTACTGATTGTTTTAACGACCATGAATCGCATCCATATATCAGGATCGGTTCAACCGTTGTCCTGTTTGGTGAGTCTGCAGATTCGTTTGTCTTTCATTTCCAGCAGTTGTTTCATGTTAGACATCTGGTGCCCCATGACTGCAGCCATCGTCTTGATCAGTAACGGAACCATTTGCTCCATCACGTCAACAACAAGAATTTCGGGCTCAACGACACTGGTAGACTTGCCGTGAGTCGAATATCGCGTCGTCCGACATGGTGGAAGAGGTGCGACAAACGACAGGTGCAAAACAAACAGTGTGTGATGTCTGACGCTCAGTGAAGCGTGACTGGAACCTCGGCGTGGCGTGAGCGACAATGTAGTATTTTATGGATCCTTTTGAAACTTTCCTCCTTTTATCACCGCCAATGCTTATCGCACAAAAATCAAAATTAGCCGACCTCACAAATTACAGCATCACTGTCACAATGACCCTCAATTCAGACCCCACACCTAACACCTCCGACACACCAACTGGAGACGACCGGCACAGCTCGTCAACCTGTCACCCGACCATGCCACCCAATGGACCTAATCCTATGACAAAGTTAGTCCACTCTCTGGCATGCGGCCCTTGTGGAAGATACGATAACTGGGAAAGCATTTTCACGTGCCTAACGCTACACAAGCGCGTAAAAAATTAACTCATAATACATAGAAGCACACATACATACACCGTTGTCTATTTGCAAGATATTGAGATAAGCAGAATCTGATTTCATCTGAAAGATCAGTCGTGAGGTTTCATCGACGGCGCAATTCATGTTTACTGTAAGAAAATACCTGGCCTTATGCACAAGTTAGAAAATACACTGTAATAATGATAACTCTAGCGTGTTAGAACACTAGTTACAATAATATAATTGGTAAACTTTATTATGAAAATGTGCAGGTTTAAATAAGAGTTTCTGATGTGATGGTTATGAAATAGTTTAGCCAACCCAGAAAGACTCAAGAAATTGTAACAAAATAAGTATTCAATATGACGTACGTTCACACGTAACGTTGTTACTCCAGGTGCCGTTTTCTGTACACTTGTGTACGTAGTCACTGCTGGTCAGCTTGTAGCCGAGTTCACACGACACTTCACAGGTGTCGTTGTAGAATTTCTTATGCGATGTACACGTGTCGTTGTATTTCTCGGCTTCGGATTTTTTGAAGGGTGGACACGTGACCACTGCAAATGCACGATTATTTTATAGTACGCTACGTTCATTTTCTCATGGATGTTCTGTTCATGTCCCACGCACACAGACACATTGCAGATTTGGTGAGACTATTGCACACAGACAATATATAAACTATCTAAAAGGTCAAATACTGCGTTATAGGAAATGTATTTTGTGCAATATAACGCCAGTCCTTTCTAGCAAGAAAGACTCTCAAACACGTGCGTCATCTGTAGTATTCTACGAAGTAGTTTGTGGCGGTGTTTTCTCTCTGTCCCCTCTTATATCCTTCAGTATATGTCGCTGAAAGTTTGCAGACGAGACCTTATCTGATGAAGGAACTTATGTGGACGTTTAACGTAGATCTACATCAATTTACTTACTTACTTATATCATCCACTTAATGTGGTAACATGATGATTTCCTTCCAGTGGTTTCGGTTCTTCTTTGCCGCTATTAGATTTGTCCCGCTGAGGTTCCTGTCTTTCTCTAGTATGTTTTGTAGAGTAGTTGTTGGTCGACCTCTTCTCCGAGGGCCATCGGGCTTCCAGAGCAGGACTTTGTTGGCTGCTTCGTCATGGCGCATCACATGACCTGCCAGACGAAGAATCAGTTGTATCACGATGGTGGTGATCCGTGGGAGGGAGCCGTATAGTTCTTGGTTGGTCACGTGGTGGCGCCATGACACATTTNTTGTAGCCGAGTTCACACGACACTTCACAGGTGTCGTTGTAGAATTTCTTATGCGATGTACACGTGTCGTTGTATTTCTCGGCTTCGGATTTTTTGATGGGTGGACACGTGACCACTACAAATGCACGATTATTTTATAGTACGCTACGTTCATTTTCTTATGAAAGTTCTGTTCATGTCCCACGCACACAGACACATTGCAGATTTGGTGAGACTATTGCACACAGACAATATATAAACTATCTAAAAGGTCAAATACTGCGTTATAGGAAATGTATTTTGTGCAATATAACGCCAGTCCTTTCTAGCAAGAAAGACACTCAAACACGTGCGTCATCTGTAGTATTCTACGAAGTAGTTTGTGGCGGTGTTTTCTCTCTGTCCCCTCTTATATCCTTCAGTATATGTCGCTGAAAGTTTGCAGACGAGACCTTATCTGATGAAGGAACTTATGTGGACGTTTAACGTAGATCTACATCAATTTACTTACTTACTTATATCATCCACTTAATGTGGTAACATGATGATTTCCTTCCAGTGGTTTCGGTTCTTCTTTGCCGCTATTAGATTTGTCCCGCTGAGGTTCCTGTCTTTCTCTAGTATGTTTTGTAGAGTAGTTGTTGGTCGACCTCTTCTCCGAGGGCCATCGGGCTTCCAGAGCAGGACTTTTTTGGCTGCTTCGTCATGGCGCATCACATGACCTGCCAGACGAAGAATCAGTTGTATCACGATGGTAGTGATCCGTGGGAGGGAGGCGTATAGTTCTTGGTTGGTCACGTGGTGGCGCCATGACACATTTTGAGTTTTCTGCAGCATTCTTGTGTAGGTGCTATCCAGTGCATTTTTTACTGATTGTGTTAACGACCACGAATCGCATCCATATATCAAGATCGCCATCCTGAAAATGTTCAGTTTGGTGAGTCTGCAGATGGGCGCTCTCCAAACTTTGTCAAGGCCGTGAACTGCTGCCCATGCCTGGGCTTTTCTGCACTAGATGTCATGCTGTGAGTTTGTGTAGGATCCGATATATTTAAAATCCTCTACTTTCCCAATTTGACTCCCATCTGATGGGTGAACGCTATTATTAGCAGACCGGTTGATATGCATATACTTTGTTTTGCTTGGGTTGAAAAATTGTCCAGTAGACTTGGAAGCACTTTCCACTTGATGAAGTAAAAGTTCTGCTTCTTGTATCGTGTCAGCGAACAGAGCGATGTCATCGGCATAATCCAGGTCAGATAGATGCGAGGCAGGATGTCTGTTGCTTCTGCGTCTGGTTAGAGTTAGTCGTTCTCTGTCATTAATCGCAGTTCTTAATGCGTACTCCAAGACTATGATGAACAGGTATGGGGCAAGAGGGTCTCTTTGGAGAACTCCTGTGTTAATGTTGAAATGTGTAGTTTCCCCTTCGGGAGTCAATACAAATGCAGATGTGTTTACATACATTATCTGTGTGGCTTTGACGATCTTCTCTGGGAAGCCATACGCATGGAGAATCTGGAACAGTGTGTTTCTATCTACAGAGTCAAAGGCTTTCTTGAAGTCGATGAAAATAATGGCAGCTTCTTTCTTGTGGTTTCTCAGTTCTTCGATGATGCGTCTAAGAGCAAGAATCTGCGAAGATGTAGATCGTAGAGGTCTAAATCCGTTCTGGTTTGGACGTAAGATCTTTTCTAGCTCAGGGCGAAATATGTTAAGCAGGAGTCGATAGTAGACCTTTTCAGCAGTCTGTGTTAGACTTATTCCACGATAGTTTTCAGGAATAGTCAGGTCTCCTTTCTTAGGTATTGGTACGATACCCGAAATCCCCCATTCCGGTGGTCTATTCCCTAAGTATGTTAAAAGTCCATATATTAGTTCCTTCGTACGGAACGAACGCTTCGTGAAACTGGCAGTGGTACATGGTTTGGAGGCATGAAGTTGTATTCATCATTGGCACTGCCCTACCAACATTTGACTGGGTAGTGCAAGGAGTCACAAGCTATTGCAGCTGCTGCCTTTTCTGCCTTCAAACGCCAGGTAATTGTGATATTACTAAACTTGTGACACTAGTTATTTAAGTTTTGCAAAGCCTCGGACTATGAAACAAAACTTACGTGGTCCAAACACTTGCACCTCACACAGCACCAGTACAGTGTTGCTGCCGTGTGCTATCAGCGACACATAGCGGGCAGGCACTGGAGGTTGTACGCATGTCACATGACTGACGCCAACCTGCCACGGCGGACTTGAATACCTCGCACAAAGAGACCCATCGCCAGGGGGCACTGCTGTGTAGTCGATCGACATCCATATGGCGAAGTCACGCAGCAAGTCTATAAAAAACAATATCGAAAATATAGTAAACATGAGCGAGTGTTTGTGTGTGCAACCATGTATACAAGTATGTAAAATCTTTTCACTTACGTTGTTCGAAATGCGTCACGACGACATGCCAAACATTGTACACGTAGGCAAGGTCAACTCGCCACCAGGGGTTCTGCTCTCTATCCGTGTAGCTGCAGGTCTTATGCCACCAGATGGCGCTCGTGTTGCCGTCGACTGCCAGCATGGCGCCACCTTCTGGAGTTGAAATGCTCTGGTCGGCAGCCATGTTGCATGCAATATTCACCAGCGATATCGGTACTGCAACAAGATTTATGGACACGACTAAATTATCAGAATAATAAAGCAAGTTCACAGTTGATTTTATAAATGTCAGAGAAAACATTTTCCTAAAGAATATTATTATTGCTGCCGACTTTTATAACGTACATCTTCTTCGTCCTCATAAGTGCATATCCCACTCTGGAGCATTGTCGTACTGTGGTGACTATACACAACGTGAATATGTTGGCTACGTGCATCGTCAATGTGGTGACTATATACAACATGGAGTGTGCTGTTTAAAATCATGCTAAGACCTCTGCTAAAATGTGACTAAAAAAAAGGTAAAAGTTGTGCTAAGTGCTTAAGCGTCCAGAGTAGCCAACCTTCACTTGAAGGTGTTTAGAGTGGCCAACCCTCCCTTGAAGGTGTCCAGAGTGACCAACCCTCCCTTGAAGGTGTCTAGAGTTGGGAGTGTGATTATGCACTCACTAGCTTGTTATCAATTGTCTACGAAGTGTAGTTTGTTACCTTTATTCGCATCATGGTATTAATTTAAGATATTTAGATATGTGTAAAACACAACTAAACGCTAACTCCTAAAGCAAACAAGAACAAATTAGGGAATACAGATTGTGTTTATTTTTCGGTTATCGGGCTTAGTTATTGTCCTGACGGTGATATTGTCCATGGGGGTTAATGTCCTGGATGGGTATTGTCCAGTTGGTGATGTCCGGGGTATAATTGTTCTGAGATCAGTACAAGCTGTGATGGTCACTTCGCCCGCAGTATGTATGTGGCTTGACACACTCACGCTGCACGTAGACTTCCAGCTCGTGGATGGCCGCCCCGGTATTCGATGTCGTCATCAACATCACGAACACATAACGTCCTGCAGATTGGCAAGGAAAACGAATTGTCGCATATTCCGGCAGTGTGTTGTCGATGACGCCACAGCTGTGGTACTCGTCACCTGCCAGAGTCGTCGGTGGCTTGTCTGCTGGCGGAGTGCTCGTCACACCAACGTCATAGTTCGTCAGATCTGGGATGACACGTGCAGCAAGTTGTATTAATTAACTGGTGTATGAACTCCATTAGATAACCGGCTCTATAGGTTATCACACATGTCACAATTCAGCCATATTTTTTTTATTTTATTATTTAGAAAACAATATACCTCCAATGTGTTACAAATTACACATATACCCGACCTATCCGTCCTTGATATCAGAACACTATCTATATAGTTCCCCATTTCAAAAATATAACAACAGTTCCTATAAACAATTGCACAACAATATTAATTACGATAAAGCTAACTCGTCTTCACGTAGATCAGTATCGAGTAACAAACATAATGTCGTTTTTCTGTCATGACAACAGTGGCATAGAGGTTGTAGAACAGATTATTATACATACTAAAATTGCGTTGATTTCTCAAATTAATTACTACATAATTAAAATCCAGTAGGCAGCACGTCACAAAATTGAATGAATAATGGCAAATGTCCATCAAATACAATAAATGTCATACGGAAATGCATTTTGTTTACAATGTTATAGCTTCTGGTCTCTGTGAGGCGCAGCTGTATATAGTCGACATATGTATCCCTGCATTAATTATGGTTTATATATTTACTTACTGTTCAACTTCTTCATTACGAGGAATACTTCCGCCACTTGATAATGTCCACGGAGATCTACCGCCCACCAAGGATACGCATCCACACAATCCAGGAACGCGAATGTAGATACGTTTCCATCCACAGCAAATCCTGGTGTCGAGTACTGGGCCGTCATCTTGCTGAACGTCATCTTGTTCAGTGCCATGTTGGGCATCGCTGTGAAACGTTCGCAACGACATTCAGTCACAAGATTCATCTGATTATTAATCTTATACGGGACATTGTTACGACATATTAATCTAGTGACAAAGCCAGAGATCATATGTTTGCTGAAGTAAGACCACGGGTAACGCTTTATTACACAGCCAAACACTAACGACATGTGCATAGAAATTCACATATCCTTAACATTGTATGTAATCACAACAACGATGAAACAAATAGAACCTGAATGGTGTGCGTGCGCGCGTCCGTGCGTGCGTCCGTGCGTGCGTCCGTGCGTGCATCCGTGGTTATCAGAAGCCAAATACAATTGATAGAACATTAGCAAACATTACAGAATAGCTGAATGAATTTATTCATGTAATAGTTGTAATAGTATTCTCGTCGTACTCACGGAATTGATACACTTCCACCTCGCATAGTTTACGTTTCGTTTCAGGTGTCGCTTTGATGAACACGTAACGACCGTACACGTCAGTGAGGTGACAACGTGCAAGACCAGAGAAGTTGCTCGGGACGACAGAGCACACGCGATACGACGTCTCAGGCAGGTCGCGGGGTGTCTTGTGGCGCGGGTCATCGTCAGTCGCTGCCACGGTGATGTTACACAACGCTACACAAGTGGAAACCATGTTTACAAACACACTCAAACAGCAATGGGAGATGGTGCTTGTGAAGACACTTGGTTTGGTAATTAGTGTTGTTTATGCAGTTAATTGCATACTATTCAAAGCGTCATTTACCAATCTAGTTGTTATTTTGTTAATCAATAACAGTTAATGCAACATTAATAGAGTAGCAGCATACTTTTGCCGTGATACCGTATGTAAGCAAGGCCTATGTAAACAAAATGGAAGGAATATCAAGATATTTTTGGAGTAGCTTTGAAAGTGGCGTGCTTTTTATGCTGCCGATATCATGTAGATAGTTATTTGTGTAATTATCACTAAAGATAAGATTAATTTAATTTATCACAGATCCCCAGCTTATTACTGACGGAAATATTGGAATTAAACAAAGTCAATCCCCGAAATATTACTGTTACAACAACAGATCTACACATATGAAATGACAAATTGAGATTGGTTAGATAAGAAAAGGAAAACATACATACGTAGTAAAACATGTACAACGAAATTCTTATGACCAGTCGAAGAAAGAACCACTTCTTCTCACCAAAAGAAAAAGGTCCAACTGAAGCGTATACATTGCAGGGGCGTAACCAATATTTTTAAAAGGGCTGATTAAATCGGTGTCCGGTTAAAAAATGGTGTGCCTGGCTGAAAAGCGGGTAATTGGCTAAAAAGGAAAGTTTGGTAGAAAAAGGAGTTCCCTTGTGAAAGAGGGTGACCGGGCACCCATGAGACACATTCAGCTTCGCCCTTGCAGTTTCTATAAGAAAGTAACATATTTACAGCACTCGATACGTTCGAGTTAGCACATGAACGTAGAAGCTGAGACGAAATACGTTCAATTGTACATTGAGAGGGCGAGATTACTGACCGCAGAATAAGACAATAGTTAATGTCTGTAAAAAAAAACACCACCATTTCATCCAAAGGTATGCGTGAATGGTCTCCTTAGAATCACAGGTCGGTTATGAGTAACCGATCGACCAGTGATCAGTTTCAACAAGGCCAAGGAGCTTCTTAAATGTACATTTATTTCATCAACAATAGAGCAAATGTAGTTGTTAGCGGAAAATCTTTCAGCGCTGTAATTGGCTCTTGTTTTCATTAACACGTGGCTGTTTTTGTCAGAATACCTGAAGAATGAAGGAAATATATATTATATGAGTTACATGTAGATATAATGAACTCTTTGTCACTTTCCAGGCACCGTATAGATATTTGAACCCATAGTTATCAAGAATATCGTATAATATTAGCTATATTCTTGATAGATAAAAGTAGTTCAGAGAGCTCAAGGGTGTCAGAATATATACATAAACCAGGAGACGTCGAGCGCGTGTAATGACGTCATTATGTTACAGCTTCAGTGATGTGTCGTCACGTTTCAACAGTGAATATTGGAATCAAGAATATTAAACAGTGTATCAATTTAAACTACTGTGCTACGTATTGCAGAAACAAACACATTTCGCTTGGGAATGTTTGTATCTGAATTAACTAGTGGTTAGCGATTAGAGAATCGGGCTCTGAATCGAGGGAACGCGGGTTCGAATCCTCGTGCTGCCGTTTCGAAACTTGTGCAATTTTATTCATTCCATATTGCTTCGTTTCACTCAAATGTATGAATATTAGGACCTGGCAATGGACAGTGGTTCAAATAGATGAATGATATTATTCGCGTAATAACTGCAACGTGACTGAATGCTTCCCAGAGAAGTCGAGTAGGTGTTGAAAGGAACATATATACCTGGGTGTGAAGCGTAAAGCCCTTTGAGCGGTTCTACGGACTGGATACCCCGCTATGTAAGAAATTACCCTTTTTTACCTACTGGATACCTGGCAACAGAAATACGATGTGACGAATCTTACCTGGTGTAAATCCTGCTGGGCGTATTTTCATTGTTACTGCCTTGAACGAATTTGTGTGACCCTTCCAACTGAGCCAAGTAACCCCTACGGAGTATTTAACTTGTTGGCCTGTTTGGTAATAGTGTCCATTTAGGTTCGATTGGTGACATGCATTGTACCACCAAGCCCCTTGAAAAGTCTTTGCACAGGAATAAGCAGCATCTGCATTTTCATCGTGATCCGCGTCTTTGGTACTGAATGGCATGTCTTTGTGAATCAACAGAGAATCGCCTGAAATAATAACCATATAGAATTTACGTTTACATCTTAGCATGAAGTATGTCACACGTACTCATCTATGTTCCCATCAATAGTATATATTTGTAAAGAATAACGACACACCATGAGATTCCTCATCACTTCTCTATCGTTGCTCGCAGTAGAGATGTTTGGAGATGTTTAGTGTTTTAGGAAATAGCGGTTGTACATCTGGAGTGCCTTTTGGAAGATGCATGTTTGATTCCAGTAATGTTAATGTATGGACGTAACTCGTAAACAACACTGAACTAGATCCGTCACTGATCTTGGCATATTGCTACATATGGCAGTTTATTTATTACAGTAGAATAAATTGCATTATTTATTTCCGTTTTATTCACCAAATTTTTTTATGTGCCTATGCCACAAACTATGCTTTTTCCAGAGTTCCTATTCACCCGCAGTACTTGACTGCTGGAGATATGCATCGAATCGCAAAGTGTAGTAATTTCTTCCATCATCGACGGAGAAGCCGCTGTATTCGGCGAACCTCGTCTCTCCATCGAAGGTCTCCAGGTCAATCCTCAGCACCTGTTTGCTGCTGTTCGTCAGCGAGTGGATGTTGTCGTTTCCCAACCAAAACTCGCCACTCGTCGAACCAAATCCGTTCTTGTAGTCGTTCCAGTCACGATAGAAATCAACTGACCCATCAATGCGCCGCTGAAACACCTGTGTTACAACGGCGAGACACAAGGTCTAAACTATCAATCAACTTGTATGAAGAAATACTTCTTCTTCGAGTGTAAGGAATATTAGGTGTAGGCTTCTATGTCTAATCCTACATGAAACTGTTTTTGTTCTCTTATGTATACCATATTAGCGTAAAATTCCAATATTACGTGCGAACACATAGCGATTTATTTAATCGCAAATCTTTCGTACTTAACGAAATATAAAAATAATTGAATCTTAGAAAACACTGGATCAGTTCTGTATTTGTTTCCACGTATGCTTCTTGTTTGTACAAGGCGAGGATGCAGTCATCATGGTGTGTAATGTTGCGTGTGAATGTGTGTCTGCGTGCGTGTGGGCGTTGTGCGTGCGTGCGTGCGTGCGTACGTCAGTGCGCATGTGCGTTTGGGTGCGTGTGTGCGTTTATGTCTATTCTAACCGTCCATCCACCGCCGTCTGTAGTAAGGTCGCAGTACACTTGCAGTGGCTGATCGCTCGGGTAGATGGTATAGACGCCATCTGTGTCGGCGCCGCCGTGTTGGATATCTGCACAATCTGTTGGCGATGCATACGTCAATTATATCGTCATATTCTCATAGAAGAGCTGAGTTATAATTCCTTTCACGGTTACTCGTAGATCGACCTTGGAGAACACCAACTGCCGTTTAGATGGTATTATGTTTTAGTATTGCTGTATCATATACCATGCAAAATTCATATAGTCAATGACTTTCCAAATCGATATTACTGGAAATATTGTTCGTTTATTTTAAGATATTCATGTGTGTGCGTGCGTGCGTGCGTTCGTGCGTGCGTGCGTGCGTGCGTGATCTCACGTGTCCAAATTGATAATGTCGTTGCTTATTATTACAAAGAAAAGTAACGAAGGCAAGCAAACACTGCTACAATTAGTGCTCTAGTGTATCAGACTTACTGTCCCCTGGATTCGTGCGCATGTGGACTGCCGCGATGTGCTTCCTCTCGCCGAGATCTGACCAGAAGACGTGTCCGGGATGAAACTCGCTGCAAGAGTCTGGGCCGAGTAGACTTGGGTCTGTGCTGACATTTGAGTACCACGTCAGTCTACCACCAGGGAGTGGTGAGAGAACTATGGCATACATACAACTGAATTACCACTACAGGTAAAGTACATGTTTATGCTACAGGAATAATGCGATCTTCAATAACATTGAGCATTGTGTGAAACATCGATATTGTCCTTGATGTATCATTAAAATATACTATGAATTCGACTTAATTGTAAGTTTATTTTTTTTGCATTGGTTTGTACTTGCATTTGTTTTTGTTATTCTACTTTTAAGATCTTATAAAAAGTTGAGATTCAATATTGGCTTAACGTGCGCGCGTGCGCGCGTGCGTGCGTGCGTCTCTGGCTTCAGAGCTGCCGGAATACTCGTCGGCCCCTGGAGCAAGCGCTCACATATCGGATGTAGGTGATGTGCTATACAATACTTATTCACGAACGCCTGAGGCATATATTATACTACGCTGGATTAGTAATATATATATATATATATNACCGAGCAAATGAGGCGACCAGTTTGGGAGGGACTTCCGGTTTCCGGTCGCAGAGCCTTCTGGGTAGCCTGAGCGCCCCCTGGCGGCGACATATAACCCTATCCGTAACCCTAGCGCGCCCCCTGGCGACTGGAGGTAACCCTAACCGTCATAACCCCAACTTTTTGACGATTGCGACGTGACCCCGACCTGACCTCATCAGCGGTGAACCCTGACCCTAACGGAGTGACCGCTACCCTAACGTGACCGCTACCCCGACCCCAAGGAGCGAGATAACTTTAATTGTACCCCAACGCGTTTAACCCCCCGGCTCGTTGTCGCCCGCGATACCCTATCCGCGTGCCCAGCCGTAAGTCGTCGGGAGCGGGGCGATATAGTGACTTTATAGGTGTTGGACATGAGACGTCATAAAACGAAAAGTTTTCGATATGATGTGATAATGTAATATGTATTCTGTAGCATACATGTAGGTATAAAAATTCATCCGCTCGTTTTTTATGTGGTAGCAGGATGAAATGTGGTCATATTTCTTTTGCTAGCGTCGTTAAAAACAAATCGACACAACACCTCATTGAATAAAGTCACAAAGAAACTTTATTATTTAAAAATAACGATATATCAGATCATACTAAAGCATAGTAATATAATTATTTAAAAATAAAGATATATCAGATTATACTAAAGCATAGTAATATAATTATGTAAAAATAACGATATATCAGAGCATACTAAAGCATAGTGATATAACTAGTGTTCATCGTTCTTTGAGCGATGATGTTAATTGAAGTGCAGGCGTGGCAGTGACCGCCCGCGCCTATCTATCAACTTGCTCGGTCGTTGCCCGCTTCGGACGTTGCGTGCTTTGACGGCTTCGATCATTTCACCCATCACGGCCGCCCACATCCATCTGTGATCGGTATACTGCAGGCGTGGTAGTGACTGCTCTTTCTCTACTCATGCGAGTGGGCGAAGCATACCAAGTTCTGTCATTACTGCAGCCCACACCCGTCTGTGGTCTAGGAAGGCGGTATATTCATTGCATACTGCGTTCCAATTTTCAGTCGCTAGAGGGCTGTTGTAGCCATCATCATCGTCGTCATCGTCTATGCATGGTGTATAGTAAACCAGTTCCTCCATAACAGCCGCCCACTGTTGCCGATGGAAGATGAAAACCAGAGTGAAAGACACATAAAAATCGAGACTTTGTTAACAGCGTGTTAAATATTTCGTAAACGACACATGTGTGTATTAATAAGCTATGCGAAACCCGAGAGCAACGAGGTGTACTTTCGATCCAGCCTGGTAATGAAGTCGGCTTGATGTTTTTATCAGTAGGCCGCTAGCAGCCGGCTAGCAGGCGTGTAGAAGTAGGTCACGCACAGACGTTATCAGTGACCCAACGACCCAGCCCGGCTCATGTTTTTTATTAGTAGGCCGCTAGCAGCCGGCTAGCAGGCGTGTAGAAGTAGGTCACGCACAGACGATATCAGTGACTCAACGACCCAGCCCGGCTCATGTTTTTTATTAGTAGGCCTCTAGCAGCCGGCTAGCAGGCGTGTAGAAGTAGGCCACGCACAATCGTATAACGGTGTCTCTGAAAGATAAACTATGTGTAATATAGATGCGTTTTAAAAGCGTTCGTTGCATAGGAGTATGTATTAGTTACCATTCGTGCAAACAACGACAGAGATTATGTACTTACGAACGATGCAGCAACAGGCTCAATGCAACCCCGAGTTCGATGTAGACGATCAGCAGATCGGAGCATAGCGCAACGTCAGATATCATGGTGATGCTAGTAGCAACAACAGCGACGACAGCAACAAAATGACGGTAAGTGTATGCAGAAATACCTAGTCTGAGCAGCCTTATATAGCAAACGGTAAACAATGCAGACAGCTGACGTAAGCCACCATAACACAATAACAAATTTGACAAAGTCAGAAAGTAATGCGAAAAGAAACGCCAGATAGCTGCTAGGACACAATAACAAATTTGTCAAAGTCAGAGGATTGCGAAAAACAAATTCCAGACACTGGACGTAGAGCTGACGTAAACCACTAGAACAATAAGCAATCCCTCACAACGAAAAACAGATACGATAAGCCTGTCAACTAACCGACGCTGAAACCAGTTCCTACTGTCTTCACCGCAGTTACAGACGCCGACGTCATCAATGGTGGCGCCACCATCGTCAATGTCAACACCATCATCACCCCAGGCGTCGTCCTCGTCGTCGTCGTCGTTACCGCAGCCGTCACCAGCATACTACCGGTTCGAAGACACTCCGTTATCAACGCAACCGTCAACATCAACATTCAGTCCACCGTAACCAGCGTACCATCCTTTCCAGTACAGTCCGGCATCACCGACGTCTTCACCGTCGTCTTCGCCCATACCGCTCCTGACCACTGAACAATGCAATATTATGGTAGAGGAGGCTATGACCCACTTCATAATAAATAAATCCGCATATACACCTCTGACAGTCGCCGAAGCCACCCAGGCCATATGCACTGAGGTGGCCGAGAGTATGCTGTCGGAGGACATGCAGACATTCTTAAGACAGACAACTAATTGCATCAATCCTTGGTTACTCTGAACACANACACCACCTTCTACACGTGTAAGAAATGTGGACGGAATTTCGAAAGAAGTTACGAACTGACCAGACACGCACGAACCGCGTGTACCGACGTCACCTAACCGCCAGCACCAAAGAGATTACAAAGGGAAGACTCTACCCCACCCCACCACTCACTCGTCACCGAGGAAGATCCCATAGAACCACCCGACCGACTTCCTTTCCCCGACACTCTGTCGACGGAACTGCTAAATGTCATTCGAAATCACTGGTCGACAATAAGGACCCACGTATCGAGACGTCCCCTCCAGTGCAGGTACGATTACAGATTAACCACGCTAGACACGACAGTCCTAGAGGCTCCTTTGAAGATCATGTTCCAGGAACAGATCAATGCGTTCAAGATTAACCTCAGTTACGGGTTCGATCTGAGAAACACGAACACGGGCCAATACAAGTACTATCATTCCTCGTATAAATGTTGTGGACGCTATCTGGACGAACCCAATCTCATCACTAACAGCAATGACTTTGAAGACTTTCTCGAACGCATCCGAGAAACCGATGTCTTGCAATGGGCCATCAATCAAAGACCGGATTATGCGTGGGTGTGTGAACTCGTGATCAATGTCACCTTCTTCGTCAACCGCATCATCGATCATCCGATAGGATGTGTACAGGCGACCCCCCTTCCGGTCTACATCAAGAAGAAGAAAAGCGTCATCGGTCTGGAAACGGAACCCAACCATCACAAGAGGTACAATGATAACCTGTGTCTCTTCCGATGTCTTGCCCTGCATCGAGGATGCGATCTATATCGATTGGAACCAGCGGTGAAGACGCGTGTACGAGGCATACGATCGAGACGATGTACCCATGGAAGAGTTTCCCGGGGTCACGTTGGATGACCTCTATCGCGTAGAGACCACGTTCCAAATGAACGTGTGCGTGTACAAGCTCGTCAAACCGGATGCGGAGGATAGTAAGTCGACCGCCGAACTGGTCCGTCGATCGTTATGCAAGTACCCCGAAACAATGTATCTCAACCTTCACGAGACACATTTTTCTTTCGTCCAAGATGTACGCATGTACTGCAACTCGTATCGATGTCGGAAGTGCGGTGACTCTTTGTGGAAAGAAGCATCTATGCTGCGCAGGCATGAGCGCACGTGTACGGGGTGTGTGCATCGAGTCTATCCTGGTGGTGTGTACCATTCGACTCCATCGGTTTTCGAACGTCTGGACGACGAGAACATTCGTGGGGCTAAATCGTTGCGCTACTATCCGTATCGAGCCACCTTTGACTTCGAGTGTTGTTTTCGACACCGAACAATTTCCGTCGGACGGTGACAAGGTCCACTGGGTTGCGCGTCATTTTCCACTAAGCGTCAGCGTGGCATCCAACGTGCCCGGGCACGAGCGAGTGCAATGTCTCGTCCCGGATGGAGACACCAACAAGTTGGTGAGCGCCATGATGGATATCTTGCGAGCGATGAGTGACGCCGTGTACGACAAGATCAAAGACTCGTACGAGGATGTCTTGGAACAACTCGCCGAGGCACTGACGAACTGGGACGAAAGGGAGGAGGCTGCACTATCAGCTTTTGGCAAGGACTCTCGTCCAGCAACCAATCCATACAAAAAGCTGATGGGACAACTTTATGGATGGATGGATCAGTTACCCGTCATTTGGTTCAATTCGGGTAAGTATGATCTCAATGCCATCAAACAGGTCCTCATACCCTACTTCCTATCCACGTCAAAGACAGGGGAACAAGAAGAACAAGAGGAACAAGACAACATAGAAGAAGAGAACGAGGGTATCGATTCGTTTTTCGTCATCAAACGCAACAACACGTTCATGTGTCTTTCGACGGATCAGCTGAAATTCCTAGACATGACCAATTACATAGCCCCCGGGTTCAGTTACGACAAGTATCTGAAGGCGTACGGATGCGAGGTGACGAAATGTCATTTCCCGTACGAGTACATGGACCGTCTTGAGAGGCTCGACGACACCGCACTTCCATTGAAACAGGCCTTCTTCAGTCGACTGAAGAACGAAGGTATTTCCGACGAGGATTATGCCAGTTGTCAAGAGGCCTGGCACGACAACGCCATGACGACTTTGCGAGACTTTCTCGTCTGGTACAACAATAGGGACGTGGTTCCATTTCTGCAGGCCATCGATAGACAGTTTGCCTTCTACCAGCAATGTGGCATAGACATGTTCAAGCAAGGCATCAGCGTACCTGGTCTGACCTTGCTCTACCTGTTCAACGACCTTCCCGAGAAGACCTACTTTACCATCTTCAACGAGAAGAATAAAGATCTTCATCACCTCGTCAAAGATCAAGTGGTTGGCGGAGCTTCGCTCATTTTTCACCGCTATCACGAGAAAGGGGTCACCACGCTACGTCAGAACGAGTACGGAGAGGCCGCTCGTCCGTGTCGGTCGATCGTCGGATACGATGCCAACGCGCTGTACTTGTGGTCACTCATGCAAGACATGCCTATGGGATGGTACACGCGACGACGGGAAGATACGATTTCCGTCCCGAATCGGCGCAGCTGTACGGACAGATGGCTGCGGAATGGTTGACTTGGGAATCCGAACGCACGGGACGCGTCATTCGACACCAGATCAACAGTCGAGAGAAGAGAATAGGCAAACTGTTGGTGGACGGGTGGTGCAGCGAGACGAAAACGGCTTATCAGTACCACGGATGTTTTTTTCCATGGTCACCCGTGCACCCGTCAAGAGGTCAACGCAGTCAACGGGAAACCCATGGCTGAACTGCTCGCCGAGACCCAAAAGAACACCGCCTACCTCCGTCACTTTGTCAAGGTCGTCGAGTTGTGGGAATGCGAGTGGAAAGAGATGAAACGAGATCCTGTCGTGAAAAAGTGTCTGGATGCTGTATTTCCGCGACGACGTCACGCAAGATGGACAATGACGTCGCAACAGATCCTGAGCGGCGTGCGTGCCGGAACCGTGTTCGGTCTGATCGAATGTGACCTTTGCGTACCGGAAGCATTGCGCGAACACTTTGCCGATATGCAGCCCGTGTTCAAGAACATCCGTCTGACACGCGACGATCTCGGACCGTTCATGCGCCGATACGCCGAGGAGCACAACATCATGGCGAATCCGAGGCGCATACTCGTGGGCAGTTATCGAGGCGATAAGATCTTGCTCGCCACGCCTCTGCTGCGATGGTATATGGACCACGGTCTCGAGGTGACGCACATGTACCAGGTCGTTGAGTACGACCCCATCCAGTGCTTCCGTCGGTTCGGCGATGCAGTGTCCACGACGCGAGGGAGACGTCCACTCGCACAAGGCCATCATCGCAGACACCATGAAGTTGCCGGGGAAATCGGGTTACGGAAAGACCATCACCAACGTGGACCGACATCGTGACGTTAACTACTGCACGGAGAAAGCAGCATCGCTCATGGTCAACGATAGACGATTCCGACAACTCGACGTCGTCGTCGACGATGCGTACGAGATAGAGATGAACAAGAAAACCGTCACGTACACCCTGCCCGTACACCTGGTTTCTTCGTTCTACAGTACGCCAAGATGCGCATGTTTCAGTTCTATTACGACTTTATCAACAGGTACCTGGAGCGCCCTCTTTTTCAGTACTGCGAAATGGATACAGACTCCACCAATTTGGCCTAGGCCGCCGAGTCCGTCGACGCCCTCGTGGCCCCGGACATACGAGAACATTACTTCCGGCACCGCTCCGAATATTGCGACGACCATCGGAACGAGTACGTACGCTGTCGACTCGCCAATAGACCGTGGGTCGGCGACGAGGCGTGCTGTAAGATTCGCAGGGCGTACGATAAGAGGATACCTGGTCTGTTCAAGGTGGAGTGGTCCAGTGACGGGTTCGTGGGGTTGTGTAGCAAGACGTACTCGCCAAGAACCGTGCTGCGGAGTCAACGTCACAACCACCGCCAATCCATCGGAACTCTTTTAATGGCGCCGAGGAAAGAACAACCACTGAGGACGATCTACTTCGATCCGAGAAGGGTAGGTAGTTATGATGGAGTCGAAGCCTTGGTACGCGTCACGCGCATGCCACGAAAAATGGTCGCAGAATGGTTGTCGGAACAGGACGCTCATTTCAAGAGACGACGCGTCACCGGGGGTGGTCTACGTCAACAGTGGCAGGCCGATCTCGTCGATCTGTCGAAGTTGAAAAAGGACAACAACAGTATGACCGTTCTCCTCACGGTGATCGACGTCTTCTCGAAAGTGGCCTGGTGTATTCGTACGAAGAACAAGTCCGCGGCATCGTTGGTAGCAGCGCCTGATACAACGTTCAGCAAAGGCTGGCCAAAGACGTTGCAGACAGATCAAGGACTGGAATTTCTGAATAAATCCGTTCAAGCTCTATTGAAGAAGCACGGCATCCATCACTTCTCCACGCACAACGCGGAGACGAAGGCGAGCATCGTGGAAAGATTCAACAGAACGTTGAAGACGTGGCGATACTTCACGAAACACCAGACGTGGCGATACATCGACGTCCTTCAGGACTTGGTGCTATCGTACAACAACACCCCCCACCGCAGTATCGGTATGACTCCGTCACAGGTAAGTCCACAGAATCAAGAAGAGGTGTGGCAGCGTCTGTCCGGTCACGACGGTAAGGGCGTGCCCAAGTTGCGCGTGTCGGATCGCGTGCGCATCAGCAAGTACAAAGGTAAGTTCGAAAAAGGCTACGCGGTGAATTGTAGCGAAGAGATGTTCACGATACACGAGGTTCATCCCTCCGATCCACCCGTGTACCGATTGAGGGACGATCTCGGCGAAGTGCTGGACGGCACCTTCTACGAAATGGAACTGCAGAAGGTGTCGGTACCCGCCGATAAAATGTACTACGTGGAAGCGGTACTGCAGCGTCGTAAGGTAGGTAGACGAACGGAGGCTTTGGTGAAATGGTTCGGCTACCCCTCCAAATTCAACAGCTGGATCGATG
>SDWI01000387.1:408128-426211 GCA_009193005.1 Lamellibrachia luymesi | reverse complement strand
GGCCCGGCCCGGCCCGGCCCGGCCCGGCCCGGCCCGGCCCGGCCCGCGGAATTATGTAGAGGCCCGGCCCGGCCCGGCCCGCGGGCTGCGGGCCGGGCCGGGCTTGGACCCAAAGCCCGGCCCGCGCAGGGCACTAGTGCCTTCATGAGAGACTTATCATGATTAACCCAGTGCCTTCATGAGAGACTTATCATGATTAACCCGGTGCCTTCATGAGAGACTTATCATGATTAACCCAGTGTCTTCATGAGAGACTTATCATGATTAACCCGGTGCCTTCGTGAGAGACTTATCATGATTAACCCAGTGCCTTCATGAGAGACTTATCATGATTAACCCGGCGCCTTCATTAGAGACTTATCATGATTAACCCAGTGCCTTCATGAGAGACTTATCATGATTAACCCAGTGCCTTCATGAGAGACTTATCATGATTAACCCAGTGCCTTCACGAGAGACTTATCATGATTAACTCAGGAATCACTTCATATTATTCATTGATTCGTAAATTTATGACGAAATAAATATAAACACACACCATTTTCTTGCAGAATAACATAGAGTAGGTATTATTCTGACTCATATTTGCAAATGATAAACTTTCTTGCATATGAACAGACATACACACACACGTTTATAAAGGGGGTTAAGATATCCAGTGTGGGGTGAAGATATCCTAGGGTATCTTCCCCTGGGGGGGAAGATATCTCCCCCTAGGGGGAAGATGTCCAGGGAGTAGATACCCTGCCACACCGGTCCGCCATGTGGCGCCACTATTGTGGCAATGGCGCCGAGGCCCGACACAATCTTGCTTGTTTTATGCTCTCATCCAAAAACTTCTTTTCACTATCCAAAACGATGTGCTCAGTCTTAGCTGAATATAAACTATATTGTTGTTCCTTAATAAACTTTACACCTAATTCCAATTAGCACAATTTCAGTAACATCTAGTAAAAACAGTATTTCCTACTGCACATTCAATACATTCATTTATTGGCCAATTTTTTTTTTCAACTGTGTCCTAACTAACATATTTACATGCTCTGTGTGTATTGATGACTAGCCTTCGTTTAGTAAATGTTGCGTGGCTGAATACTTCCCAGAGAAGTCGCGTTGGTGTTGGAGTAAACAGGTGTACAAGCGAATGAAGTGTAATACGCTTTGAGCGGTCCTACGGACTGGACACGGCGCTGTATAAGAACGTCCTTGTTACTTTTAATTGTTAACTGTTGTAATAATATGTGATACACAGCTCTGTGTGTGTCATTACCATGAACAGTGTCCTATGGGGCCCTAACTCCAATAGTTTGCATAGCTCTTATGGAACAATTTGTCTTTTTGGACCAAAAATGTAATGATGGAGAAATTCTTACCGCACGTTGTCACGTATACGTGCGTGACAATGGTCTGTCTCAGCAGGTCAACGGACCACCATGGGTCTGTCATATTCGCGGTGGTGCTACACAGCTGGGAGTGAAAGCTGCCGTCGACGGCCCAGTTAGCGAGGCTGTTTCCACCGCTCTGAACTGTTGACTTCCTAAGCGCAATGTTCTCCAGCAACAGATTGGCTGCAACATGAATCATGCACGCATCGTCACCATCCGCAAGGTGTCAAGTGTAGCAAATGCGTAGATCTATCTGTTCGCAATAATTATATCTGGGGCGCATTAGCGTAGTGGTTAAAACGTCTGACTGTCAGTCGGGACCACAGGGGTGCGAATCCTCTTGAAGCTGTTTCGAAACTGGGGCAATTTCGTTGACACCACACTGTCTCAGTTCACTTAGCTGTAAAAATTAGTATCTGGCAAGAGACAGTTATGGGTGTGTTCTAATATTCTTCGTGTAGTAATTGCGGCGTGACTGAATGCTTCCCAAAGAATTCGGTCCAACGAACTGGGTACGGCGCTATTTATAAGAACTTACCTTTCCCTTTTAGCCCCTTTAATCTGCTACTATTTGTACATGGGCGGATCTAGAGAAGTTTCGGCTGTACGTCCGAACTCCGTCACATTGTTCAATTCAATTTGTAACAAATGTGTGATATGTCCACAAGCGAGGGCAGTGTAGCAGGTAGTGGGAGGTTGGTCTTTAAAATTGGTGGGAGGTGGGAGGTTGGCCGCCACCACAACTGGTGGGAAGTGGGACGTTGGGAACCCTGTCACACACCCCTCAGAAACGAATCATAGGCAACGTCATATCTTATTATAATCGACCGTGAGAATGTATGTATGTGTGTGTGTGTGTGTGTGTGTGTGTGTGTGTGTGTGTGTGTGTGTGTGTGTGTGTGTGTGTGTGTGAGTGCGTGCGTGCGTGCGTGCGTGCGTGCGTGCGTGCGTGCGTGCGTGCGTGCGTGCGTGCGTGCGTGCGTGTGTTATGCTACTCCCCATAGACGCTTTGTATCACGGGAGCCAAACTTTCAGGGACTCTCTATGACCGGGTGGTCTCAGTTTTATGTTTTCGAAATTCACCACGCGATTATCCTTTCTACGAACAATCGAATTACTTGATTACGTACAACTGCCTGCAACGCTATTCGAACACGTACGTATAATTGTTGACAACGTCAAGCGTCGCTTATTCGATTGTCTGAAGTTACGTCATAGAAGAGCAAGACGTCCCTAGACGTTATTATAATTGCCAATGTTCCATCGAAATTTGGAGTGTTGGATTCTCAGAAGTTATCAAGATATTGACTGGCAGTATAAACTACCATTGCATAGATGGACATTTCTGTGAAATGTTATCAATACTATTATCGTGACAGTCACTTATGAACTATCAATTTATCCCTTACGGAGGATGGGTATTTTTGCTTGTTATGATAATGTGACGTTTCACGATGACGATACTGGGCCTCGGAACGCGCAGCAGTCTGTAGATAGCTTCCTTCTTTCAATTTAAATGGTTTGCACGAATGTTGACAGCGGAACACCAGTATGACTAAACGAAACGAGTATAAAAAATCTAACTTTTTTGAAAAATCGAACTTAAATGTAAGGCAAAGGGTCACGAAGTCAAAATATAGTCGGGCGATGGAAAAGGTTTTTAGATAACCTAGTAGGGCCTATGATGATATAGTATGACACAGACAGTTGGACCAGCCTAGATTATGTACAGGCGTTGTCAACTAGAACACGACCACCGGAATACACTAAAACACCATGGCCTTCAGCCAGCAAGAACTGATGACAGTTTTCTGCGCTACTCCACCTGCCGCAAGAGGAAACGTGGAAAGAATACTTCCACGAGTTGTGTTACCTGTATGAAGATATCCTTCCTCCCCCAATCACTGGAAGCAGAAATTGACCTATGGGAAGGCAAATGGAAGGATATTCGCAACAGCAGATGACGTTCACCTGCATCGGACACCTTGGCTCACATGAACCAGGAGTTTGACGGTTAGGTTTTGTTTAGAAAGCGGTAGATTATGAGATTATATAAAATTGAAGAAAAGACGGTAGACTTAGTACTGCTGTGTGTGAGGCCTACTCAACTCTTCTCACATCTCTCCATCAACTGCTGTGTGTGAGGCCTACTCAACTCTTCTCACATATCTCCATCAACTGCTATGTGTGAGGCCTACTCAACTCTTCTCACATCTCTCCACCAACTGCTATGTGTGAGGCCTACTCAACTCTTCTCACATCTCTCCACCAACTGCTGTGTGTGAGGCCTACTCAACTCTTCTCACATCTCTCCATCAACTGCTGTGTGTGAGGCCTACTCAACTCTTTTCTCTCCATCAACTCTTACCGCCGCTGTTGGTTCCATACATTTTGCCTCCACCATTATTGCCATGTGCTATTTCTATTTCTAACCTGTTTCAAAACTGGATATCTGGATGTCAACTCTATCGTCTTATCAATCATGACTTGTATTGGTGTAGCTCTCTCTAAGTATGTTTCGCTCAGTTTGCTATACATGTAGATATTTGCATGTATGAAAAATTATAATATAATATTAAATTTAACAAGAGTTGTCGCAAGCCAACTGTTGTTTTATGCATAGGGGCCTACATTATTAAACAGTACAAGTGCTCTACATAACGAGTACGTCACGCTTTCAACGCCCGACATACACGTCACGACACGACTGGTCTACGACAACTGTTTGAGTCACCGACGCGTCACTGACGAGTTTGGCGTAACGAGTATACACTCTCACGACGTCACGCTTTTGTCGATGACAGTTTTTAAACAGTTTATGTTGGGTCGTAAAATACCAAACATGTTTGATATTAAAGATTATTAGAACGCTTTGTAAGAACATATAAATGTCGACCATTGTGTACGGCCCCTAAGTATTACGATTCGTTTTCAGAGTGACGTCTACCCACGGCATTCACACGACCATGTTGACATTAGTTCGAGCACAGTGCCTCTCGTACGTCCGCATGCATTTTTAAATTAATAAAACATGCTCCGGCTACCGCGCTGAGAGTAAAATGGTACTACCAACTGATGTGACTGAGCAAAATATAGCCTCGGTTCGCCGATCCCAGTGGTAAATGTCAACCCTTAGTTCACCGACACCAGTGGTCAGTTTCAACCGTTAGCTCACCGATCCCAGTGGTCAGTTTCAACCCTTAGTTCTCCAATCCCAGCGGTCAGTTTCAACCTGATATTTCGCCGACCCATCTATACTACGCTGTGTGAAACTGTTGCGTTTATCTTGCGCTGTTTTCGTCTCGGTCCTAGCTCACTTCGCCAGTGTTGTCTGTTCTCAAAGTCCTTACTGCTAAAAATGGTGCTTTCAGCCAGTTCCACACCTGACGCCTGGTCAGCTCTTTCTCAGCTTGCAACAGTTGATTCGGTGGCTGAAGTAGGCCACGCACGGAAGAAGACAAACTTCTTATATTGTGTAATAAAGTGCATTGTATTTTTGCCACTAGCTGCACGGCAACCGACCGACTGACCTGTAGACAGGTAGATAGATAGAGACACAAATAAGAGAGGCAAGTACAGTGGGGTAGCTTTACTTTGCCATGCTGCCACGTAGCGGCGCAAAGGAAAAGTACGTAATCATTCAAAAACATATAAGCCAAAGGGGGGGGGGCATAGCCCAATGGCCCCCTCCTAAATACGCCACTGGGGAAATAGCCCTGGCGCCATTAATCAGATCCCCGTGCCGACTTACCATGGGTTCCTACGACGAAGGTCGTCACTATCAGCACTGTCCACGGAGGCCATCCTAACGCCATATCAGACAGTGACCAATAACCTACGAGTTGGCTACGCGGACAGTTTTTGTCGACAGAAAGAATCCGTGCCTCAATGTCCGATGGTAGAGAAACCCCTAACACGGCTCGCTCCTAGCGACAGTAACCACTGTGCTGCGCTCTGTCCAGCAGATGTCACGACGGCCCGACGGTAACGACTTTACGGTGCGGTTAGGTTGACAGGTAGCCAGGTAGGTATTGATTTATTGATTTAGCCACGTTTTGACTTAGGCGTATTACTTACTACCACAAAACGCACAAATGGGCGAAATGGCACGGGGCGGGAGGTATATATATATATATATATATATATATATATATATANATATATATATATATATATTTGTCATTTATGTGAATGTTAAATGATCTGTGAAGCTCTGCCTGCGATGAGAGTTTATAATAAACATATTAAATCAAACGCATTTGTTGAATTTCAAATAAGGGCCTCTTTAGTTAACAATTTTAGTCACAGTTCTGAATAAAATTAGAATAACAAATATAACTATGATAGGCAGCCATTTTTTACTACACATAAGTGTACCAATAATACCATAACTTTCGTAATATGAAAGAAGTAAACTAATAACTTAATGAGGCTGATTAATACATGACACCCAGGGGTAGGCATTTTGCTATATGGTGAAGCAAAACGCCCATTTGAGGACCTCCGCTAAAACGTGTAGATATCTATGGGCTACATGAACTGTAGATATCTGTGGGCTACATGAACTGCAGTTATCCATGGGCTACATGAAATGTAGATATTTCTGGTCTACATGAACTGTAGATATCTGTGGGCTACATGAACTGCAGTTATCTATGGGCTACATGAAATGTAGATATTTCTGGCCTACATGAACTGTAGATATATATGGGCTACATGAACTATAGATATCTATGGGCTACATGAACTGTAGATATATGTGGGCTACATGAACTATAGATATATATGGGCTACATGAACTGTAGATATATATGAGCTACATGAACTGTAGATATCTATGGGCTACGTGAACTGTAGATACATATGGACTACATGAACTATATATATATGTATGGGCTACATGAACTGTATATATCTATGGGCTACATGAACTGTAGATATTTATGGGCTACACGAAATACAGATATATATGGGCTACACGAAATGTAGATATATATGGGCTACATGAACTGTAAATATCTATGGGCTACATGAACTGCGAAAACCAGCTTTAAACGTTTCCTTTTCAGATATTCTACATGAGGGAAGTAAACCACAATGAATTACCCACCATGCAATGAAACTATTATTTGAATGCCTTCAGGCTTGAACGCTGCTAATGGTGATTCTTGGTTTAGAGGCAAGGACTAGAAGCTGGTCACACGTCTACATCCATGCGAGAACTTTCACTCAGCCTGACAAGATAACATAGCAAGACAGCCTCTAGTGCTATTGTAATATAATGTGTGACCAAAACATATTTCATTCTGCATTCCCATATTCCAGGTGGTAGCTAGATCTGAAAATGCGTTCTAGGCCTACTAAATTTGTATTAAAGAATACTGTTTACGTGGCGAGTAGAAGAGACGGGGCTAGTTGTTACAATTTTCAGTCAAAGTCACTTTTTGTGAAAAGTATGTTAGATGTATTATTTCTTTCAACGCATATATTACATATATTATTCGTATTAATAAAATGCACCATACCAACGATATTACATTAGTTAGACATGTGAAGTTTCCTAGGCGCGGTCGACTGTAACAACTATCCCCGAATGCAGGGTAAGTTGTTACATCATATGAAGCGTGTTACATTAATTGGATTATGTATGTATGTATGTATGTACGTACGTATGTATGCATGTATGTATGTATGTATGTATGCATGCATGTATGTATGTATGTATATATGTATGTATGCATGTATGTATGTATGCGTGTGTATGTATATATATATATATATATATATATATATATATATATATATACCCGTATATACGTGTATGTACATACATACATACATACGTTATATATTGTACATTTCTTTACCAAAGGGGACATATATCCCAGATTCTTGCTTAACAAACTATTGTGGATGGATTGTAAATTAATGAATGGAGTAAAAAAATAGTATATGGCAATATTATATATGTAATGCAATTTCTACTTGATTAAATGATACACACACCTACACACTCACGCATGCACGCACAAACATCCACATTTCATGTAATCATACAATGCAAACATTATATTAATTGCTCAAATGTGGCTGTTCCATAAACCAATACTCTAGGCTTCATATGTAAAACAAAGCGTCGTGGTTAAATAAATGTCCTCATTGTCAGCACACAATTCGCTGTCTGGGCCATCAGTGCGAACCGCCCGAGCGTTGCTATGATTGTACCAACTTGTTCCAATCACTTTTTTTGCAGTTGAACGCACGTGGACGATAACAAATCCTGATTTTCAATTTAACTTCTACTTAGCATAATCGATATACTACGTAGTATATGTGCTTGACATTTTATTCACGAAATATCAAAAGTGGCTGCGTGAGATGATATCAAGTGGACATAATAAAAACAGTTTTAGGTGGTTAAACAATCGTTTTTGTCCACACCTCGTTAATTTCATCTTCCTAATTCCCGGTGTTTGGACAGTGTGTCCACTGGTGGACTTCCAAACAACTACTGTCGATGGTGTGCTATGTTTTTTGTGTGAAACGACTATGTAACAACATGCCCCTGTGTCCAACTAGCCCCAGTTTCCCCTACGTTACCTTTGACCACCGTTCAAATAAATAACCGATCCACGAGGACCGATCTCAGTGATTAAATAATTAATTAGTTCAACCGGTGCTGTACCTCGACAGTCAGCAGACTGCTTAATCGTCTAGTTGTACTTCCGTTCCACGCGACACCGTTTACGAGTTTGTCGTCGTCTGGATATAATATGAGTCGAAAAAAGAGGGTGGAAGAATTATTTAATAAACATTAATCAGCCTCAATAAAACGCTCAAGAATGTGCACAGTGCGCCTAGGCCTAGCTTATGTAGGACCCTGCGTGGATGCGACTGTACCATATATGCGACGTTTGTTGGCTTGATTCACCAACGTACAGTCTAATATTGAAACAAAAACTCGTTGAAGCGCCAGCATAATAATCTGCGCCAAATAAAGAATTTGCGCCAAATGAAAAATCTGCGCCAAGTAAACAATCTGCGCCAAATATAGAATACCATATCTTACTGCGATGACACTCTGCACGAGACGACGCTAATAAACAATTGGGTCTGGGTCAGTGTCGATATACTTTCACGGGGAAGGACGCAGCAACGCGTTTCCAAAGACTCGCTGCAATCATTGCATCCCCGAAGAGGCCACCCAAGTGCACGCCAGCTGTATATGGAAATGCACGCTGCGGAATATGTCATGCACACTGGCAATGTATGCACAACGCATACTAAATTATTAAACATGATGTGTGTGCAACACAGACACAAAATAATAGAACAGCCGTTGGTAAAACAAGACCGCTGAGCCCTTATCAGTTGACACATGATACATTGAGGCTCCAGTGATATCCATATTGCTGCATGGCAAGAACCCACTGGAGGCGCAGTGTTTATACTGTACAGCACCCAGTCTTCGTTATATATCATACCAGCATCTACTAAATAACTTCAGTTATTGAATGTAATAAATGTACAATGAGTTAAAATACACGTCTCACTAATGTGACTGTTAAATAACTATAATAATATGTAGGCTGCTGGTGGCAAGCTTATGCCTAAATTAAGAATAGGCAAGTTTGTAAGATAAAATTGCGTTTATTGCGGCTTACTAACAAAACTGATAAACTAAGCTTACTTATAAAATGATACAAAAACAAGTTTCTCAGTCATTGCACAATTTACACTCCTGATCTAACTTCAGTACCACATCAAGGAGTGAGCCTTTACAAATACAAACAGAACAAATAAGCTATTTGCATATAGTAGCGTCCAGTGTTAGATAAGATGATACATAGACATCTATTAAGTACCATAGTTCCAACACATTGGTGATGTTCACAATATTGTAAAATACATGTTATCTTATTCAGTACTATTATATAATAATATTAATGTTGATCCATACATTCCCTAGCATACATGTAGGTATTAATGTAAAACTAGTACTCTACATGTATAACCCCTAATAGCATAAACTCAACAGTCAACAATGTTGTCTATTTCACATGTGTATTGCCCAAAGCGTTGCCTGACTAGCTTAGCTCTCATTGCACTGTTGTTTACAAACAATTTTTGGACACTGCTCAATACACAGGTCTCTAGGGTCTGTGCTAGGAAATAGTTAAGATCAACCCTCTCACAGCCACCTCTTAGAGCAATTAATCATTAACTTCAAAGTGAGCGAGGGCACCAACCTGATCCTGGCTACAGTCACCTAATACCTAATTACATGCACAATCTATCCAGGCACCTTGTATATCAATTATCATAGCATATTAACTATAACAGTAGCACCACTAAACATGATCGAAACAGAACTTACTGAAGTGTTCTATACATGTATTAGCTAATGACTACAAGTGGTTAAAATTAAGCCCTGTTGAACATTCTTCCCTAAAGTCCAAAGACAACTCTTTCTCCAACTTCCAAGACATTAGTAATCAAAGTAATTATAACTGATAAAGTAAATACCCTGAAATAAAAAGATGGACAGTTCTCTATCAAATGGAAAGCATTGCTCAATAAGGTAGAAAATATAATTTATGAACTGTCGTTAAGTGTAGAATCACACCTAGCCCAACTACCACTGACCACATGTGACCCCTGTCTTTAGGGTAACATTTATATTTAATCAACTGAATTACTAGTAATAAGACAAACTAACTACACAGTAAATAAAACTAACAACAGGAGAAATAGTCAAGCTTATGTGCCCTTCAACAAAATTAGTTTCGTCGTTGCATGGCGTGTTCATGTGTGCACTAATCTTGATGTATATTCGTGTGCATATCTTCATCCTCACTGTAAGGTAATGTTGTGTTCTTTAATTTGCTCAGATTTACTCATATGGACAACGATTCAACTTCCGAATTTAATATTTCAATGCTTACCATTTTATTTCCATTCTCCCCACACTCCCCGGTTCCGTTACCGTACAGACCGGAGTTTACGATCATCCGTACACACGAATTAGAGTTCGTGTTGGAATATAGCACAGTTCGTGTTGATGCATGGCACAGTCTGTATTCATGGAATTGTCTACCCACATACGAAGTCTTCCTACCGCTTTGGAATTCTCCTCTCTCGCTGGCATCTAGGAGACACGATTTGCTTCATCGGTGTTTTCGGGGCCTCGATGGCTGACGCTGCGAGTAGGGTCGGTGGTGCAGTCGACGCTTCTGTCGCTCTATGATCGTTGCGAACGTTCTCACTCTCAGGTTCCAGGAACATTCTCACGTGACTAGCGTTTCGGGAATAATGGGTCCCGTCATCAGCCTCAATCACCAGACTATTCCCAGTTTTGCTGGCAACAGTGAGTGGGGTCGGGTTGAAAGGAGTGCTCAGTTTGTTGGTTTTCTCTTGGTGAACCAGCACCCTGTCGCCCATCTCTACCTCAGAGTAGCAAGCCTCTCGTCGCATATCAGCGTATATTTTTGACTTGCCCTTCGTTTCACTGTCTCGTAAGTCATGATCTACCACCGGGCTGGATCCGAGGTCGGGTAGCTTACCTCGTAGCTTGTACAATAGCTCGGCTGGAGTTCGACCAGTTGTGTTGTGTGGCAGACTTCGGTCCTGTGTTAGTTAATTCCGCAGCTCCTTCCTCCGTGGTTTCCCTTCAGCTTTTGCAATCCTGATGCGTTTTAGCAGTGAAGCATTTTGGCGCTCAACTTCACCATTTGCCTGTGTCCACTTTGCAGTTACTTTCAGATGCGTGATGTTGTTTTCAACGCAGTATGCCTCAAACTCTTTTGATTTGAATTGTGGACCGTTGTCAGATTTTATGGTAACTGGCAAACCATGTCGGCTGAAGATCTCGTCAAGGCTGTCAATCACCTTCTCTGCTGTAGTAGCTTGCAGAACATCGACTTCGGAGTATCAGGTGAAATAGTCTACTACCACCAGCAGCGAATGGCCTGATGGGAGTGGCCCCATCAAATCTATTGCGATGTCGATCCATGGCCCGTCAGGTAGTGGAGTTGGATTCAATGGCTCCGGCGGATCTGGCCTCGCCACCAACTGACATCCATAGCACGTTCGGCAGTGTCGCTCCGCCGCTCCATCCATTCCTGGCCATCATACTTTGCTGCGTAGCTTGGTCTTAGTCCCAACGACACCTTCATGCGCAAGTGCTAGAGCTGCTGGCCTCAGTTTGGCTGGCAACACAATACGAGTACCACGCAGAACCAACTGACCAATAACACACAATTCATTTGCAATAGGCATATATCCTCGGCTTTTTCCGAAGTTGCCTGTTTCCACGGCGTCTCTCACGTTGTGTAGCTCCTCGTCGTCCTTGCAGAAGCCTTCTCTACTTCACGTGGACATCGCCCTGGGCGTCGAACTAACCGCAGCAAACCTCACGTAATCTTCAACTCCATGCACGTTGTCCATTGGCCCAATTTTGCTGTCAACCAGACGAGACAAAGGATCAGCAATGTTCTGTGGACCAGGGACGTGCACCACACGAAAATCATATGGTTGTAGCCGCAGCAACCACCGTTCTACTCGGGCGCCGGCTTGGGGCGCGGACTCTATATTGCCTCCAGTGGCTTGTGGTCTGTGACAAGGTCAAATCTCATACCATAGACGTAGGCATGAAATCTTTTGCAAGCCCAGACTAACGCTAATGCTTCCTTTTCCGTCTGCGAGTATCTCTGTTCGCATCCAGTTAGTCCTCTACTTGCATAACATAATGGTACCAGACTGTCACCATGTTTTTGAACGAGAACCGCACCAAATCCAACTGGGCCTGCATCTGCAATAACTTGCGTGGGCGTGTTTTGTCGAAATACACCAATGTTATCGCCTGTGCAATGCTCTCCTTGAGTTGTTTGGAAGCACGTTTTTGTTCCTCTCCAAACACAAATGGTTCATTCTTTTTGGTTGGTCACCTCAGTGGTTCCTACACCGTTGAGAACTGCGGGAGGAACCTGTTGCAGTAGCATACGAGTCCAAGGAAACTGCGTGTCTCTGATACTTTTTCTGGTTCAGTTCCCGTGCTTCCACCACGGCTTTGACTCGATCTTCTGTCGGCCCGATTTCGTTCTGCGACAGAAGTATTCACATGAACACGATCCGATCCAGATTAAACTGAAACTTGGCTGCATTAACTGTTAGTCCACATCTTCTCAGTCTCTGAATGACAGCATGTAGTCGTTGATTGTGCTTTTCTTGATCTGTTCCATGAATGACGATGTCATCCCTGATATTCTCAACACCCTCAATACCAGCAAGTTCGGCTGCTATCTCGTGCTGATATTGCTCGCTAGTAGATGACACGCCGAACAGCAATCGGTTGTATCTATATAACCCAGAGTGAGTGGCAAATGTTGTAATGCCTCTGCTCTCTTACGACAGTTCCGGCTGATGATACCCTCACTTGAGATCAATTTTGCTGAACACCTTTGATACGTTCATGTTCTGCAGTAGTTCATCTACTGTCGGTATGGGATACCTCCCGCGAACGATTGCCCCATTGGCCCTTATCATATCGATAGACAAGCTAATGTCACTGCCGGACGATTTTGGCACAATGGCAACATGATTCACCCATGGCGTGGGGCTGTCAACTTCCTCGATGATGTCATGTTCAACTAACTCTTTGATTTTCTCATCAACCTTGTTCCTCAGGTTGATCGGAATGCGTCGGTTGAGCAACTGGCTTAATCTCTGAATTGATGGGTAGAGTGGTCTGCCTGCTCTTCAACTTTCCGATTCCCTCAAACACCTCTGGATATTGGAGGTTTAAATCACTCGCGACGTCCGATACAGCTGCGATGCCAACACCAATCTTCAACACCCCCAACTGCTTGGCCGTCTTTCTTCCAAACAGTGGGATGCCTCTACCTCTGACAACTAGGAACTCTGCTTCCTCCGACTGTTTGCCAGTTTTAAAGCTGCTTTTTACTTGTAGAGGTTCGTCTGATGCATAGGCGTACAGCTTCTTTCCACCTATGGCTACACGAGATTGACATTTCACCTTTTGCTTTTTTTAGTGTCTCCCACATCCCCTCGTCAACAATGTTACGCGCCACGAGTAACATTGTCGACTCCGGCGCCACTAGTAACATTGTCGACTCCGGCGCCACGAGTAACATTGTCGACTCCGGCGCCACGAGTAACATTGTCGACTCCGGCGCCACGAGTAACATTGTCGACTCCGGCGCCACGAGTAACATTGTTGACTCCGGCGCCACGGGTAACATTGTTGACTCCGGCGCCACGAGTAACATTGTTGACTCCGGCGCCACGAGTAAACATTGTCGACATACTCGTGGCGAGTCAACAGTGTTACTCGTGGCGCCGGAGTCAACAGTGTTACTCGTGGCGCCGGAGTCAACAGTGTTACTCGTGGCGCCGGAGTCGACAAGCATTCTCAACACCACATTGCCCACTTCCACTTGTAGCATGTTGGAGTCATTTTCACTGCCGCTTTCCAGACAGGACGCGTAATCTGGATCGTTACTTGTATCGTCGTCTACAAGGTTGACACTCCTCTTTTTAGTGCGACATACGATTGCGAAGTGGTCTTTTCCCCCACAGTTATGGAATGACTGGCCTCTGTCTGAGCATTTGGAATCACGAGCAAAATGTCCTGTGTGGCTGCACCTGTAACAGGTGGTGTCTCTTTTCCTTCCAGTTTGTCTCTTTTTTCCTTTGTCCCAGGCTGTGTTATCACGCGACACTCTATTGACACTTTCACCTCCATCATTTTTGAGTGACATAGCTGAGAGCTGCGACTCTACGTTCTCGCATTGCTGTGCAATTTGCAATGTTCTGCCGGGCGTTCAGCCATCTCCTTCTTCGAGCAACTTCCGTTTGACATACACCGACGTGCATTTATTTAGTCCAGCGTCTCTCATTTGATTTTCCAGGACAGCACCGCACTCAGTCTTTAGCTGCCGAACGTAATCGTGTCGCAAACTTTTGTACAGTTTCTCCTGGTCTTTGTTTGATCTGATTGAACGTTTGACGCGCAAATGCCGAATTAACTTGGGGAACGAAATATGCATTCAGCGCTGCGACAGCTGCCGCATAATCGTAGCGTTGACCAGTGTTAGCGAGTGTAGCAAAGATATATTGAACGTCAGCGCCGGCTTGGTGTAGCAATAACGCTGTTCTACGCTGCTGCATTTGTCTATCGCGTCGACGTGCATCCTCATTTACACCCTCGATTAGTTCATCGCAGATTAAACCTTTGCCGTCAGCAAATAGTTCAAAACTATTTAACCAGCGCTGCCATCGTGGACCCATCGTTGCCAGCTCCCGAAATGGGTTAAATATCGGTATTACTTTTTTTCATCTATTGCTCTTTCGCCAACAGTTCGAACTCTATGTACTTTACCTCGTCGCCAATGTTGTGTTCTTTAGTTTGCTCAGATTTACTCAGATGGACAACGATTCAACCACCGAATTTAATATTTCAAAGTTTACCATTTTATTTTCATTATCCCTGCACCCTTCGGTTCCGTTACCGTACAGACCGGAGTTTACGATCATCCGTACACACGAGTTTCACTACACGACAGATGTGACCGGGCGATTTGTCTTGTCAGGGAAGATAGATGGTCTATTTCCATTCCAATTACTTTTTAATATAAATATCAGTCAGGCATGTTAAAATAAAATATAACAGGATAAGCTATCTTATATCGTAACCAAAACAACCACAATATATTACAATACGTATAGATCCTCTGTAGTTTCTCAACCATCTTTGAAACTAATGGCTGGTCTTGTGATGCGTAACCATCTTCTGTGCTTAATCTGCGAGCCACTTTGGTAGGACTTGGAATATCACGAAGTTCGTCCACATTGTTGCCTACAGATGACTCAGCAGGACTCTTTCTGGCCTTGAAAGAAGAAGTTGAAAATGGAGGGAACTGCCTACAGGCTTGTTAGCAAATGCATGTCAACGCCCTTGAATGCAAATGCAAATGCAAATGCGAATGCAAATGCCATTTTCAAGGAAAGCATCCAAATGCAAATGCAAATGTTTTTGGTGTTGCATTCAAATGCAAATGCAAATGTTTTAGTTAAATATTTACAAATGCATTTGAATTAATTTCAATTGTTTTGGCTTTATATTAACGTTTTGTTTTATTTGGAGAAAAAACTAACACGTTATTAATTGTTTTGGCTTTATATTAATGTTTTGTTTTATTTGGAGAAAAAACTAACACGTTATTAATTGTTTTGGCTTTATATTAACGTTTTGTTTTATTTGGAGAAAAAACTAACACGTTATTAATTAAATAAATACAGCAGTACATTATTCTAACCACTAAGTCCCACAATGTACCAGTCTCACTACATGAACATGTCTGTAGAGTCATACACTGAGCCACACAGTTCCAGGCCTGCAGAGGTGGTGGAAATGGGAGGGAGGAATAGACAATTTACAGTTTACTGGGAACCATGACAGGGGATGAAAGGCTAATCATTCAGGTAGGCCCGAATGGAAGGGGAACCCAAGACAATAGACTGTCCACTGGTGGGGTCACTGGGAAGATAACCTGGTGGTTCATTATAACTACCACTAATCACTCTCTCTGTCTGTAAACATTTGCTAATGTTTACTCCCCCAATAAGCTGCCACCCCAACAGTGCCAACACAACACAAGGGAGTCATTTGTCTGCATTGTTTGATTTGTTTCAATAAACAGGTAATCTCTCAAGCAATCAACTTATAGACCAGTTGGTCTTTTCATATCGTATGAATAACAGCTGAGGCATTGACCAATTGACCTACGGAGCACTTTTTCAAAGAGCACATTGTGAAAGTGGATTCACATGTCAGACAATGATTCCATAATCTGCTCACTACAGAACACTTTTTCAAAGAGCACGTTCTAAAAGTGGATTCACAGGTCAGACATTGATTTCATAATCTGCTGAGGATACTGCTCACTACAGAGCACTTTTTTTCATTGGCGTGCTGTGAACTTGTGAAAGTGAATCTAACAATAATAATTATTCAAAGAATTATGCATGCATTTGCTTGCACATTTGGTTGTGCATTTGACAAATCAAATGTTTGTGGGTCGCATTCAAATGCAAATGTTTAAGATACGCGTTCAAATGGAAATGCATTTACAATTTTATGGAGGCATTTGAATGCGCATTCAAATGCTCAACATTCAAATGCACATTCAAATGCATTTGCATTTGTTAACAAGCCTGACTGCCCAATCATAGAGTCGGCTTCCAATCTTGTTGGGACGAACCACAAAACACTTCTCCTCAAAGTGTTCACTTCAAAGATAACTGTTGCTTGCTAGTGTCCAGTCTTTCCTGCTAATTGCCTGCATCCATGCTGCTCGCTGTTCTCGCCTGTTCTTTACGTCTGGGAATCTGCGTATGGCAATAATCTTTATCGGTAATATTCAGAATATCACCCCATTAAGGAGGGGGAGCATGAAGTTGGAGGTAGGACTTTGTCATGGTCGTAAAATTGGTGGGAGGTGGGAGAGGTGGGACCACTGCCAGATACCGCTCAATAAACATTTTTGTATAAAATGTGTCGTACTAGGTTTCTACATAATAACATTCACCTTCACCTATCCTCTTCGGGCCCAGTAGCCCATAAGGCTGAAGTGAATCTCCTCCATCTTGTTCTGTCAGCTGCTACACGTCTGGCTTCGTTCCAGCTATTCCACCCCAGTATTACTTACTTACTTACTTACTTACATACTTACTTACTTACTTACTTACTTACTTACTTACTTACTTAGTCCTCTTCGTGCCCGGTGGCACATAAGGCATCAACAAGAGAGCGCCACTGCTGTCGGTCTGCAGCCCATTTGGTGATGGTGTTCCATGTCAGGCCGCATTCTTTCATCTCCTTCTCCACTGTTCGTCTCCATGTTTCTTTTGGGCGACCACGTCTCCTTTTTCCATCTGCCGCCCAGCGTAAGGTTGTCTTGGGCAGTGCGCCTGGTGACATTCGGCATACGTGTCCAAGCCATCTCCATCTTCTCTTCTTTATCTGTGTGGCCAAGGATGTTGCATCTGTTTTGCGGTGCAGCTCTTCATTAGTGATGGTGTTGGGCCAAAATACTCCTAGGATCTTCCGTTGACACTTGTTTTGGAAGGTCTCAAGCTTGTGTGCTAGATTGGCTGTCAGTTTCCAGCACTCGGAGCCATAGAGAAGTACACTGAGAACATTACTATTGTACAGTCTCAGTTTTGTTTCCAAACTCAGTTGCTTGGATTTCCAGATGGGCTTCAGCATAGCGAAGGTCTGACTTGCCTTTCTGATCCTAGCCGTGGCATCTTTTGCAGAATCCCCATCTGTTGTGAATTTGCTTCCCATGTATGCAAAGTCCTGAACGTCTTCCAATGCATCACTGTTGTTTATGTTGTTTATGGTGATGGGGTTATCTGTCTTGTTGTTGATCCTCATCAGTTTGGTTTTTGCTGTGTTGAGCTTTAACCCAATCTGTGGTGCTGTTGTTGTGAGTTTGTCCATCTTTTCGTGCATGTCCTCGTGCCTGTTAGACAGCAGTCCAAAGTCATCTGCATAGTCCAGGTCTTCCAAGATCGAGGTAAGTGTCCATCTGATGCCTCTGTTTCCATTTTTGGTGATTTCTATCATCAGCCAGTCGATGGCAAGGGTGAAAAGAAATGGTGAGAGAATGCATC
>SDWI01000387.1:390856-404321 GCA_009193005.1 Lamellibrachia luymesi | reverse complement strand
ATCTAGCATAAATAATTCTATCACTGATAGGTTTCCATTCCAGCAATGCTTGTTCTGCTTTCTTCGTCATCATTATTGCCACTCTGTGTCTGTGTATGTTGTCTTCTCTCCCTGAAAAAATTACGCTCTCTCCGGTGTTCATCTTGACTTTTCCTTATCCCACCCATCTGCATTCACTAATGCCCATGACATCTATTTTATATTTATCCATTTCTCTTGCAAGTTGGGCTGATTTCCCTATAGGGTACAACGTTCTCACATTCCAACATCCTATATTTACATTAACTTTTGGCTTGGTTAACGACGTTGTCAGCCTCCGAACTTCCGTTTGGCTTTGATCCGGAAGCGTCATACTGTCCAAATAAATGATGTCATCATCTACTGGTATCTGAGCCGTCGCCTTCCTGTAGCCATTTCCAGCACAAGCTGGCTTTTGAAATTCACTTCTGGTTTCTGTAACATCATTTGAGCTGGGAGGGTTGTTGGCCTTCCGCAGTAGGTTTATTTTCGGGGTTTTCCTTCCCTTAGCCATAGCCTTGTTTGCCCAGCACAATGTACTGGTTACCAGGGTGCACCACGGGGAGATGCGGTTGACTTGAGTGTCTTTACGGTTGAGCGCATCAACACCCCTTACACCCCTACATAATAACGTGACTATTAAATAATTTGTTGTTAAGGGATTCATCACACTTAAGTAATTTACTTAACGCACGCTGTTTACTCCAGTATAAACGCCCCAACTGCCCACATAACTGCTGGGACTACCCTCACACAAATGACCAATCAGTCAATCTTACCCCATTAAGAACAAATGGCAATGACAAATCTTCAAGTTAATTCGTTCCTGGTGACATCATCACTGGCTACTAGCCATATAAGTTTATACTTCTCTGGTAGCTTCTCTCATTGCTTTTGCCTGCCTTATTATATTATACATGATGATGAGGAGGAGAAAATAAATGTACTTACTTACTAACTTACATCTATTAGACAACTATTTGTAACGTGCTATGTTCACACTATAAACAGTACAACCCTATGTGTCATGCCAGTGGATGCAACTGTTTCTGCCGTGCAATGAAATGCCTGCCAGTGGTCCACGCCTGCTTCAAGGCAGCGAACTGGCTTATCGCTCTAGTCTATAGGGAATGATTAATGGTAACTCTGTGGTGTATAGGCACATTTAGTCATCTTTTCGCTGCTCGAATTCACATATTTAACTCGCTTTCAGTGTCGAATAAAAGGGGCAAGATTGTGCCCCCACATCCAGTGTAATCTTTGACAGCTTGTGGGACTACAACCTGACAGTGCCAACATTAGGGCAATAAGCAGCCCTCCCCACATCCAGTGTGATCGTTGACAGCTTGTGTGACTACAACCTGACAATGCCAACATTAGGGCAATAAGCAGCCCTCTCCCACATCCAGTGTGATCGTTGACAGCTTGTGGGACTACAACCTGACAATGCCAACATTAGGGCAATAAGCAGCCCTCTCCCACATGCCACCAGCCAAAAAAATAAGGACTAGATTGGGCAGTGTCACCAAATGTTCCGATTCACTTTACAAAGCGGCTTAGTTGTCGTACCAGGCCTTCACATTAAGCTTTGTACCCAGTGGCATGTCGGTCCAGTAAATTTGAAAAGTTACTGGCCCTCCAAAAGCTACTGGTCCAAAATCGACTAAAGGTTGAAAGTGACCATTGATGTCGGTGAACTAAGGGTTGAAACTGACCATTGATGTCGGTGAACTAAGGGTTGAAAGTGGCCATTGATGTCGGTGAACTAAGGCTTGAAAGTGGCCATTGGTGTCGGTGAACTAAGGCTTGAAACTGACTACTGGGATCGGTGAACCGAGGCAATGTTTTCCTCAGCCACGTCAGTTGATAGTAGGCCTAAACGTTTGCTTTTAGTGCACTAGCCGCATCATGTTTTATTTATTTGTAAGTAAATGCACGCCGCCGTAGGAGAGACACGGTACATGCATTGTCACGACCGATTAAACATGTCGAATGCTGCCATGGTGACAACAATGCTCTTTATCATTGGTGTTTCAGGGCTGTGCTCGAACTAATATCAATATCGCCGTGTGAATATCGAGTGTAGACGTCACTCTGAATCGTACTACTATAACTGTGTCGTTAGGGTCAGTGCACAATGGTCGACATTTATATGTTCTTACAAACGTACCAATCCTCTTTAATACCAAATATGTTTGATATTTTACGACTCGACACAAACTGGGTAAAAACTGTCTTCGACAACAACGTGGCGTCGTGAGAATGCATACACATCTCGACAAACTAGTTAGCGACGCGTCGGTGACTCAAAATGTTGTCGAAGACCAGTCGCGTCGTTACGTGTATGCCGGACGCAGGCCTCACACACAGCAGTTGATGGAGAGATGTGAGAAGAATTGAGTAGGCCTCACACAGCAGTTGGTAGAGATATGTGAGAAGAATTGAGTAGGCCTCACACACAGCAGTTGGTGGAGAGATGTGAGAAGAATTGAGTAGGCATCACACAGCAGTTGGTGGAGAGATGTGAGAAGAATTGAGTAGGCCTCACACAGCAGTTGGTGGAGAGATGTGAGAAGAATTGAGTAGGCCTCACACAGCAGTTGGTGGAGAGATGTGAGAAGAATTGAGTAGGTCTCACACAGCAGTTGGTGGAGAGATGTGAGAAGAGTTGAGTAGGCCTCACACAGCAGTTGGTGGAGAGATGTGAGAAGAATTGAGTAGGCCTCACACAGCAGTTGGTGGAGAGATGTGAGAAGAAATGAGTAGGCCTCACATATAGCAGTTGATGGAGAGATGTGAGAAGAGTTGAGTAGGCCTCACACAGCAGTTGGTGGAGAGATGTGAGAAGAAATGAGTAGGCCTCACATAGCAGTTGGTGGAGAGATGTGAGAAGAATTGAGTAGGCCTCACACAGCAGTTGGTGGAGAGATGTGAGAAGAATTGAGTAGGCCTCTCACAGCAGTTGGTGAAGAGATGTGAGAAGAGTTGAGTAGGCCTCACACATAGCAGTTGGTGGAGAGATGTGAGAAGAGTTGAGTAGGCCTCACATATAGCAGTTGGTGAAGAGATGTGAGAAGAGTTCAGTAGGCCTCACACATAGCAATTGGTGGAGAGATGTGAGAAGAGTTGAGTAGGCCTCACACATAGCAGTTGATGGAGAGATGTGAGAAGAATTGAGTAGGCCTCACACATAGCAGTTGATGGAGAGATGTGAGAAGAGTTGAGTAGGCCTCACACATAGTAGTTGATGGAGATATGTGAGAAGAGTTGAGTAGGCCTCACACATAGCAGTTGATGGATAGATGTGAGAAGAGTTGACTAGACCTCACACATAGCAGTTGATGGAGAGATGTGAGAAGAATTGAGGAGGCCTCAAACACAGCAGTTGATGAAGAGATGTGAGAAGAATTGAGTAGGCCTCACACATAGCAGTTGATGGATAGATGTGAGAAGAGTTAAGTAGGCCTCACACACAGCAGTTGATGGAGAGATGTGAGAAGAGTTGAGTAGGCCTCACACACAGCATAGATGAAGAGATGTGAGAAGAGTTGAGTAGGCCTCACACATAGCAGTTGATGGAGAGATGTGAGAAGAGTTGAGTAGGCCTCACACATAGCAGTTGGCGGAGAGATGTGAGAAGAATTGAGTAGGCCTCACACATAGCAGTTGATAGAGAGATGTGAGAAGAGTTGAGTAGGCCTCACACATAGCAGTTGATGAGAAGAATTGAGGAGGCCTCAAACACAGCAGTTGATTAAGAGATGTGAGAAGAATTGAGTAGGCCTCACACATAGCAGTTGATGGATAGATGTGAGAAGAGTTAAGTAGGCCTCACACACAGCAGTTGAATGAGAGATGTGAGAAGAGTTGAGTAGGCCTCACACACAGCAGTTGATGGAGAGATGTGAGAAGAGTTGAGTAGGCCTCACACACAGCAGTTGATGGAGAGATGTGAGAAGAATTGAGGAGGCCTCAAACACAGCAGTTGCTGAAGAAATGTTAGAAGAATTGAGTAGGCCTCACACATAGCAGTTGATGGATAGATGTGAGAAGAGTTAAGTAGGCCTCACACATAGCAGTTGATGAAGAGATGTGAGAAGAGCTGAGTAGGCCTCACACACAGCAGTTGATGGAAAGATGTGAGCAGAGTTGAGTAGGCCTCACACACAGCAGTTGATGGAGAGATGTGAGAAGAGTTGAGTAGGCCTCACACACAGCAGTTGATGGAGAGATGTGAGAAGAGTTGAGTAGGCCTCACACATAGCAGTTGATGGAGAGATGTGAGAAGAGTTGAGTAGGCCTCACACATAGCAAATGATGAAGAGATGTGAGAAGAGTTGAGTAGGCCTCACACACAGCAGTTGTCGGAGAGATGTGAGAAGAGTTGAGTAGGCCTCACACATAGCAGTTGATAGAGAGATGTGAGAAGAGTTGAGTAGGCCTCACACACAGCAGATGATGGAGAGATTTAACAAGATTTAACAAGATTGTACAAGATTGCCATCCCAAACAACAAGTTCCAGATGGCAAGTGGACAAGGAAGCCATTGGCTTATCAAGAGTCCAACAATTTTCTCATTTCACACATAGCAGTTGATGGAGAGATGTGAGAAGAGTTGAGTAGGCCTCACACACAGCAGTTGATGGAGAGATGTGAGAAGGGTTGAGTAGCCCTCACACACAACAGTTGATGGAGAGATGTGAGAAGACTTGAGTAGGCCTCACACATAGCAGTTGATGGAGAGATGTGAGAAGAGTTGAATAGGCCTCACACATATCAATTGATGAAGAGATGTGATAAGAGTTGAGTTGGCCTCACACATAGCAGTTGATAGAGAGATATGAGAAGAGTTGAGTAGGCCTCACACACAGCAGCTGATGGGGAGATGTGAGAAGAGTTGAGTAGGCCTCACACACAGGAGATGATGGAGAGATTTAACAAGATTTAATAAGATTGTACAAGATTGCCATCCCAAACAACAAGTTCCAGATGGCAAGTGGACAAGGAAGCCATTGGCTTATCAAGAGTCCAACAATTTTCTCATTTCACACATAGCAGTTGATGGAGAGATGTGAGAAGAGTTGAGTAGGCCTCACACACAGCAGTTGATGGAGAGATGTGAGAAGAGTTGAGTAGCCCTCACACACAGCAGTTGATGGAGAGATGTGAGAAGAGTTGAGTAGGCCTCACACATAGCAGTTGATGGAGAGATGTGAGAAGAGTTGAGTAGGCCTCACACATAGCAATTGATGAAGAGATGTGAGAAGAGTTGAGTAGGCCTCACACATAGCAGTTGATAGAGAGATATGAGAAGAGTTGAGTAGGCCTCACACACAGCAGCTGATGGGGAGATGTGAGAAGAGTTGAGTAGGCCTCACATACAGCAGATGATGGAGAGATTTAACAAGATTTAACAAGAGTGTACAATATTGCAATCCCAAACAACAAGTTCCAGATGGCAAGTGGACAAGGAAGCCATTGGCTTATCGAGAGTCCAAAAATGTTCTCATCTGTGTGTAGCCCGCCCTTATCAGATATCTGTCAATTTTATTTTTAAACATATTCACACTATTAGCATTAACACAATCATTTGGCAGTTTGTTCCATTCATTTATCACCCTCTGTGAGAAAGAGTACTTTCTCATGTCCAACCTACACTGCTCCTTAACTAATGCTGCTTTGTGTCCTCTGGTTCTACTGCCTTCTTTTAGTTTGAAGAACATATTCCTATCAACATCCTCATAACCGTTCACTATTTTAAACACTTCTATTTGGTCTCCTCTTAGTCTCCTCGTCTCTAGTGTTGTCAAACCACATTGTAATAAGCGACTTTCGTAACTAAGGTCTCTCAATTCTGGAATCATTTTAGTTGCTCTTAGTTGTATTCTTTCTAGCTTGTCTATGTCCTTTTTACGATACGGCCTCCATGCTTGAATACAATATTCCAAATGTGGTCTAACTATTGCTTTGTACAGGGGTACAATTAGCTGTTTCTCCTTATACGTGATAGTTCTCCTAATTAGCCCTAGAATTTGATTACCTTTCGAAGCAGCAATCCCATGTTGCTCTGAAACTTTCATGTCAGCACTAAATGTTACTCCTAAGTCCTTTTCTTGTGTGGTTCTACCTAGTACAGCATGCCCCATTTTATATTCTTCATCCATGTTTCCATGTCCTATATGTATACATTTACACTTCCCAAAATTGAATAACATTTGCCATTTTTCTGACCATTTAACACACATACATATATATATATATATATATATATATATATATATATATATTTATATATTAAGAACAGTATAGGGAGATGTGAGAAGAGCTTACAGCAGGCCTCACACACACAGCAATATTAAGTCTACATATCGGTAGAACTACCGCTTTTTCTTCAATTTCATTTTTTTCATTTTACATAATCTCATAATCTACCGCTTTCTAAACAAAATCTATAACTCCTGTTTCATGTATGCCAATGCGTCCGATGCAGATGAAGGCAATAGTGCAGTAGAAGTGTGTGAAACGTGGATTCAAGAGTTGTTTCCTGCTGATTTAGGAAGACTAGGGTGTACACTTTCAGAAAATCCTGGATGACACCTTGTCACCCTTGGGCAATTTTATTATTTGCATAAATCCAATATGGCCACCTCCATACCAGTATTTTTATTATATATCCAATTATAGTTGGAATTTCACATCTCCTTTACGCAGTAGCCTTTCGATGTGACCTCTGAAATTGTTCACAAACTCCTCCACTGTCCCACCTGTTGGCCAACGAACCACCCAGAGCAGAGCTGATCCATCGATGACTGTGACGTCTGTATTTGATGTATGTCTTGCTGACACTTCAGCTTGAAGTTGTTTCTATAGGACAGATTTGGCTTTTGAAATCCTCATTTCCCCAACCTCTGTGAACAGTGATGTGGGAATGGGTGCCAACTCATGTGAGAGAACATCGTTGATGTCCACGTCACAGCCCTATCACCCGGGAATAAATCAGGCCGGTGTCAAAAACCTTTACTTCTCCAACCCACACATGTTGCTTTGTCATGGTTGTTACTTTCTTCGGTATTGTGTCGTAGAAACCTGCGGGCCGCATACTTTCAAATTCTTGCATCTAAACTCTTCCGATTTCAATAGCGTTGTGTACATTGACTGATGACGGGCCCAATCTTCCACTCACAATGTTCACTATATCAATGGGGTGTTCCTCGGTCAAGAGGATCGATGCACATCTCAAGTTTGTTTCATAGTCCCTCTCTATTGTGTGCATCATTTGTGATTCTTGTGTTACTTTCCTCTTTGTGCTGTTTTGAACACACATCTTTCACCTTCAACCATGTCAGCAAGGTTTGACTCCAAATGGCTGCATATGTGAAGACTCAACGCCCTCGTTTTCAGTGTTTCAGGCTTGAGAGTGATACCGATGATACCACTGTGAACATGGCCATATCTCAAGAAAGTAGTTTCTGTGTACATATCACTCTAGATTCCATTCCAGATGTCCGGTACGTATCGCATGCTCGCCCTTCATTAAATATCCTAGCACATTGGCAGGGAGGGATTGCATGGATCGGAGGTAGAATAAGCCATACCGTGCATAATGAACATGACCTGCTGCGAACAAGTACGGCATCATCAAATTGAAGGCTTCAAGATGGAGCAGCCAGTCTCCTTCTCTCTCTGCCTTCATAATGAATATTGGCGATTCAGAGCCCGATTCTCTAATCGCTAACCACCAGTTAACTCAGATACAAGAATACCCAAGCGAAACATTTTTGTTTCTTCAATACGTAGCACAGTAGTTTAAATTGGTATACTGTTTAATATTCCTGATTCCAATATTCGATGTTGAAACATGACGACACATCACCGAAGCTGTAACATAATGACGTCACTACATGCGCTCGGCGTCTCCTGGTTTATGTATATATACTGACACCCTTGAGCTCTCTGAACTATTTTTATCCCTCAAGAATATAGCTAATATTATACGATATTCTTGATAACCATGAGTTCAAATATATATATATATATATACGGTGCCTGGGAAGTGGCAAACAGTTCATTATATCTATATGTAACTCATATAATATATATTTCCTTCATTCTTCAGGTATTCTGACAAAAACAACCACATGTTAATGAAAACAAAAGCCAATTACAGCGCTGAAACATTTTCCGCTCAACAACTACATTTGCTCTATTGTTCAAGAAATAAATGTACATTTAAGAAGCTCCTTGGCCTTGTTGAAACTGATCACTGGTCGATCGGTTACTCATAACCGACCTGTGATTCTAAGGAGACCCTTCACACATACCTTTGTATGAAATGATGGTGTTTTCCATTTTTTTTACGAACATTAACTATTGTCTTATTCTGCGGTCAGTAAGCTCGCCCTCTCAATGTACAATTGAACGTATTACGTTTCAGCTTCTACGTTCATGTGATAACTCGAACGTATCGAGTGCTGTAAACATGTTACTTTCTTATAGAAACTGCAAGGGCGAAGCCCAATGTGTCTCATGGGTGCCTGGTCACCCTCTTTCACAAGGGAACTCCTTTTTTTCTGCCAAACTCTCCTTTTTAGCCGGGTACCCGCTTTTCAGCCAGGCACACCATTTTTCAACCGGACACCGATTTAATCAGCCCTTTTCAAAATATTGGTTACGCCCCTGTAATGTATACGCTTCAGTTGGACCTTTTTCTTTTGGTGAGAAGAAGTGTTTCTTTCTTCGACTGGTCATAAGAATTTCGTTGTACATGTTTTACTACGAATGTAGGTTTTCCTTTTCTTATCTAACCAATCTCGATTTGTCATTTCATATGTGTAGATCTGTTTTTGTAACAGTAATCTTTCGGGGATTGTCTTTGCTTAATTCAAATACTTCTGTCAGTAACAAGCTGGGGACGTGTAAAAAAAATTATTAATTTTATTTTAAGTGATAATTACACAAATAATTGTCTACATGATTTCGGTTGCATAAAAAGCACGCCACTTTCAAAGCTACTCCGAAAAATATATTGATATTCCTTCCATTTTGTTCACATAGGCCTTTCTTACATACGGTATCCCGGCAAGAGTATTCTGCTACTAGTTGCATTAACTGTTATTGATTAACAAAATAACAACTACTTTGGTAAATGACGCTTTGAATAGTTTGCAATTAACTGCATAAACAGCACTAATTACCAAACCAAGTGTCTTCACAAGCACCATCTCCCGTTGCTATTTGAGTGTGTTTGTAACCATAGTTTGCCAGTCTCTATCAAGGGTCAACAGAGTCACATTGACTAGTAATTTGAATTTTAAAGATCATTAGTTACAATGTCTCTAAAGCTTTTAATATGTGTGGTTTCATTAAGCGTGTTTCCACAATATTTACCGATGTACAAGCTTTGCGATCCTTGTATATATATATATATATATATATATATATATATATATATATATATATAGTCAGAAGCCGGTTGGAGTATTGCAGTGTTATTTGGAATCCGTCGCAACGTACTTTTGTCGACAAAATCGAACGAGTTAAAAAAAATCATTAAGTGTCTATGTTAAAAATCCAAAATACAGTACTCCACTGACAATTATCCTTCGCTTTGCCATCATTTTAGACTACCGTCCCTTCAACATCGTAGGCAAGTTGCAGATCTGATCTTTCTACATACGTGTGTGCACTCTAGCTCATCTAGATTTGTCCTATCTGGTAGGAAATATCCAATATCAATGTCCTTCGAGATCTCTACGAAACTACACTCCTTTTAGAATGTCCAATAGCAGAATCAACATTAGAAAATACTTTTAAATAGATGTATGACTACTTTCAACACACTGTAATTAACTGAACCCACTTGTGATATATTTATAGGAGCCAATACTTTCAGATCTGTAATTCAAAAACATTTCTATGTAGGGGAGAGTTGCCGGGATTGGGACCCCTAACGATAAACTTGAATATAGACGCGAAAACAAATGGAATTGATGTAAACAATATACTAACATAAAGTTTATATTCTATTTTCAACAACGAGCTATTAATCACAAGAAAATCATTGATGAATTTTGAAAAAAAATGTATTTAAAAAAATAACAAAACTGTCCAATCGTGGCCACGGTTTCCTCGATTGGACCACCCGATGTCTTCGATTGGACCAAAAATAAAATGATTATATATAGGACTAAGCATAATTATGAACTGATACATAAGTAACATATAGTGTTCATTATAACAATAATTGTTATCATTAGTTAAATACAATATACTAATAAATACCAGTGTTCATAATCTTTGTAGTTCCATCCACCCTACACAATGTCCCATGTCTTCTTCGACTGGACAAACAAACAAATTATGTAGACCAAACTTTGAATTAATACATGAGTAAAATATAGTGTTTGGCTCATTACTTTTCCTGTGCCACATCAATGATCTGCCGGACACCGTGAAGTCCACAGTATGACTCTTCGCGGATGACTGCCTGCTCTATCGGGAGGTCCGCTCCTTTCAAGATCACCTCACCCTACAGTCCGGCCTCAAGGACCTTGAGGAATGGGCAGCCCGGTGGGGGATGCGCTTCAACGCGTAGAAGTGCTACGTCCTCTCCACCAAGCCCAGATCACACTTCTACTATAGACTCGGGGGCACCATTCTCAAACATGTAGAGCAAAACTCTTACATCAGCATCCATATCTCTGCCGACCTGAAGTGGTCACCGGCCTGAGCAAGTAAGCTGGATCAACGCTGGGCTTCCTACGCCGGAATCTCCGGAACTGCCCTCAGGAGTGTCGACGCCTTGCGTACATCGCTCTCGTTAGATCCACCCTGGAATATGGGGTGGTAGTGTAGGACCCCTACCTCAAACAAGACACGGAAAAGCTTGAACGCATTCAACGTCAGGCTGCACGCTTCATCACTAGAGACTACAGATCTCGGGAACCTGGATGCATTGGCAGGATGCTTGGCTTCCTCGACCTCCCACCCTTGGAAGAACGACGCAGGCAACTTAGGCTGACAATGCTGCACAAGATAGCAAAAGGCCTATCTGCGGACGCCTTCCTCACAGCAGCTAACAGAAACAGATGTAGGATCCGACCCACCACCTAGGAGGGGTACGAAACTCACAACATTCTACAAAGACAAGCAAACAACAACAGCCGCTGCTTCAAAGTACCCCCTTCCAAGACTGACCAACACAGAGGCTCATTTTTTGTAAAGACCGTCATCGAATGGAACACCCTCATAGATGACATCATCAACCTGGCCACACCCAACGCCTTGTCGTCTGCAGTTGGGAGGCAACGGGTTGCATTAAACGGTCAGCAACCTTCTCCATGTTTTTATTCTTTTAACTATGTTTTATAAAGTTTTTTTTATTCATCCAAATGCGCTACGACACACTAAACGTAACATTAATAGCCGTGATCGGCTTATGTGATGCACCCACGTACAACAAATGCAGTGGGATCTTCAGATTCAGTGTTCATTAGAAACATTAAATTAATCAACAGTCAAATTAAATGTTAACTGGGCCTAATGTTCATAGTCTTCTGTCAATGGCTCCGGAATAGGCTAGCGGAAATGATCGACATCCTTTAGAGCCCGTCACAACATGTTCTGTCTCGCAATTGCATGCACTGGCACAATAGAGTATTTCATCACATCCGTTACTTGTCGTACTATGCCTGCATAGTGTCAACTGCAATTCGTATACTGCTGTGTCATCCTTCAGAGGCCATCGGAACCTGTTCTGTCCCACAATTTACACGCACTGCACCGCCACAGTTTCTTTCGTCACATTCGCATTATGCCTGGGTAGATTTTACCATCGTACAAAATGGTGCACCATTGACCAGTTCTGCAGCCTTCGATGTCCTTGATGAGCTGCAATCAACTAGGTTTTGGTGGATCAGAACTGTTGTGTGCTCTCGATTGAGTTGCAGTGGTCTTAGAAGTACTGGGCTCTTGTGTGGGTGTAGGCGTAGTAGGCGTAGCAATCTCCGGTCCGACTTAGCTTTGTTTAACTAGTTTCTTTCTTCGGTGGGCATAAATCTGGTACAGCTGCCATGACAACAGCTGTCAGTGCTGAAGCTGCAACAACTAGTGTCAGAGGTGGCGTAGGGTTGTGCTCTTGTGCAATCACCATGGCAACAGCTGTCAGTGCTGGAGCTGCAACAGATGGGGTCACAGGTAACATAGGGTTGTGTTCTTGTGCAGCTTCCGTGATTACGTTAGTTACCATAGCAGCAGCGAAGTCGGAGTCTTGGAATACGTATATGGTCAATGACCACAGACCTGCCTTCCTGAAGCCACTAACAGCATTCTGGACGGATGCCGCTTTTCTGTACGCCACATTAAGAATTTCGGCGACTTGCCATGTTGTCACTGGTTTGCCTACATGTTCTCTCATCCACATCCTCAATTCATCATTTCCAAGCGGTCAGAAAAAGGCCCCATCCAAACGCTGGAATCGGTGAGTCGTGTGTGGTGGAACTGAGACCATGACCACTACAGCTTCCCGAGCCATATCATTCTATGTGTGGGTCACGTGGCTATCGTGTATGAGCACAACAGTCTCCTCCTTCGTTGTTTAAAAAAAATCTAATAAATGTCACAGCCAAGTAACAAACCCTAGTAGTATGTGTTTTTTTTTGAAGCACCAAAAATGAGGGGCAGATTTGCTTCATTCTGATTGGTCAAAATTTGAAATGGTGCATTTTGATTGGTTGTGCGCTTATTGCCGCCAGGGGCGTCACGTGAAATCCCCTATTATCGCTCAAATGAGGGGCTTATTCTGATTGGTCGAGAGCAGTTTCACCACCAGGGGGCGCTACGAGTGAATTGTGTCGACTTATCTGATTGGTCGAGAGCCGTCACGTGACCTATGACGTCACATCTCACATGAAGTTTCAATGTGCCTAGATACATTTCGTGGAAAACTGGTTTGACCTTGACCTTTTGACTTTATAAAGTTTATAAAAAAAATTCCGTGAACAAGACGAGTGGGACCGCACGTAGGAAATTTCAATGTGCCTAGACACATTTCGCGGGAGTTTATCCATAACTCCTAGAGTTTACCCATCATTCCTACAGGTTACCCATAACTCCTACAGTTTACCCATAATTCCTACAGGTTTTAACTTTTCATATCACCAAGTTTCCCATCACAAACTTTCACACAAACTTCCAACTTGAAAGATTCAACTTACAAACTTAAAAAAATTGTAAAGTTTCATAACACAAACTTTCATATCATAAACTTTCATGTTACAAACTTTCTACTTACACACTTCCAACTTGTAAATTTTCAACTTAAAAAACTTCCAACTTTCAATCTTCATGTTACAATCTTTCAACTAACAAATTTTCAAAACACAAACTTTCAAAACATGAACTTCCAAACATAAACTTTTCATATCACCAAGTTTCACATCACAAACTT
>SDWI01000387.1:353726-381245 GCA_009193005.1 Lamellibrachia luymesi | reverse complement strand
TGTTTATCTGTATCATTAGTAACCTTTCTGAATACTTTTGTGTCATCTGCAAATTTGAGTACTTTGCTAGATATGTCATCTTCCAAATCATTTATATATATTAAAAACAGTATAGGGCCTACTACTGATCCCTGTGGTACCCCACTCAAAACCGATTTCCAGTTTGAAATCTCACCATCTACTATTACTCTCTTTATTCTGTGTGTAAGCCACTTTACTATCTACAGTGTAGTTGATTACATCATTACCTATACCATGGGCTTTTAATTTAAGTAACAATCTTTGATGTGGCACTTTATTGAAAGCTTTCTGAAAATCTAAGTAGACAACATCCACTGGTGACCCGTCATCTACCCACTTTGTAATTTCTTCAAAAAAACATAAGAGATTGGTTAGACATGACCTAGCTTTTAGGAACCCATGTTGAGATGTACATGTTATTAATTTATGTTTCACAAGGAATTCCACCATGTGGTCTCTAATTAATGTTTCAAGTAATTTACATACAACTGATGTTAAACTCACTGGTCTGTAATTCTACTACAATACGTTGTCTTCTGTCAGTCAGCCATTGTTCTATCCAGTCGATTATGGTATCCCTGATACCATGGGCTTTTAATTTAAGTAGTAATCTTTGATGTGGCACTTTGTCAAAAGCTTTCTGAAAATCTAAGTAGACAATATCTAATGGCGATCCCTCGTCTATCCACTTTGTGTATTCTTCCAAAAAACAACATTTGTTAAGCATGACCTCGCTTTTAAGAATCCAATTTGAAATTAATTTAATAATTTATGCTTAACAAGGAAGTCCACCATATGGTCTTTAATTAACCTTTCTAATAATTTACAAATCACTGACGTTAAACTCACCTGTCTAATTCTCGGGCTTATTTCTCGAGCCCTTTTTAAATAATGGCATGATGTTTGCTTCTTTCCAATCAAATGGAACAACTCCCTCTTTTAATGACAAGTTGAACACTCTTGCAAGTGGTATACTGATTTGTTCTACTATACATGTTACAAATATATATCATTGGCGGTCTTCTTGGTTTCGAGTAATGCATTAACCTTGCAAATCGTTCAACGTTTTTTCGCATAAGATCTTTCATGGGATAGTTGGCCATTACGAGCCGCCAGTTTCCTTCCGCAGTATTGGCATGTGAACTCTGGCAGCTGATTTGTTCGATTTGCAAGATTTGTTGTTTTGGTTTCGACATCGGTTGCTCTTTTGGGTTTGGCTTTTGTGGCTCCTTTTTTAATGGCTGTATGCCAAGCACTGCGATCATGCGCCATCTCCTCCCAGTGCCTCTTGTTGATATTGGCGGCGTGGAGGTGTCGCTTTGTGCAATCCATGTAGCTTAAGTGTGGTCTTCCAACATTTTGCTTTGCCTGCCATTGCTTGCTGTACAGAACTGCCTTAGGCAGTCGGTCGTCATTTGTCCGTACAACGTGGCCGGTCCAGGTAAGTTGGCGGCTTAGAAGCATTGCCTTGATGCTCAGCATATTGGCACATTGCAGTACTTCATTGTTGGTCACTCGGTCTGACCACCTGATTCCGATGATGGCTCGTAAGTGGCATAGGTGTATCTATGACAATCGCTGAATGACGTCTATACAGCGTGTATGTCTCTGAACTGATGATGATAGCACGGTAGACCTTGCATTTTGTTACAAGCTTGATGTTGTGTTTGTTCCAGTTCTTTGTCAAAGCTGCAGTAATTTGCGATGGTGCTCGCAAGGTATTTAAAGGTAGTAGCGACGTTAAGTGGCATACCATTGAGCAAGATCGTCGGTGCTGTGTACGGTGTCCCGGGAGCAGATTGATGCAAGACCTCAGTTTTTCCAACATTGATAGAGAATGCAAAAGATGTAGAAGCAGCGGCAAACCTGTCAAGTATCGTTTGCAGATCAACCTCAGAATGTGACACAAAGCCTGTTTCGTCAGCGTATAGAAGGTCCCGAACGCACAGTTGTCATACCTTTGTCTTTGCTTTGAGGCGTGACACATTGAAAAGCCTTCCTTCGGAGCGTGTTGTTGTTATTATTATTATTATCATTATTATCATCTTTATTCGGACTCAAGATCCAAAAACATGTACATATTAAACAAATCATAAGTTAGAAATAGCAGCTAGAAAACTGAGATGTGAAATCACAGCATTACATTCTTCCATATTTAAGACATTGTCATTGTTACAATGTTTCATTTCCACCAATTCACAAATTATTTTTGCATTGTCATAGTATGTAGCATTGACATTGATATTCCACATTTCTTTACATTTATGCTTAATAGCACTCATAGGCGTATACAACAGTTCATGGTGGGTCATGTTATATTTGGACATAATGTGTCTTACATTCTTGCCCACAATGGACCTATAAGCAAATGTCATTGTATTTGCTATATAACAATATATAACAACCATGTTGTCTGACAATGCTACTGTTCTGTAAAACTTTATAAACCAATAAACCAAATCAACATCTAAAGGTACACATTCAGCAATTAATGGTACTAAATCTCTGTGGGAAGCATATGGTAGCTTCCATACCTTACGCAAAGCATTACGCCACTGTATGCACATCTTGTTAACACTGTCATGCCACAGTGGCCATAGTTGAGATCCGTACAGTGCACAACAATACTGATGAAACAATTTGTTTTTGACGACAGTTTGGAGTGAACCAAACTCAGACATAAATCTATTTACACTACAATTAAATTTCTTGATACCATCAAACACCATTTCATACGTATCAGTTGTGCTAAGTACATATCCCAGATGTATATTTTTCTCAAATGTAGAAACATCTGTACCTTTTATTTCAAAATGTGGATCAGCATCCTTCTTGTTTTACACCAATAGTTTGCTTTTTTACAATGTATTAATAGTTACACTCCCAAGACAAACTATCAGGGTTCGAAATTAACGTCGGTCCCTCGGTCCATGGCCGATTTATTTGACATCAGACCGACAAAAAAATTAACTTACTGGTCCTGCGGACGGATTATTCACACGGGTAATTCGTTGAGATAATATGGTATTATTGCTGCACGCATCGCGCAAGTATGAAACTGCAGAAAGGCTGCGCCTGACTGAGAGGTGGAAATTTTCACAAGTGCAGTGCCATTGATACGCATAATCTGATTGGTCGAGATTTGCAGAGATCACGCATCCTGGCCAATCACGGTGTGTCTTATATGAATCTCCTTGTCAGCCATGTTGATATTTCTGTGAAACACAAACTTACTCAAATAATAAATTTACGCCGTCTCATGAAACTGGCTCCATGTAGAATTTATCAGTGGGTTGAATTTGATGCTGGTGATTAGTGTTGCCAAAACGCAAGCATAGTCAGTGAGCCAACACCCTTCCCCCCTCCCCCCCAGGGAAGTGGGGATCAAGTAGCTGAACTGATGGGGCAACAGATGTTAAGAGTTGGGAGTAGTTATCTTGATGAGAGGACATGTCTAGGAAGTACCTGTTTCAATTGGACAAGTTCCTTTTTGTAAAGCTCAACTTTGCCTGGGGAAATTTGGTTCTGGAGTAAAAACCTAGAAATAGTTAAGGGCACAACCTACTGAACCACATCATGCACTAATTGGGTCACAGAGGCATTGTTTAGTGAGGCAGATTTGGGGGGGTTGCAAAACGCTGCATTACTCGGGTGAGTGTGTTTTTGTAAATATGAATTCACTGTTTTTGAACTGAGATTTGTTGGCCCAATATTGAGAATTTGACATTGTAGTAGGCAGGCAGGGATTTCTACCAAATTAGTTGTTACGGTGTCGGAAATCCTGGAAAGTCATGCAATGTTGACACATATCTCAGGATGGTGGATTACACATAAATTTAAAAAGATGGACTCTCGATAAGCCAATTGCCTCCCTGTCCACTTGCCATCTGGGCCTTTGCGTTGGATGGGAATCTTGTAAAAAAAAATTTTAATCTTGTTAAATTTTAGTAAAAGTCATGGAACATCATGGAATTTAAAAATGGCATTTTATATATTGTATATGAGTTGTTGGTATTTTGGTGAACGGATATCCAGCAATTTTGTATAAGACATATATTAATTCCTGTTTCTAATTGGTCAGAATGTTATCTTGACTGAAGCATCAGGCGATGTCAACCAATGTAACGCCTTGTTTCAAGTGACTTCAGCCTATAAAATGTTCTCCTTTTCATGCCAGTATCGAAGCGTGTGCGTTGATTTAGGCACAGCCAATATGGGAAATGGATTTTTTTAGTGCAATCTTCAGCAGCCGAAGCTAGATGCAAATTATGCAGTAGCAGGGTTCACACATGTCAGGAAAATCCTAGAATTTTAAAATGGACCCAAAATAGATCATCAGTTGTGAACAAACTGGTACAAATTTATCAAGTGTGCCCTGTTGCTGCAGCGACTGTCGATAGAGTAGCCTGCAATGCGAACACTGCCTTCCAGGAATTAAACTTCATGGCCGACAGACTTTGAACAACTTTGGCGTTTGCTGCAAATGCTGCTCACAAATGTAGAGAAATGATTCTCCGTGAATTCCATTCCTTTGTCACACAATGCATAATACTTGATAATGTCATGGGTAGCATGAATGAGCTAGTTATCAGCAAGGAGTTGTTGGCTTGAGCAACTATACTTTGCTACCTTGAGGACAAACTGCAGTCTGCCAGAGGCGTCACACATAAAGCCATTGCTGATAAGATCGATGACCTAAAAAAAGAGAGGAAATTGATCGAGTCTAGCATCACTTCTCTTGAAAACAATGCAGATGATCTTTCGATGAAAGCGGAGGTAACTTTTGCGACTTGCTAAGTCGAATGTCATCCTACGCTCTGTGAAGGAGAAAAATGCAGAACTGAAGAGGTGTAATGCTGAAATATGGGACCCCGAAGAAAAGTACATGTGTCGGTATAGTAGGAATTTATTGTTATTTGTTAACGTAAAAGATTAGTTTGGTTAAGTTAACTACCATGGGTATATTCAGGCGTACATGACGCACGCATGCACGCACACACACACATTTTTATGTAACAGAGTAGGAACCCTGTTATTATGACATTAGTAATTAATGAGATGTAATAAGAGGGAAGTGTGTCTGCGGTTGTTAACATACAATGGACCTTTAGTAGTAATATCGGGTTCATGACTGAGACAGTTGGCAAAATGTCACGAGTATTTGGTATCTTAACAAAACCGAACAGTGGCACCACCACATGGGTAAGATTTAGAAACTAAGATTTTATGTCAAAAGGTTTTTATCTAAATTAAATTCATGATATATATATATGCTGATTTGGTATGTGTACTTCAGCCCATAAACAGTTTCTTGAATACAGACATGCCTTTGCATTGCAATACCTCACAAATTTCTGCAGAGCTCAGACAGCTCATAAAATATTACTGTGAGGCTTATTATGTAAAAAAAATACTCTAGTGGTATAGCCAAAAGACCAAATGATTTTAGTACATCTTCAGTATTATAGAAAAAAAATTATAAATCAGCAGAGCCCACATTCTACAAAGGCTTATGATTTTGTAACTCATTACTTATGATTTTAAGTAAATATGGCTGCAAAGCTGCCCCCAGGAATCATTCAAGGAATATACCAAAATAATGTGGCAAATGTAAGATTATAGCGCAGGCCTGCCGGTCTTGACTGAGTTTCAACATGAATTATGGAATACTTCAATAGGCCTATTCAGTATTTAATTCAGTATTTAATTTTATGCACCAAGCACTATAACTAGGCAATTTGTTATTTTTGGTCTTGGTAAATATACACCAGTCTATTTGTGTATGAAGATTGTAGACCACTTGACCTGTCTGCCTTGGTTGAGTTTATGCAAGCATAACTTCACATGTATGACTAACGACTAGCACACCTGTATATGCCTGTGTGTATCACTCGAAGCCTGTCCTTTGTTCCAAGCTGGGTAAAAAATATGTTCTGGGGCTGCTCTTAGGCAGAATGCCGTAGATCAACATCTGTGATATTGTGTTTGGCAGTTGCTGGCGCATTGTCAGTCTAAAACACCTGCCAGGTCAGCATCAGTGAAGGATTATGTCTGGTTTATTTTTTGTATTATCAGTGACTGTTGTATGGAAGTGCCAACAGGCATGCTCCTGCCAGGACACCTGCTGTGGTATCAGGTTATGTGGGTATTTTGCAAACTTGTGTCAACAATTATTTTGTGCATTTGTAATTAAAAAAGTTTTTACAAACATTTGTTGTTAATATATTGTTAGATCAAATGGAATTGATCCAAACCCAAATTTAAATTTAACTTAAATTAGGTGCAATTAATGCCAAACCACATTTTCTGTTACTACAGAAATTGAACAAACTTCACTGGCTGATGCAGCAGCTATGTTCACTACATGTTTGTTTCTGTGGGACAGTAGAACAATTGTAATTCCAAGAAATATGATGACCAAAAATTTATTCAAGTCAACGATATAAACCTGTTAGTGCAGTGCTTTGAAAGATTTAATTGTTATCCTTTATTTAACACTGGTTATTACAGTAGTGTCCAGCCTGGTAACACATCCCCTGTCATGTGCACTGGACTACTTTATAATTATAGAGCAGACTGCCTAGGCAGTGTATAAAATGCTGCATGTTGACGTGACATTGACAGTGGTGGACAAAGACATGCCATTATCTTTTTTTATTATTTCTATCCGTCTGGCTTTGCAGTGAAGATGCAGTTGAGACAGGGCTGGTGACTGTTATTGCCCAGGCCCCAGTCACAGCCGGCCCGCCTAGTAACAGACCTCCACCCCAGCTTTGAAGACACCGAGTAACTGACAAAGCAGGTGTGCACACAGACAGCCCAGGTGGTGAGTACTACAGTCAATGTTTCTGCCTTTGACAGCAGTTGTTGGCACTGCAGGCGACATGAGATCTAAATGCCAGCAACTGTTCAGCTTAGATTACGTTGTAGAAGTAGCTGTACGTAGTTGTGTTAAAAAAGACTTCATGGGACTTTCATCTGTACAGTTGAGTTTATGTGGAGTGTGTGTATTTCCCAGGGTGTATTTTCAATTTCATGCATGTGTACAGCGTGACCACCAAAAACTCAGTATAACTTCCTTTTTTGTATTTCAAATAACATGTTCTTTGTTACACATTTTTGATCTTTAATGTTGATGTGGTTGAGTTTGGAGCACATGTTTTCGATTTCGGCCTTGGTGCTGCAAACATATTAGAATTTCATACATTCGGTTGCAGTGATTGAATGGATTTTGTCAGATATTTGGGAGATCATGTTTGGATTATGGTCTTCCTAGGTAGACATTGTCATTAAGATTGGCCTAAATGGCCTAAATTATTTATGCCAGTGGACGACATTCCTACCTCAATTTTTTGGGTAAATGCATTCATTCAATCAGTCCACATCATTCCACGAAAAAAGCAAACATTCATTTAGAATATTGTGTTTTTGCGGTCCAAACAGTGCTGCAGATTTGATCTGCAGTAAGCGAAAATATAAGCTGCTGGCGGTCACTGAAGAAGGCGCTAATGCATTGCGGCACTAATTGGACCGAATAAGTGTGCAAAAACACAATGTTTTTTCAGAATATTTGCTCTAATAAGCGTACATGCTCTAATAAGTGTACACCCCTATTTTTGTGAATTCAGGTAGCATGGTTGCAAGTCCTAACTCAATTCTGTGGCAACGTTGTATTTTATTGTTCTGCAACTAGCAATTGGTCACTGGAGATCAGTGTTTGCACTGAACAGACAGCATCAGCTGTCACTACACGTACAACATGTTTGACCAAAATGTTCATGTGTCAAATTTGAAGCGATATGCTTACGCGACGTACGCTGTTAGCATGGTCACGTGGCGAGACAACCACGATGCCATCTAGCAAGTCTACTGTATGGAGTGTAGTAAGGAATCACTTAGTATTTATTTAATTGCATCAAGTGTCTTAGTGTAGCTAAACGGAACAATTGAGCAATGGAAAAACATTATTTTCATGATTTTTTTTATGAATCAACCAATATGTTATAAATACTAATAAATACTGTCCCAGAGCCACTCACCTCTTTAACTGAACAATTACGTTGATCGGTGAATAGGAAGGTTTATTGAGTTGGAGACTCGGGGATGATGCATCATTTTTGAATTCCTGTTTGATACAATTTGTGATGGAAAATATACTACATAAATGAATTTATGTGACAGCGGCACATAAAGGATTTTTTGTGGGGTAACAAGGCAATGAAAGTGGTTCAAGGTATCTAGGGTATTAAGCAACTGCATGACCTAGATACAACCTTACTCAATTTCTAAGCTAGCTTGTGCCATTGTGAGACAGCAATTATTCCGAATTTCTATTGTTACTTGTTAATCATTATCTATTGCTAAATTGTTGGTTTATGCAAGACCAGTTTTGTTGGACAGTTTATTGTTGCATGATATTTTCAAGAGTTTTCATTCCACCCTCCTCCCTGTACCATAAGGTAGACAGCACAACCGATAGTTGGATTATTAAGATGCACTTAATGCTTTGACGACTTTCCCTGTTACAGAATTGTAAACGAGGTTTTGTCTGCTTGCTTTTGGTGGAGTGATCCCCACCGATACCGTGTGAATTGTAAATAACAGTCAGTAGTGGTACAGATAGTACTGGTGGCGGGTAGTTGCTAGGCATAATTTAATAATTATTGTATGTGGGGGCCGGAATGCTTCCTGTGATTATGTGATGTATCTTGTTCTGATGATGTATGCTTGCCTTATTTCCTGCTCATTATTTAATACATTAAATGTCATTCTTTGGCCTATATCAGTCTACACTGGACTTGTGTTGTTATTTTGCATAAATAAAGATCACAGCATATTAAAAATACTATTACATTGTCAATGTAGATATACTTTGAAATCGAAAGTTCCGAGGATCGAGACAATTTTAATTATACGAAAACGCCAACTCTCTGTGCATAAGTTAACCAATGAAACTCATTGTACGCTTCATTTGAAATAAGTACTGGTCCCTCCCCAGGAAATTGTGTTACACTACTCAACGAGATGACGTTCAGATGTGAATGAGGATCGCCGAGTTCCAAAGTAGATCTATACAATACAATAAAACACTTCTGCATAAATGTTAAGTCTCCTGCATTCGCCAGGAGACTCCTGGAAATCCACCAAATCTCCTGGAAAGGAGAACCAATCTCCTGGATTTTCAGTGAAACCAAAACAAATTTTTTTTCTATGTTATTTTCCGAACTCGGCCTAATTGGGTTTTATTTCCGGCTGACTCGAGTATGTTTTTCTGAGTCAACACTGACTCTCGGTCACAGCTCAGCAACGACACCCTGAGTGCGCTGCTGTCATGCAAAATCAACACAGACGATCCTTGCTATTCCTTTGTGCCAGAGAAGGATCTTCTCAAGTCGGCCAAGGTTGCAACATGGGATTATGTGAAGGATCACCAGTAAATATGTAGGCTTGTATCTGTTGTGCATGCTCTGTGAGATCGACATGGACGTTATTCTTTTCTGGTAGATTTGTGATATATGTGTGAGGGTTTTCATAAGTTATAGGCGTGTGCCTGTCATGCATGGTAAAGTCACCCTGCATGCTCTATGAGAGAGCAACATGGGCGTTATTCTTCTGTGCCTAGAGCTCATGAGTTATTTGTGAATATATATATAATGTGCTTTTGTATCATATATGAACTGTTGGTGATTGATGATAATAAAACATGGTTGTTACTGTCATGGAAAGTATTCTTTTTGTAATATTTTGTTCTCTTAGACCCTCCGATTTACATACAAGTCCCTGATTTTCCCAGACTACCCAATTTACGTCTAAATCACCGTTTTTCCGAGACCCTCCGATTTACATCTAAATCTCCTGTATTGGCATATATGCTTCTGTTGTGCTAAAATCTTTAAGAAACCTAAACTCAGCACCGCACCAAGACAAAAGGGTTACACAGTTCTAGTCAGTTTAACAATTCCAGTTGTAGACAATGGGATCGGTACAGCGAGGAGCTATGGACTATAAGCGAGTTTGAACAGGTGGGTTTTTAGTTGATGTTTAGTTTGATAAGCACACATGAATTACGTTGCTAACTTAGGACCAATGTCAATGCTGATGAAAGTCAATGTGGTTTCTATGTCGCGTCGTCAAGTGGCATTAGCCAGCTGCACGCCCCGGGCTGCTGATCTACTTTTTGTGTTTAAAATTTTCTAAATGTACTGTATGCTTATTAGGACAAATTATTATGGTATGCTTTTTTGTATGTGGAATGATTGAATGAATGCACAAACATAGAACAAACTAGGTAATAATGACATTCAGCTGCGTAAATAATTTTGGCCAATCTATTTCATGATTACCTACAGTCCGACCCAGCTGTGGCCGCCGGGATGAATTGGCGGGGTGGGGCCGATAACTTGCGTGGCTAACTGAATCGGTGGGAAGCATTTTGAATCGGTGGCCACCGATAAAAAGGCCTTAATTTCAAACACTCATAAAACAGAACTCTGCTTTTTCATCATATAGAAAAATTATAGTGTATTGTTATACTTAAGCAGGACCCACCTAAAAAAGAACATTCTCTGGGGCAGAAATAATTTTTTAAATGTCTCCAGAGTTCAGATATAAATGAGCTTTGAAATGGTGACAGATTTGGCACATAGCTATGGGTCAGTATAATTAACACTTTGTAAACTACATGTTTGATACTTAGTTCTATAATGAGGTTTAGCACTCTAGATATACTGTTTTATTAAATTAAGCTGTTTTTTGTTTGCTGGTTTAGTGGATAAAGATAAGATTAGATGGATCAGATCTTATTGTTTATATTACACAAGGCATATTAAATAAATTTGTCACATTTAGGTTTGCCACATTTATATTTAAAAAAAATAAATAACTGATCACAGTCATATATTACATATACATACGTGCTTTATTATGTTCAAGAAACTTAATTATGTTCAAGAAATTTAAGATCATCACCATTACAGACTGTTGCAGGCAACAGCTAATGCAACCATCTGAATTTAGAGTTTTGTGTGTCATACATGTAATGCTCAATGTAATATATATTTTAAAATCCATTATTGATGAATTAACTAAATTAACATGGATCTACAAAGTTTTAAAGATGAAAAATGTCTGAATGTCACACGTAACGTTTTACCGCCCTAAAAACCCTGTGTACACAACTGAGCACTGTACAGTCAGTGTTTTACAATGATCTACCACATTAAGTTGCAATAACCCGTGGGACAATCACCACAGGGTTACTTAATAAACAATATAACCCAAACTTGACTGACTGCTTCACTTTATGGTACGGGGAGGAGGGTGGCATCAAGAGCACACTCAAGTACTCCTGATTAGAACATGTAATCGAACAAAACCAGTCTAGAATGAACTCCAACAAATAGCAATGAGTAACAAATAAAACGAGTAACAAATAAAATAGCATTTTTAGATTTTGACTAGAGAAAGATTTCACATGAACTAATCGAGATTGAGATGAAATGAGGGTGCATTTAGGCCACATGGTTGTTTATATAGTGCCTATGAATGTAGTACACTGTATCACACCATGTGCATGAGTATTTAGTCTGCTACCCTCTCAACCATCGTTCGGATAACCATGATGCACTGCTTCAGTTTAAAATGCTTCAACAAAGCTGTACTGTCGAACCTCGCTATTAAAGTCACCCATGAGACTGGACAAAAGTGACCTTAATAGCGAGGTAACCTCAATACTGAATATGGGAACTGGGAAAATTGCTATATACAGATGCATTTTAACAGCAAGGATACAGTTATGTACTTGCTTTATCTAAAATATGTTAAGGATTGTGTGCACAAGATATAATATGATTTTATAAAATCATGTCATTTATTTATGTAGGCCCCTACACTTTCTTTATTCATTAATGTACTGGTTAATTTGATGTCATTATATAAACATCTGACTACAGAAAGAAATCATTGGCAATCATCTACCAATTAAACGGCTTTAGTTTGCCTCATTGGGCTGCCTGGCTGTGTTTCGCCAACTCTACTACTCCATCCGAGCTCTTCAGTCAATAAACAAACAATCAGGTGCCAAGTGGATGGCATCCTATTGTTAGCGTCAAAGACTACCCTGTGTTTTTCTATAAAATCTACTCATCCGCATAGAACTTGAGTTCAAAGCGTTATCTAAAATGACTGAGGGGTCTTGGTTCTTTTGTTTTCTGAAGTTTACTGGTCATTGTGTAAACACGCCTAGTCAGGCCCTTGGCCAGAAATAAATTGTTGAGCTTTCTAAAAAGTGTAAGCGTTAAGCATGCGAACGGCTTCCATGGAAGACATATAACAACCATTATTTGCCCAATTGTTTTATAATGGCAAGCCAATGTCAATTGAGCCAATGCCAACCATTATTGGCTGAATTAGATTTTTTAATAGCAGGTCAATTCCAGTTTAGCCATTAATGGCGCAATTAAGTCTTGCTAGCTGTGCAACGAGGTTGGTATTATCGCTTGTACAATAGTCACAACTTTGCATACATTTAAGCCATAGTATTTTGCCTAGTTAAAAAATAATAAAATTAAAACGTGACAATATAATTAAAAATATGAAAATTATTATATGGTCAAATTTACATATTAAATGAAGAGCCAACACATGAAGGTTCATGAGAAAGTAATTTGGAACTTTATTTTAAATATACAAACACGGAAGTAATGTTTTCAAAAGTACATGCCTGCAAATATGTCTAAGATGAACAAATATGATTACAATCGCACTCAAAATCAAATGCTTGACACTAAAAGTAAAACAGTAGAACATATAAAAAATAATATATAATGCACTCGATAATACAATTTTGAAAATAATACATTGAGACTTCTTTGATAAAAACAACAATCATCTAGATCCAGTATTGCCTATTGGACAAAAACAATATGAATTTATTAGACTGAGCAGAGCCTGATCATTCGTGATCAGATCAAGTCAATGCTGTTTGTAATTGTAATGTAAAGTAATTTGGAACTTTATTTTAAATATACAAACATGGAAGTAATGTTTTCAAAAGTACATGCCTGCAAATATATCTAAGATGAACAAATATGATTACAATTGCACTCAAAATCAAATGCTTGACACTAAAAGTAAAACAGTAGAACATATAAAAAATAATATATAATGCACGCAATAATACAATTTTGAAAATAATACATTGAGACTTCTTTGATAAAAACAACAATCATCTAGATCCAGTATTGCCTATTGGACAAAAACAATATGAATTTATTAGACTGAGCAGAGCCTGATCATTCATGATCAGATCAAGTCAATGCTGTTTGAGTTTTCTTTCAGCAACCAAGAAACTGCTGCCTATTGTGTCTGTGAATTGGAGCCCAAATCTGTGATCACGCATGGGCACTGCAGTGTGCCAGTGGTGGGTGACAATACAGTAGCGTCTTGGTTACTAGAGCCAGGCACATCAACATTGTGGATCTCCACCATAGCAAAGGATGTGGAAGGTGCCGGAATGCTGTTCTTGTTTGCGTTTGCGAAAATGGCAGTGACATTGACTTGACATGTCACATCTTTTCAATCGCTCTCACTTGGCATCACTCTCCCAACAGAGGCTTGCCTCTGGTTCTGGTCCCTCCCTCCAACTTCGTACATTGCAACTCATAATGCCTTTTGCTGCGTCGTAAACCAGCCAAGGTTGGCCCTCCATTCAAGAATTTCTCTTTCTTTTTTCCGCATCGTATGCTTTATCTTTTAAACGTTTTGACTGGATTTTGCTGCCTAGTTCAGCTGCTTGCCGTTTCAATATTTTACCTCTGCCTGCCATGTACTAAAGTATATTAGCCATTGTGATCGAACAAATATAAGATGCTTCACTGTCTTTTGGCCAGGCTGGTTCACAATCTCTCCACCAGTCACGCATGAACCGCAGTGAAACCAGCGATAACTAAAACTGGCACCACGAAGACATGAACGACGTGTTCGTTTAATGACGGATGAACTTCCCAATTTTCGTTAATATTCACTTGGGGCGGAGACATGGATTAGGTCAGGTTGGCAGCAGTAGTGCCTCATAATGGAGTTTGTAAAATCTGGTAATGCATGTATTTGTGCCTTCGAGACCTTGTATTTATAATGGAAAATTATGCCAAATTGTGGGGGCCAGTCGACCTCCTAGATATGGAACTTTTGGGGTCCGGCAGTGAATCAAGGGACCTGTGGACCCCACACTTTTTAGAATATGTGTTTGCCATATTGATATGGAAGCATGTGCGAACAGCTATCTACATGCCTGGTTACTGACAGTTCGCCGAAATACTAGATTGTCACAAAACTGGTAATCTGATAATTTATTGTGTCGTGATGAATATTCCACTATTTTGTTAAACTCACTTTTAGATAAATTGCATCTTTCAGTGTATTTGTGGGTAATCCTGGTGTGAACATATTATGTAACTATAACAAGAATATTACTTTATTTACTACTAAATATTCAGAGTAGCAATTTATTTTCAAAACTCCATCCTCAACTGATTTAGCCTATCACGAATCCAGTTACGTGTACTTGATATGTCATGTGTTAATAGGTTTAGTAACATCTGCAGTCGATTTAGTAAAAAAATGCCTATTTTTTTTCAAATCATTGAAAGAATTGACGTTAGTCATTAGATCTGGTAAAGCCCAAAATAGTGGATGTCCAAAATGGCAAGCACTTTGGGGGTTAATGCTGATCAGGGGCATGACTTCCATTCTGTCACATGACAAAGTTACAAAATTTCACCAGGAGTGGAATTCGTAGTTTTTATTTTTACTTCAATTAATATTTGACCAGACATTGAATAATTTAATAGTTTGTCTGATGATTTCACAAAGCCTACATACAAAAGCACAAACGAGCTGGCATGTTTTAGTGGATACTAGGTAGGTTTGATTTTTCGTAAAATGAATTTGAAATGAGACGCGAAAAAATTTAATTGAGAAACCATTTAAGCTTTCAATTACAGTCCCTCGCTTGAATTCTATGGTCCTATTCTCCCAACCATTATTTAAAATTTTGGTCTAGGGTCCCATCCTCGAAATATACGGTCCTTATTTGGGACCGTGCATTGCCTCAAAAAATCGCTGGTTCAGCTATCAAGATCAAGAGCAGGGGTGAGATTTAGCAGTTGGCTGGTTGCCAATGGCGCCCCAAAAATGGCTTCGGGCGACTTCTATTTTTGACTACAGTGGCCCACATAGCGACTTTAAATATTTACGGAGCTGCAATATTTTAGACGCAGCAAAAATAAATGGTATAATATTAATAAACATTTAAGAAGTGTTGTCCTGGCTATATTGCATTTATGTTAACCATAAATCGTGTGTTTGTGACACGTTTGACATTGCAAGAAATGTTGCCAAATGGTCATTCTACACTGAAATAATAACCGGTCATGTTAATAGTCTTGGCGCTGTGTAGTGCCACTTATGTATATCCACATGGTGCGTGGAGCAGTTATGGTGAAGTAATCGGGAACCTGGTTAAAGTTTCTCTAGCCTGGCGCCGCGTGGTATATATATATATCCACGTGGTGCGCGTGACACCGTTTTTAGTAATATTTGGAGGTAAAATCAGGTCCTGTGAAAAATCAGCAGGTCCTGTAAATTGTTCAGTTCACAGGACCTGATGTCCTGTGACACTTGGGGACTTTTCGCGTAGACTGTTGGTGTCCCATGTTATATAAACAAAACATTCTGTCACGTGTACAATTGTATACTGTATTTTATTCAGTATTATGTATTACCTTGTATAGATCCTGCCTTGAAAATTAATATTTCAAAACTGTTTGTTTTTGATGTTTTTATTTGTTGTTGATGTCATTCATACATTCTATCTTCAAAGTATTTACTTTCTATCATCAAAGTATTGATTAGCATGTGGGCTACCTTAGAAGCTGTCAGGCTACATCACTTTGTAAGGTTGGTAGCCCGACTGGCTACGTTCCATGACTTGCTAAATCTCACCCCTGAAGAGGAGGAAGTAGATTTATGTCTGGTTGGTGGTGTTTTTTTCTTTAAACAATGGACTTTCTACTATTTATGGAAATATTGAGGGTTTTTGGTAAAAGCTACCAATTATGTTTTGTTAAGCTACCAGAAAGCCTTTCAGGTGCAGATAGGAGGAAGTGGATTTACGTTTGACTGGCTATTAAAATAAACATGATTGCTTCCAAATTGAGGATTGAACCACTATTCCTGGCCAACATCTCGGTTCAACATAGGTTTCTCTCTGTGGATGTTAATCGGCTCCTTTATTTTATTTCCTGTGCCAGTACTCCTCATGGTCTAGAATTTTAATGTCCTTCATAGAACACTGATGGCCTGTGTTCAGTTTGTGTTCACTTATAGCTGATAGGGGTTGGCGACAAGATAGATGTTCTTTAATTCTTGTGCCAAGTGTCCTGGCTGTTTCTCCTATATAGTGTTGGTCACATTCTGGGCATTGTGTGTCATATACCACCCCACACTTTGCTGTTCTGTCTTTTGGGTGTACAGTACCAAGAGTGACCCCAGGGTGTTGATTGGTCATGTGACACATGCGTAACTTCAGTCTGCTGAAGTAGACCATAGTATTCTGTCAAAAGATTCAGATCGAATACAAAATTTCTTGAGAGGTAATCATGTTTAATTTTTTTTTATGTTGTTTGCAAATTTATTTTTTAAATACCGTATTCGACATATTAAGCCCTAATTAGTGTACACGCCCCTTTTTAATCAGCAGGACCCATAATTATTATCATTTGACTAGTGTACAACTGAAAAGTGTTACAGGAGTTGGCACCACTTTTCACTTGTTCTACACTAGTCACCAAATGACACCACTAGTGTTAAACAGTAGAGAAACAAACTTTGGTGTACGTTTATAAGAACAGATTTCCTGATATTTTTCCAAGTGTACTGTACGCTTTTTAAGTAGAATACGCTATTCTGAAAATCAATTGCGTTAATAATATTATTTATTCTTGCATCAACCTACTGGATAAAATTGATCAAATTCTGTCATTTTTCCAGAAAATGCTCCCATCAAATGATGTCCAGAACAACTACATCACGTCTTCATGTACAAGGGACTTGTGCATATTTTGACAGTGAGCCACTAGAATAATCTGGGTTAATCTGGGCTAATCTGGGTACTGCAGAAATATCAATCCTGGTATTTGGTCATATCCCTTTAAAAAAATTATTTTCCAGGCAGCAAAACATTGCCAAAAGGGGGTACGATTGCGAAATCACTGGTACTTGATTCGCATGCTATGAACCTGAAGTATAACTGATCCACCCCCAGTTACTGCTGTGAGGTGTATACAGTGCTGCCACCAAACAGGAACATTAAAACTTATTTCCATCTGCATTTGAATATGATGAATGATGTCAACTGTACAAATTTAGACAGACAAAGTTATATCTTTCATTTGTTTTGTTGAAGTTTTTTTACTAAGTTATACATCAATGTAGCTATAAATGTTCTACCACATGACATATGTAATACATTCCTACTTTTTATTGTTCTCTGAAAGTCTGATTTGACCAACAAATCATGTATAAGCTAGAGAGGGTCTGGCATTATTAAATCACTAAATTTTAATAAACATGCTAAGCAGATACAGTCTGCTTGTTGAGCCTTCTTGATGAGCCTTCTTGTTGAGCCTTCTTGTTGAGCCTTCTTGTTGAGCCTTCTTGATGAGCAAACAGTATATGAAATGATGTACTTAGTAGGATGATTGATGTAAATGCATCAAATCTTGGACTAAATAATGCAGTAGAATGGAAATGTTGGCTGATTAATAGATATGCAAGGATTCCAAATCCACACGGCAATGACTTGAAGCATAATGACTTGAAGCACAATGACTTGAAGCACAATGATGACTATTCCTGATAACAGTAAAAAACGTCCCATTTCATAGGAATGATGTGTCAAACAGTACAAGTAGGTTGACAGTGACAATATTTCACTCAGGTCTTCTGGTGATTTACGGTAAGAATGTAATTACAACGAATGCAATGTTTACAAATCATTCAGTATATATGCATTTTTTTAACAAGACAAGGTTGCCATTTAAACCTATAGGCTTCAGGTGGTGTATAAAAAATCTATAATTTGTAATCTATATGTGAGATATATGTCAAAACCAATTTTAAATATAATCACACTGTGAGCATTTATACAGTCAGCAGATAGGTTGTTCCAGTTATTGATATAATTCTGTGTAAGATTGAGTACTTATGTCCAATCTGTGTTCATTTCATTCGTGTAGTTAGTGGATGCTAGGGAAAGCTTCATATACATTTCAACTTGTTCTTTCCCCTGTTGTAGCATGTGCAACAAACTAAACTTGAATTGAAGTATGAAATTGTATTGATGCTAGAAACAGAATTTAATAATATTATTTTTTTATGTAATGTTCTTTTGCAAGAGCAACTTCTACTAGTACGTCCTTAAATGTTAACAACATATTTTTGTCAGTATCTTCATAACCATTAAATATATTAAACACTTGTGCCTCTCTTTAATCTCTTGGTCTCTATAGTGCTCTTAACATTGGTGTTTTTCATCATTATAAAGTGACCAGATTCATTCAGTTGGGCCGAATTCACCAAGGGCTGAAATCACCATCACCCATCAGTGCTACTCCTGCTGCTAGTCTGTTTGGTTGCATTGAAAGACCAAGATTCTAAAGTGTATGTAATGACAACCTTAGATGTTTTATACAGTTTGCTAGGGAACATTTTCAGTGTTGACGTCCTTGAAACAAAATTATTTTTAAACAAAATGTTTTTGTCATGATTAGATCAAATTTCTTTCTAGGAGTAAATTTCTTCTTACCACCGAGAAGCATTACACATTGATGTGGCTGATAATGACAAAACAAAATAGTGATCTGACCCCAGCTGCTGGTAAATTAATGTACTTGACAGTGATAACTAGCCAGTCAGCCTGGGGCATTCACAAACCTCAAACAAACCCCTGGTTCATACAGTTCACAAGCTGAGCAGTCTGTCTGACACTGCCTGTAACATGACACGCTGCAGATTAGAGGAGTTTAGAGTTTAAATAAATGTTCTGTCTGGGAGATTATAGCTGCTTTTTGCTTTTAAAAAAGAAATTTGTCTCGTGACAGCAAATGGCATAGCATAGTCTGTGAGAAGGTCATCTCAAGGTCATTCACATTTGTCTGTTTGATGACAGTTGATTACATAGGAAGATTATTCCAAATGTGTGGTCTTTCATCAATCCATGAACATATCCTCATGAACCACTGGTGACATTTTGTTGTCACCCGAACACACCAAACAAACATCAAAATTAATTTTGTCCCAACTGGGTCATTTTGTCCCACTTGGTGCAAATTATCCCAAAATTGTGCATTTAGTCCAACTTGATGTTTTTTTGTCTCAACAGATGCATTTTGTCCCACGTGGTACATTTGATCCCAATTGGTGCATTTAGTCCCACTTGGTGTGTTTTGTCCTGCTTGGTGCATTTTATCCCAAATGGTGCATTTAGTCCCACTTGGTGTGTTTTGTCCCACTTGGTGCATTTTATCCCAGTTGGTGCATTTAGTCCCACTTGGTGTGTTTTGTCCTGCTTGGTGCATTTTATCCCAAATGGTGCATTTAGTCCCACTTGGTGTGTTTTGTCCCACTTGGTACATTTTTTTACAACTTTGTGCATTTTGTCCCAATTGGTGCACTTTTCTCCACTTTGTCTGCAGCAATCAAACAAAATCTTTGCTAAGATTTATATATTGGTAAAACATAGATTTTTGAGGAAAACCAAAATTCAATTACATCCCATTTGTGTTCCTGAGAGGCAACACCAGCTAGTTATGTAAAATATACTGATCTATTGTAGGGTATCAACCAGGGGGTGATGTTGGCAGAAACACTGATATTACGAGATTGAACCAATACTGTGTGATGCTATCTCTATCATTTCTGTAGCCACTGGTAAGTTTTACTGCCAAACCAATTTTCTCTATATGCACAGTGGCCAGAATAATCAAACTTCATCTTCCCACTATTGACTTAAATTCCCTATTGGCAGGAGACACATTTGGTGATGTCACGGCACTGTTGTATTGCTCCCATTTCACTAATTACTGTAATGGGGAACAGCCAATAAAGGGATGGGGAGTATATTTAATATAACCACTTACAACTACTATTTCCATTTAATTGTAAGCAGTGATTCCAATTTGCACACCGATTTATTATAACAAATATAAACTCAACATCTGGTAAAAATACCTGGGTACTGTTTCACTAACATTCTTATTCGCTCTTAAGCATGATTTCGCTCTTAAAAAATTATTTCGCTCTAGCTACGATCGAAACTTTGTTCGCGAACCATTTGATATTAAATTTTGAGCAATTGTTTAGCTGTGTCTAACCAAAATAGGTACACCACTAACCTTCATATTGCTATACTCGATGGCACGACTTCGGTTGAGGTTGTTGGCGCTCTCCACGAGCTTTGTTAACGAAACTGTCAAAACTTCACTTGTCAAAACAATACGTCGCTGGTGTGTCATAGAAATAGTGTCCTCTGCGACATGGCGTCTTCTTTTTTAAATTACATAAAGGACCGCCCCACCTTTGCTACTTCTACTTCTGTCATTTAATAATTGTTTCTCAATGAGCAACTTTGTATTGGCAACTAAGCGATATCTCATTTGATATACATGTATTGTATTGTATTTTTCTTGATGAGTATGTTTGTGCTAGCTGCCAAGCTACTTTTCATTGATTCATATTATTTTCTTTTGGTACAATTATTAAATGACCTTTACCAACAATCACTCTTTGTGTGTTCCTGTAGCAAACGAGCTCAGGGTTCTGCCATTAAGCATCAGCAGGGTATAAATTACATTTGTTCTCTTCACCCAGTGAGCAAATAAGTCAAATGTAGTTGAAAAGTGTTCGATGGATCATATTATCAGCAACTCTTGGACAACTTTTCTATTTATTTTGCCCAGTTGTGCACCCTATGGAGCTTATGATAGAAATTTCGATCTCTAGCTTGTGATAGATTTTATGAGCATCTTAGTGAAACGCGTTTTGAAAAAGCTCTTAAAAATCTATGATGGATTCTATGTTATGATGGGTTTTCCTTATGAGCTCTTAGTCTTAGTGAAACAGTCCCCTGGCTTATAAAATAATCACAGCTAAGTAAAATGTTGCGTATATTAAAGCAATGAAAAGAGAGTGCTACTTGCGCATGTGCTACCCAAGCATGTACCCTGACCAAGAGCCTTCCACACAACCACCAACCGAAAACCCACCTGGAAGACCTCAATCCTCCCGTGTCACCTCTTTTTCTACAGAGTGCCCCCCTTACATGATGTGATTATTGTTTTAATTTATGCAATACTCCTGGTCCTCTAGTGGGTAATTAAATACTGTGTGGCGCCCTCAGCTCAGGCCTTGACATTAAGCTTTTGTACCCAGTGGCCCGTCGTGCCAGTAGATGTTAAAAGTTACTAGCCCCCCAAAAAAGTTACTGGCCCGAAATTTTTTATTGATTAAAAAACTATTGTTTGCAATACATCTCATCACAAGTTGAAGGATGTGAGTTTGGCCATTATTTATTTTGCCGTTGGTGATTTACTTTCATCTTTTCAGTCAGTATTCTGTATGGCAGACAATGTTGCTATAGGAATCGCTTGATAATCATATGACCTCTGTCGAAGCTGCAGGTGCAACTGGGTTTATTTCTTTTGAATATAAACTATTGGACTGCGATATACCGATATTATACTGGTAATACAGCGGAAACCTAGTAAATTATAGGCATCCGCAATTCACATAAAGTCTGCACTTCATCGCTAGTAACACATCATGTGGACTTTTTTGGTGAGGCTCGTACATATCAAAACAAGATGGCAGCCATACGAAGTGACAACACAAAATCAGATGAGATGAAGATTGCGTTTAATTGTTGCGCCAGGTGGATGGCAAGCGATTGAAACGATGACCTGTGACTAATTGGCGAAAAATTATCTGAAACTATGTTGGCCCACCGGGCCAGTAAAATGTGGCCTGACAGCCCCAAAAAAGGCGCCGGGCCAACGGGCCAGTGTTAATGTCGAGGCCTGCCTCAGGTGCACAAAATATATATTTGATAGTTCGCAATCCAATAGTGATGCCAACCCTCTATTGTTCTTGTGTCTGAACATAGAGAAGGGGTTATCTGAAAACACTGCACAACATTGGTTTCACGTGTGATGTGGATTAGCAGACATTTAATTTAGTGTCCTGCATCAAAGTTTTTTCAAAATTTGTTTTCATTATTTTCTGATCATAGTTCATAAGGGTGTGAACTTTGATCGCATGCAGGCAGTTTTACACATTTGCAATACAACAGCTGAAGTGCCACCTGGCTAATGTGGGGCGCGGTGATGTAGTGGCGAGAACATCGGGCTCTCAGTCGAGGGAAACTGGGTTCGAATCCTCTTGCTGCCATTTCGAAGCTTTGGCAATTTCGTCCACCTTACGTTGCCTCAGTTCACTCAGCCATATAAATGAATACCTGGCTACAGACGGGTGGATATGTGAACGACTAGTTTTTGTGCCGTTATTGACTGAATGCTTCCCAGAGAAGCCGAGGTGGTGTAGCAATAAACAGGTCTGCCAGGGGGTGAAGTGTAAAGTGCTTTGAGCAGTCCCAAGGACTCAAATACATCGAATTGTTTAGATCATTCCTAACTTAACCAAATATTTATGTTAATATTTAGAATCAATACACTCATTGGCTAAATAATGTGGTATTTAGTTTTGACAAGTGGTTTGATATCCTACTGGGAACAGTTTGATTTTTTTGCATCCTACTGAACCAACCGGTTTGTTAATCCCCATGCTAAAGGCCGAGTAATTTCCCCCTAATTTATCAGTGTCACACAATAATTGTGTTAACATGAGTGACATGTCTCGACAAGTGCTGTGACCTATTGTTTAAGTCTTGTTGACAAAAACTCATGTTCCACATGCATTCTTGCATTGGAATGAACACATGTTCCACATACATTCTTGCACCTGATGTATAACCAAATCAGCCCTAAATTTTATCTGTAAAAGTTCACCGCCCCATTGCTGGAGATTAAAAATCGAATGAAAGGTCACACTGGGTTCACCAGCTGCGGATCTCTAATTGGCCACTGCTTTAAAATTGGGCTCAACTGTTAGATCATCTAGAACCAGTGCCAAATCTCCCTGACAAAAAAGTCAATAAAAAAATTTGCCTCGCTTTTTGTGTGTGTTTAAACAGCAGTTCGTTATGTGCGACGAATTATGTGCGACGACATGTCGTCAGACAAATTGGGCCAAAACTCGCTTATGTAAACCAGCCTATACCTAAGATTTCTCTCCATTACATCTGGGTAAATTAAGTTCTACAAACATAGTTCTATTCTATTTTTAAATCACAGAGGCATACAATATATGTTGTTTATTAATTAACACAATATTTCATGCCATTGACACTTTATTTCATGACAAACTGAAATATGCAGTCATTTACATAAATGGGTACAGGTCTGTTAGCTGATGATTTAAAATACAAATAGTTTCAATTATTCACTAGGGGTTGATATAGATGGAAACCACCATTAATACACAGATGGTTGGAAGGAATATTTCCTGTCTCCATGAATGCCTTCTGAGATTTTTCATCCACTCAGAAGTGATGTTTGGTTCAAATAATGGCAAAACATGCTTGTGATAATAGAATATAGGATGGGGATGTCTCCTTTCTTTTCATGTTGAGTGGTCAGTGTTTTTTGCTCAGTAGTTTACATATTAAATGAGAAAGCTTACATTATAAACGAGAAAGCTAATAAAAACATGATAGAGATTTCCAATAAATCATCCGTGATGAGTCTTGCCTTTTGTTGCATGGTGTTTATTATACTACAGATGCATTCATATGATAATATCCTGGGCAAAAAAACATCTACAAATTAAACCAAGTTTAGAGCTGTATTAAAAAAGTGTAAAGATTGCACTATTGCTGTTGCATTTGTCATTAAAGTATAATGCAGATTTAATGAAAACATTCTTTGGTAAATGTACAGTATATTTAATACATGTAATAAATTCAGGGTTTGAACTTAACGGTGATCCGGTGGCCCGAGTGAGGCCGAGTCTACCAAAAATGCTGTTGGACCACCAAAACCCTTCTATGCAGTTGTTCCACTGGAAAAAACGAAGGCAGTAATAAAAAATTATTTAATGTTTTTGCTACCTAAGAAGTAGATTTTCCTGGTTGCTCTACTAAGTATATAATTAATTTAACATGCCTGTCAAAGAACTAAAAAAAATGGTTGAGATGTAAAGCACTTGAAAATGGTCATCCATTACATATTCACAACGTAGCATTAACTTTGTCTGCCATTATTTTAAGTTTACTAAAACCGGTTTGGACCAACAGAAATGACCACCAGCGTTCCAGAGCTGGTAGTCCCGTGATCCACTGCCCAGAAAAGTAAATTTCTAACCCTAAAATTGTACAACCATTTTGGTGCTTATTGCACTTTGATGATGGGGCGACTGTAACCCAATGCAGCCTGTGTGTAGTGCAAATTAAAATTATAGCATTGCTTCTTTAACAATTATATATTTTAACACTGTATACCGTATTGACTCGGGTCTTAAGCCTGCCGCACAATTCATGACATGACAGCGATGCAACAAGACTTCGTGGAAGAATCTTAAATAGTCTTTAATAAGCTTGTTTCATTGTGATCTGCCGTGCATATAAAGACCAGTCGTGAACCTGTCGTGGAACTACCACGACTCTAGTGGTTTTCCCTCAAACACATCCAAAAAAAAGTAACTTTAAAATATAAGCATATTTTATCCACATTTTACGGAAATAGTAAGCTTACATTTGATCCAAGTTGCATGTTTTCATTAGTAGCACGAAAACATGTCCAGCCAGTAATAACTAAATATGTCCTTCATGAACTGCCACGTTTCTTACTTTGCCTTTTCTTTTTCTCAATTTTTATTTCATATTCCACTAAAATTGTTATATTATATTGATATGTGTGTGCCTGCGTGCGTGCGTGCGTGCGTGCGTGCGTGCGTGCATGCGTATATATAATATATATATGTGTGTATATATATATATATATTTTTTCAGTTGGTATCGTGTTGTTATGCGTAGAACAAGTTCTGCTACTCTTGGGCTAATGTTATTAACCCTTGTTATGTTGTCTTTCCATTTCTTGTTTATGAGGATGCCCACTCCCGCTTGTCCATTGTTCGCCTTAGAATGGTATAGCAGGTGGCCACTCTGCAGGCTGGTAAAGCCTTCTTATTTTCTTCTTATTTCCCCAATCCCTATCACATCCCATTTGATGTTCGTTTCTTTGAGTTCTTCCTCCAGTTCTTGGACGTGTTCGTCTTTTGATAGGGTTCTTACATTGTATGTTGCAATTTTCAGTATTTCTTTCTGCGGGTGTTTCTTCCTCTTTTCCTCTTTCTTCTGGTGATTCTTCTTGACCCAGGGATTCTTAGCACCCCCTGCATGTAGTCTAGAACCAGAACCAAGGTCGGAGACATCGGTGCTGCTGGGGACTGGGGGCCTTGGCTTTTTTGTACTTTTCATGCTGGTATTAGTTGGCCTACCTCTCCACACTGGCCAGTGCGGGTTGGAAAGGTGCTGGTTTAGTCGCCGACGGCTCGACCATGATACAGGTAGAACCGGTCTACATGGTACCAGTAGCAAGCTAGAGGGCCTGACCTGACTGAAAATAGTTCAAGTATATGCTCCAACGACATCACACTCAGAAGATGAAATAAACATCTTCTACAATGACATCGATCAAATCTTGGAGAATCCAAGCCACTATGCAATAGTGATGGGAGATTTCAAAGCCAAAGTGGGTGTAAGAACAAACCCATCCGAAACAGCGACAGGAAGTTTCGGCCTAGGACAGAGGAATGAACGAGGTGATACCTTAATAGAGTGGACAACATCAAAGGATAACAAGATCATGAATACACTATTCCAGAAGAAAATTGAGAGGAGATGTACATGGAGAAGCCCGGATGGTAAAACGAAGAATGAAATTGACTATGTCGTGACTGACAAGCCGAACATGATCACAGATGTAAGAGTCATAAACCGCATAAACATTGGAAGCGACCATAGAATGTTGATGAGCAACACCAGATTAGACACGAAAGCAGAAAGGAAGAAGCTGCTAAGAAAAAAGAAACCACCAAAAGTCGACACTAGAGAAATTGGGATTAAAAAGAACGAATTCCAACTCGAACTGAAAAAAAAATTCACTGCTCTACAAGAACTGGATGATATCGACACTCTAAATGAAAACATTACAGAAATGATCCAACAGACGGCGACAAGCATAGCCAAGCAAAACACCAAACGGACAAGTCTAGATTATCAACTCAAACAAGAGCACTAATGAAAAAACGTAGAGAAATGGTAAAGAACACCGCTAGGGACTGCATAGAGTACACAGAGATATGCAAGACCCTAAAAAAGAAAGCAAAAGAAGACATAAGAAAATACAACCTAGACACCATACGAAAAACAATAGAGACATCAAAGAGCTTGAACAAGGTCAGAAGAACACACATCCTAGGCCAAAATAGACTGATAACACTCTTAGACAATCAGGGCAGAGAAATCCAAGACCAGGATAAGATCTTAGAACGAATAGAAGAGTTTTACACCGAACTTTATGACAGCGACCAAACCGTAACAATACGCACAGACCCAAGAGAAGTACCATCAGTAACAACATGGGAAGTAGAAGCCGCACTAAAGAAGATGAAAAACGGGAAGGCAACAGGAAATGACCAAGTCAACATCGAAACGTTGAAGGCAGGAGGGGATACCATCGCCAAAGCCTTAGCCAAGCTGTATACAAAATGCATATCAGAAAGACGAATCCCCATAGAAATAATGCTACAAGAACTATGCGAAGAAAGTAACCTAAGCGGCTTGAGGATGAACATCTCAAAAACAAAAATAATGGTGGAAGACAACACCCCAATATACGTTAATACCACTCAGATAGAGAAAGTGGAGAGTTACATATACCTAGGCCAACGCTTCAGCCTTAGGGACAAGAACCAAGACAAGGAAATCCTACGACAAATAACAGCCGGCTGGACAGCATATGCAAAACATCGCAACATCTTCAAAAGTAACTTTGCTATCTGTCTAAAAATAAAGGTTTACAACTCGTGTGTACTACCAGCTATGACATATGGTGCTGAAACATGGTCACTCACAAAACAAGCTCAGAAAAAACTAGCAGCCGCGCAGACAAAAGTGGAAAGGAGCATGCTAAATATAACATACCATGACAGAAAGACAAACACCTGGGTGAGAGCAAAGACAGGAGTCACAGACGTGATAAAAACAACCAGAAGAATGAAGTGGTCTTGGGCAGGACACATCAGCCGACTCAAAGATGACAGATG
>SDWI01000387.1:336007-353542 GCA_009193005.1 Lamellibrachia luymesi | reverse complement strand
TATATATATATATATATATATATATATATATATATATATACTGTATATATATATATATATATATATATAATTGTAAAACAATTTGTTGATACCACATACACAATATGGGAAACTGCTACCAAAAAAACACTATACAACATCAACACTTTGACCTTAGTGTTCCTATTGGAATAACACTTGGACGAACAATCAAATAGACAGGTGTCAGTTAATTGAGTTTCCTATTCCTCTGACCACATGTCTGCCATCTTTATTCTTAGCGCTGTGCTTTGTACGGCTGCAAGTAACGACTGAACGCATGTGTATAATGATATTGTTTTGGTGAAAGTTGGTACATGTATAAGACAAAAATATATGTATGAAATATAACTATATTATATCCTAGTTAATAAAAATGTAATAAAGCAAAACTACAGCAGGGTAAGATAATGTATGTACATGTATATACAGAATAATAAAAAATCCTAAAAACATGAACATGAAATCTAGTGATGTTGGCATTTTACATAAAAATGTAATTTAGAAATTCTGTTTACCTAATGTTATTTGTTGTGTGAAGTAATTTAGGAAGACAGGTCAAAGTGAACGTATTGGGTGTGCTTGACATTATATTGTGGTAGTTGTAGCCAGGTTAATTGAAGACAGACATGATCATGAATTACAGTTGAGAATGAATGAGTAAAATAATGTGCAATAGGCTTGGGCAAGAATGTGCTCATCTGTTGCAATCATAAATCAGTCCGGTTACCCATCTGCAAGCACTTTGGAAGTGTAGATTCTTGTTTTATTCTATCAACAGGACATTGTGTAAATGGATTGTCCACAAAAAATGTGGGACCAGGACGTTTTGACAATGGATATTTTGTCTGTTCCAATAACATACAGTAAGTAAACATGTTATGGAAATGAATTTGGCAAGTTGATTTATTGCTGTTTTTAGATTGAGATTTAGATCCTGTATCTTAGATGAAATCAGTGGTGGTGCCGCATTAAGTGAATAGGAAGTTTCAAGTGCCTGCATGCGTGTGAAGATCATACAATAAATGGAAAAATTGAGACATCTCTAAGTTGGTTTGTCTTCAGAAGTGTTTGCAGTTTACCAAGACGTTGTTATTTCTACATGTAAGCTCGGCCTTTCGCTTCTTCGGAACTATTATATATCATACAGGCTGCCGACAATGTACTTTTCTTAAGGCTATTAGGAACCTTATTCAAATGCAATAACAGGTATAAAATTTAGCCTAAAATTAGTGTGGGCCAGTCGGACCTCCACTTTCAAGTATCTATAGGGGTCTACCACTGAAACTGGGGGCCAAAGCTGTTTGCATGAAACAACCATAATAAAAATTTTATTGACTTGTATAATTCTGTTTTGCCGCCGTCTTAAAATGTTATTTATCTTCAACGTTACTCTATATTACAAGTGAAATCCATAACTAATAATTACAAAAACCTAGAATAATTATCAACCAGAAATATTCCAAGAAAACAACCGAGAAAACAAAACCATTAGAGACAATAAGTCATTGTCAGAACTTCACAGAAGCTGTTATGTTTTGTTCATCAATCAGCCACATAGGTTACAAAGGTTACAAATAAAGGTATAGGAAGAATGTCACAATCCACAAAGAGTGTTTCACTCTGGCAGAGGACTGAATAGTTGTAAGAATTCTAAATGCTGATCCAAAGCCAAGGTATAATTTGATCGTCATAACTTCTTGCCCTCAGATGCAGTATATTTCTTCCCATTTGTAGCCTACAATGCTCCTCCCCCATCTGTACATGCAGTTATTGTTATCTCCACAGCGTTTTCCCTGGCTGCCTAGCACATCACATTGCGATATTATCAGACAAGGTTTCATCCACCTTTTCTGTTTTCACCAATAGCGCATTCAGAAAATCAACGTGTACTCGGCTAGCCACAAAAAATATTGCGGCCACTGATTGGTTTTTCAGTTGTCAGCTAGCCTTTTACCTTATGAAGTATGGCAGACTTTTGACTCTCGTAAAAATTAAGACCTCACCGGTAATGCCTCTTAGTCAGATTCGTAAAATCAAGAAATGCACGTGTTGTGCCTTTCAAGACACATTGATATCATAGTTCTTTGTAAAATTTAAAAAAAATTACGGGGGTTCGGCAGTGAATCTTGGGGCCCCGCTAAATTCGAACCCTGAATAAGCGTATGCAATAAAAATGTATTTCATGTCTATAATCATTTGTTATAGATATATCACTAAAGTTACTTGAAAGTAACCATGTACATTTGTAACATTATGATCTTTTTGTGATAAAAACCTCAACATCATGTGACGTCAATCACACATTTATAGCATTTGATTACCTGTAAACTTACAATGAATTTTTGGAGCACATTTCTTCTTCTTGATGACAGTATGCAGATGGCAAGTGATGATGGAATACATATGTAACAAGGTTAGTGCATATCAGTTTTAAATCTTATGTTATTAAGAACCATCTGATCAGAAAGTTAATTTGGGGCTTACTGTAAGCAGACATGTAAACCTGCCTTTACGGTGATGATTCATTTCATATGTAGCAGCAGCAGCAGCAGACAAAAAACCAGATTTACGCATCCAAACTTTAAATGTATTCAGCTTGGTTCAAGACTGCACATAAGCACCGGTCTTAATTATGTTATTTGTTGCATGACATGCATATGTGAATCATGAATTAGGCTTGTGATGATTGATCATTGTTGATGCCCTCCTTTAGATAAATGGCATGTGCCTGGTATTGTAAATAGCACAGGTTCCAGCTGGATCCTGTTTCTAACATGTCATATTCTTGGGTAGCCCGAGTATAGTTTGGACTATTGGTTTCTAGTATGCAACATGGACTAAATATGTTAAAGCAAGTGTGGGTTCATATAACAAAACTGTAATTGAAACTGTTTTATGAGCATGCAAAAGTAGCAAGGATATTATATAATATTATTTTAACCCAGTGCAAGTTGTAAGTCCAAGATCCAGGGACAATTCAAAGTATGTCATTCGTTTATCTGTTCTGTTTCATTGTTGTCTGGCAGTAACCATGTCTTCAGCCAAGCAAGCTCCATGTGCCATTTAAATAACTCTTGATAAAAAGCAGGTGTGCTTGGAAACCCAAAACCAGTATATTCTCTATTATGTTTCACTTGAATTGAAAAGCGTGACACAATAATCAGATGCCAAATTGTTCAACTTTCTGCTGTCTGGGCTCATTGGATTCAACTATTAATAATTTTTGTGTTAAACAGAGCACCAATGGAAGTTGGAAAATGAGTACGATATAACAGTAGTGATTGAGTTAATTTCTAAATTATCACTAATCAGGGTAGTGTGGTATATGTTGTAAACATTAAACAAGCTAGGTTTTGGCAGAAATGTGTCTCGCATCAAAAATAGTTGTACTTCGACTGCTTTAAGTTTGTCATTGGAGGTTATACTGTTGTGATGAACACAAACAAGTACTTTATAGCCATATTTCCATTTGAAACTAATCCATATATAAATGGGATATGGCTGTCTGTGTTGCACATAGGAAATATGTATGACGTGGCATGTCTGTGTAAATCTTACTGATCTGATCCTACATTGTTTAAGGTCTTTGGTTTAATTCAATTAAATTTTATTCAAATGTGAACAATGTTAAAGTGGTTAATTAACCTGCATTTAACTCACTCTGAAATAAAATTATCTTTATATTTGAAAGTTGTCTGAATTAACTTAACCTTCAATGTAGTCACTTGACAGTAAATATATGTTTTATGGTATCTTCATGGAAACATAATTAAATACATGCTTCAGCATGATTACAATTATTTGAAAATTATTTAGATGCATTAATTAGCATTTTATCAATCTAAAGCATTTCCGTTTAGATGCAATCACGTCTGTGCATTTGCACTTAAATAAGTACAAACATAATATCATATATTTAAGGTAGCTGGGGTGGCTACTACATGCTTGTCTTGAATTGAGTAGTTTCAGTAGAAGTTTTTAAGATAAATTAACCATTTCTTCACAGATTGTTGTTGAAGTACTATAAAATATTCCATGAAAAAAAGGATTTTTTTTCATTTATTTGGTTATGTTACAAGATTTAAAAAAAAAATTTTAATGTGAAAAAAAATTGCCACAAAATACAAAATTATATAATTTTGAGAAAATCCCCAAAGAATATAAATGACATGCATAACATAAGTATGACAGTGTCACTGATAACTTTAGGGGAGCCTTTGGTTAATATAAACGATTTACGTCTGCTACACCACCGTGAATGAATAGCAAAAGTTGAATTACAGCCTAAAGTGGCAGTGAATTTTTGAGACAAACGCTTCACCAGTCGTAATTCCAAACCGAAAAAAGTTGCCTACATGTATAACGAGTTCATACACCAAATTGCAGTGTCGTAAATGTTGTGCTTTTTAAAAAAAAATTATTACGTAATGTTTCCTGATTGTTGGTGATAACAGAAATGTTGATAGATAGTTTTAGATACACGTATCATGCATTTTCACTGGCATTTTTTTACATATTGTTGACATAATGGCCATTTGTAATATTGACATGTCCCCTTATTTGCCACCACAATGGGCCTTGAATTTGTATTTGTAATGTGTTGTCTACGATATCAGGTTACGCCAGCAATCTGACAAACATGTGGCAGGGTAAGTTTACGATTGTTTTTATTGGACCGTTATCTAGCGCGGTCACCAGGTTGGGGTCACAGGCATGTTTCTTTATAAGTTCAAAGGCACAATAAACTATGTTAACATTGATATTTGATGGTTTAAGGACATGATTTAGTTAAGTAGATATAATACTGATGTGTACTGGAATCACAGTAACCAGCCGATATGTTCCGCTTTCACATCGAACGAATATAGCTGGTTCGAACATCGTAGCACTAGCAGTCATTAATATGGAAACATTGTCAGCGTTTCTAAGAAATCTGGGATTTCCAAAAGGGCTGTTTTTTAAAGGATGGATTGGCTAAATATGATGTTAGTGCCGGCTGATTATTTGTGGTGTCGATGTTCAGTTCAATATTTCCTAGCATGTTATAAAGAGAAAAAGAAAAAATCAACTGACATGTTAGCCACCCCAGCTACCTTAATATATTGCACTAGCTCACATTTCAAAGAATAAATGAGTAAATCTGTTACAGAATCACAATTATTATGCAAGTTGCACTTAAACAACTGCAAATTTTTAATTTTCCCAGATGTTTATTGGTTTAAGGTATTTATTTATCCTAAAGTCAGTTACAATATATTGTTTTTTGCAGGCATGTAATATCAAGAGGCTGTAACAAAAAGTGTTACGTAATAAGAATGATTAAAATATCATCGTTCATCATCATTGGTTGGCCGGGGCATTGGCCGGAGCATTGGTCGGAGCATTGGTCGAAGCATTGATAAGCTATTTCTATAAACATTGGTTGCTCATTAGGGATGGAAGATCAGCTATATACAGTTTATATTACTTATCTAGTCACATATTAAAAAATACATATCACGTAATATAAAAAATGACAGCAAGAGTTTCTATGCTTATGTAAGGAGTAAACAGAAAGTTTGAGATAAGGTCGGACCACTGGAAAACAACAGTGGAAACATAATTTCAGACGGGTTTCAAATGGCAGAGGTCCTGAATGAGTATTTCAGCTCAATTTTTACCACAGAAGATATCAGCTCACTTCCAGTTCCATTTACTAAATTTTAGGGCAATAAATCAGAACATTTAGGGCAGTTATTTGTAACTCCTGAAATGATAGCAAAGAAAATTAAGAAAATGAAAGTTAATAAATCACCAGGAGTTGATGGGATACCACCAAAACTGCTTAAGGAAATTGTTGAGCAAATTTGTACACCACTTGCAAAAGTGTTTAACTTGTCACTAGAAGAAGGAATAGTTCCTTCAGAATGGAAAGAAGCAAACATTACGCTATTTAAGAAGGGATCGAGGAACAAGCCAGAAAATTACAGACCAGTGAGTTTAACATCAGTTGTATGTAAATTTATCGAAACATTAATTAGAGACCACATGGTGGAATTCCTTGTAAAACATAAATTAATAAATACATTTCAACATGGGTACCTAAAAGCAAGGTCATGTCTAACCAATCTCTTATGTTTTTTTGAAGAAATTACAAAGTGGGTAGATGATGGGTCACCAGTGGATGTTGTCTATTTAGATTTTCAGAAAGCTTTCGATAAAGTGCCACATCAAAGATTGTTACTTAAACTAAAAGCCCATGGTATAGGTATAATGATGTAATCGACTGGATAGAAAAGTTGCTTACACACAAAAGACAGAGAGTAATAGTAGATGGTGAGATTTCAAACTGGAAATCTGTTTTGAGTGGGGTACCACAGGGATCAGTATTAGACCCTATACTGTTTTTATAATATATATAAATGATTTTGAAGATGACATATCTAGCAAAGTACTGAAATTTGCAGATGACACAAAAGTATCCAGAAAGGTTACTAATGATACAGATAAACAAAGTTTACAGGATGATCTAGATAAATTAGTTAAATGGTCAGAAAAATGGCAAATGTTATTCAATTTTGGGAAGTGTAAATGCATACACATAGGACATGGAAACATGGACGAAGAATATAAAACGGGGGATGCTGTACTAGGTAGAACCACACAAGAAAAGGACCTAGGAGTAGATTTAACAAGATTGCCATCCCAAACAACAAGTTCCAGATTGCAAGTGGACAAGGAAGACATTGGCTTATCGAGAGTCCAATAATTTTCTCATCTATGTGTAGCCCGCCCTTATCAAATATCTGTCAATTCTATTTTTAAACATATTCATACTACTACCATTTACACAATCATTTGGCAGTTTGTTCCATTCATTTATCACCCTCTGTGAGAAAGAGTACTCTCTCATGTCCAACCTACACTGCTCCTTAACTAATGCTACTTTGTGTCTTCTGGTTCTACTGCCTTCTTTAAGTTTGAAGAACATATTCCTATCAACATCCTCATAACCGTTCACTATTTTAAATACTTCTATTTGGTCTCCTCTTAGTCTCCTGGTCTCTAGTGTTGTCAAACCACATTGTAATAAGCGACTTTCATAACTAAGGTCTCTCAATTCTGGAATCATTTTAGTTGCTCTTCGTTGTATTCTTTCTAGCTAGTCTAGGTCCTTTTTACGATACGGCATCCATGCCTGAATACAATATTCCAAATGCGGTCTAACTATTGCTTTGTATGGGGGTACAATTAGCTGTTTCTCCTTATACATGATAGTTCTCCTAATTAGCCCTAGAATTTTAATTCCTTTCGAAGCAGCAATCCCACATTGCTCTGAAACTTTCATGTCGGCACTAAATGTTATTCCTATGTCCTTTTCTTCTACCTAGTACAGCATCCCTCATTTTATATTCTTCGTCCATGTTTCCATGTCCTATGTGTATACATTTACACTTCCCAAAATTGAATAACATTTGCCATTTTTCTGACCATTTAACTAATTTATCTAGATCATCCTGTAAACTTTGTTTATCTGCATCATTAGTAACCTTTCTGAATACTTTTGTGTCATCTGCAAATTTCAGTACTTTGCTAGATATGTCTTCTTCCAAATCATTTATATATATTAAAAACAGTATAGGGCCTAATACTGATCCCTCTGGTACCCCACTCAAAACCGATTTCCAGTTTGAAATCTCACCATTTAGTGCTGACATGAAAGTTTCAGAGCAATGTGGGATTGCTGCTTTGAAAGGAAATCAAATTCTATGGCTAATTAGGAGAACTATCATGTATAAGGATTGTATTGTATTCAGGCATGGAGGCCGTATCATAAAAAGGACATAGACAAGCTAGAAAGAATACAACGAAGAGCAACTAAAATGATTCCAGAATTGAGAGACCTTAGTTACAAAAGTCGCTTATTACAATGTGGTTTGACAACACTAGAGGCAAGGAGACTAAGAGGAGACCAAATAGAAGTGTTTAAAATAGTGAACGGTTATGAGGATGTTGATAGGAATATGTTCTTCAAACTTAAAGAAGGCAGTAAAACCAGAGGACATAAAGCAGCATTAGTTAAGGAACAGTATAGGTTGGACATGAGAAAGTACTCTTTCTCACAGAGGGTGATAAATGAATGGAATAAACTGCCAAATGATTGTGTTAATGCTAGTAGTGTGAATATGTTTTAAAATAGAATTGACAGATATCTGATAAGGGTGGGCTACACATAGATGATAAAATTGGTGGACTCTCGATAAGCCAATGGTTTCCTGTCCACTTGCCATCTGGAACTTGTTGTTTGGGATGGCAATCTTGTTAAATCTTGTTAAATATTATACAGATTTGAACATCAATGAACCTGATTTGTGATGGGCTGAATCAGTTTAGGAGTGAAAGATTTAACAATTGTTCCATGGGAATTGGAGCTTCGAAAGATCTTGTTAAAAGTTGTTGCCTTGTTATTAAATTTTGCTAAGGGATATGGAAGGATATGGAAGGATATGGAAGGATATGGAAGGATATGGAAGGATATGGAAGGATATACACATAAAAGAGAAACAAACTACTTATGGATTGTTTGTGTTGATATTCACACAAATTTGAGCCAATGGGGCCATTCTGAGTAGTTCCAGCTATTGAGTCAATATGTGCAGCTGTGAAAGAGGGCAAACTTCTATAACTACAGACATTAATCAGTTATGAACTTCCGAACTAGTTGTGCCCAGTCGCAACACGATAGAACAGGCCTTCATTTGCAAAAAACTCAAGGGCAGTTTCCTATTTCTGGTTGGAGTATTTAGCAAAATGGGTTAACAAATGTCATACACACTGTAGCAATAAACATGTAGTTACACAACAACAAACGTCATACACACTGTAGCAATAAACATGTTACACAACAACAAATGTCATACACACTAGCATTAAACATGTAGTTACACAACAACAAATGTCATACACACTAGCATTAAACATGTAGTCACACAACAAACGTCATACACACTGTAGCAATAAACATGTAGTTACACAACAACAAACTTCATACACACTATAGCAATAAACATGTAGTTACACAACAAACTTCATACACACTATAGCAATAAACATGTAGTCACACAACAACAAACATCATACACATTGTAGCAATAAACATGTAGTTACACAACAACAAACGTCATACACACTGTAGCAATAAACATGTAGTTACACAACAACAAACTTTATACACACTATAGCAATAAACATGTAGTTACACAACAAACTTCATACACACTATAGCAATAAACATGTAGTCACACAACAACAAACATCATACACATTGTAGCAATAAACATGTAGTCACACAACAACAAACGTCATACACACTGTAGCAATAAACATGTAGTTACACAACAACAAACTTTATACACACTGTAGCAATAAACATGTAGTCACACAACAACAAACGTCATACACACTGTAGCAATAAACATGTAGTCACACAACAACAAACGTCATACACACTGTAGCAATAAACATGTAGTTACACAACAACAAATGTCATGCACACTGTGGCAATAAACATGTAGTTACACAACAACAAACGTCATGCACACTGTGGCAATAAACATGTAGTTACACAACAACAAATGTCATGCACACTATAGCAATAAACATGTAGTTACACAACAACAAACGTCATGCACACTATAGCAATAAACATGTAGTTACACAACAACAAACATCATACACACTATAGCAATAAACATGTAGTTACACAACAACAAACGTCATGCACACTATAGCAATAAACATGTAGTTACACAACAACAAACGTCATACACACTATAGCAATAAACATGTAGTTATACAACAACAAACACCATTGCCTCAAAAGCAAAATATGAGCGGCTACTCAGTCAGTAGAATGCATTGTTGGGTTTTCTGGAGCATTTGTTTCCTTTTTCAGAAGCAGAGTTGCACGCCATGTCGAAAATGAGCTTGAAATTAGAACCGTTTTCATTAATGGGAATATTGCATTTTGATCAAGTGTTGCCATCTATCAGGCTATGAGACATACCTACATCAAACAACATCTGCCAGGTTTCGAATGAAATCTGCATAGCTATCTGCTTACTTCTGGTGCAAACATTAAAAGTAGTTGGGCTTCAACCACTATAGGTTTGTCATTTAATTTTATACTTCTGTGGTGAGTACAAGAAAATATAACTATTACAATTTTTATAAATTTAAAACATCTGTATAAAAATGGGGTACAGCTGTATACCTCCTAAAATCTGTATTGCACATGGGAAACCAGTACGATTGTGGTCAGTATAAACCTATTCAGTCTTGACTGTAACATGCATTTAGTGATATTCATTTGTTGCTACATATCACTTTTGTTTTTCCCATTGGGACCAATGCTAAAAGTGAGTCAGGCACTGTGTGCAAAATGCAATTTTTAATAAAAACTACACTTTGATTTTTGTCATGTCAGCATTTTCGTGAAATCCTACAATTGTTTTCGAGACAATCAACATGGAAGATGCTCTATTTGTCATATGTCTCTACATGTCATATGTCGCCCAGACAAACTGGAATCTGTCTTCATAAGGGAGGGACCCTCCCATTGTTGACATTTGCATCTTTTTTATTTAGCATCCTACGTCAGTTGATTCTTCCAAGGAAAAGCATTGTTTATTTTCTGGTCACAGTTTACAAGGGTGCTCATTTGGAACACCCTTGGCAGTTTTTTGTCATGACAGTGCTTTCTGGTGAATACAAAGTTGCCAAAATTGCAATTTAATTCAAGGATTCATGTGGAGAAGAGGGTTGAGGATAAATGACATCGGTTTTGTGTAGCATCGTACATCAATGTTTTGATATCACCCCTAATTTGAGATAACCCATAATTTGAGATCATCCCAAATTTGAGATCACCTAATTTGAAATCATCTCTGATTTGAAGTCGCCCTTATTTTAGATCATCCCTTTTTTGAGATCATCTGTAATTTGAGATCACCCCTAATTTGAAATCATCTCTAATTTGAGATCACCCCTAATTTGAGATCACCTAATTTGTATGAATACAAAAGAAACACTGATGACATGGTAATACTAATACATGCCTGCTGAATTCTGAGTAATGCAATAAAAATGCATGCATAATGTAGAGTGTAGTAGTATTCTACTGAGCTGGATCCTCTGTGACCGTAGGCAAGCTTTCTCATCTCTCTCCATTCCACACAGACCATACCACTATGCAAGTCTAATTTGTCACATTGTCATGCACAGGCTTCATTATCCTGTATTACTGTTCCATTCATGTTCATTATAGAAGACAGTGCTAAACAATCACATTGAGATACCAGGCACCTGTGCAGGGGCCTTCTGGGATTCTATAGAAAATCAGTTTTTCAGTCTGTACATGATTTCTGATATTTCAATAGAATAAATCTGTTCATTAACATGATTAAGAATAAAGGCAGTTGGAGGAAATTATTGTGCCAAATATAAATTTCTATTCAACTGTTTTATAGGACTTTTTGCAGCACAACTGGTATTACCTAAAGCTTTATTTCAGGAACCCATCATTTCACCCTGTAAGTGTAAGCTTGTTTTTTGCATATTGCATAACATGTATCCAGGTTTCTATATTATTCAGCACAACGAAATGTATTCTTGAAAAAGGTAAAATAAATATATCCGTAAAACACTCAATAACTAACAAGAGAACTTAATTGACAATGTGTTGCAATGAAAAGACAGAGTAGCGTTACAGTTACACACTCCCTCCTTCGTTCATTTAGCCCATCGTGAATCAGATTCCTTAACAGTTTCTTTGATGACTTCATTGAAACTAAATAACAAATTTGCACAAATGAGCTAACACATCAAGGTCAATACTAGATACGTTTAAATTCAAGACATTTCATTAAGGAGAGGCCTTTGATTAAAATAGGCACTGGAAAGATTATGTGTTCTACTACTGCTGCATGACATTTCATACCACAAATTCTTGGCTGAGTTTCCCAAACTTGTTCAAACAAAATCTGTCCAATTCCTGATCATAGCATGTGTAAAAAGGCACATCAGAAAGAAGAGGCAGGAAGAATTTCCAGTAAAATATATATTATCTAAAGCTGTGGTGTGTTATTTCCAGAGTGTGTTGATAACCTCGGCTATTGTTCCTAGTTCATACTTGTTTGCAGTTGAAAGAGACATTCCTTTGGGTGCCGTGCTGTTATCAAATCTGTGCACTTGTTGTCGAAACATAACCAGTTGTGACAGTAATGTGCTGAAACATTTCCGTCTGTCCTGTATTTTGGGGTGTGATTGATTTAGGGTGTCAAGCATAGCACTGCAGGTTATTTACCCATTATTTACACTGTAGTTTATTCTTGAAGTTTTAGAGTAATATCATAGCTGGGTGTAGAGAGCTGGAACCTGGTGACAGTTGTGTTTCCTGCTTCTGGGTAATCTAGAACGAATAAATTAAATGTTTTAGAATGCCCAGTGCCCTGTCAAAAGAATGGGGTGGTAAGGAAAATAAACATTGCCGAGGGTTAATACCTTGGGAACTTGGCTCAAGTGTTGGCTTGTTGGGGTGTTGAATGGAACATTTTGCTAATAGCTAACATTATTGATGTATGTGGCTGCTAACTATCTCATTATTTGTGTCTCGTAGATAAAGAACTCAGTTGCTCCCCTGGAGCTGATATATGATTCAATTCACATATTCTTGAGGCCTCTAAGTTTTGTGGCATCTAATTGGCCTATCTTACATGGTTTTCCAACATTCATTTAATGCAACAGGCTGTTCCTATTAGTACATATGTGCTCATGGCCATGCGTTGATAAGAGATGCACATTAAACATTGGGTGTTAAGAGAAATTTAAAGTCACCAGTAATGGTATCCAGCTGGTGAAATTCTAGGGGAGAGAGGAAATTGAAATCACACATGGCAGGTCTTGATTTTTTCTGCAGTTCCCTGATAGTTAAACATTAGTATTAGTCCTAGGGAAATTATTTTACATCCCCCCTCCAACAAGGGTTAAATATATGTTAACCTGCATCTGTTTTCAGTTACTTTATAAATCAGTTGCCACTTTAAATGTTTGATTCTAAATGGACCTTTGAAAGCATCAAGTGCTTATGTGTTGATAATAGCATATAATCTGTGGATGTAGTATGGTTAAATAGGGATGTCATATGAGGAATTAAATGACATGCATATTAGTTAGTATAGTTTGTTGTTAATTAATGACTAGTTAAATCGAGTCTGTCTCACAGAGTAAAATCCCATTATGTCACATTGTTCAGACAACTAGTAATCAAAGTGACCAGGACTCGACTTTGGAAAACAACCAAATTGGGCAGTTTTTTACCGATAAATGTTTATTCACATTTGCTTGTTTGCTTATTATACAAAATGTATGTAAAATCATTTATGCAGAATAACAACGCAAGTCAGGTATAGATTGAAGTAGGCCAACTTAATGACATATAGTTTTATTAATAGTAATCGTGTAAACATCAATAATCAAGTGACAAATAACCACAGCAAGCATGCCGGCCCCAGACTGCTAATTTCACATAATAAATATAATTTGACAACGTATTAAGTGTGTCAACCATTGGTAACAATATGACTACTAAATAAATCACTACAAGCTAATCTGTTCATTTTACCATGTGGGTGGGGGTCACTCCACCACCAGGTCACCCAAAAATGTATGTAAAATCACAGGGGCTCATAGGAAGAATCTGATATTCCTATTAAAGAAATTTGAGTATTACGAATTAAAGCTCTATCAAATATAATAAAAAAAACTCTGAAAGGAACCTTTATTACAAAAGTTATTGTTTTTCATCTTCTTTTATCTGAAATAGCATAATTAAGATATCAAGAATGTGCTAGGAGGAAGACAGCTTTTCTTGGAAACTGTTATATACAAAAGTCTACAGGATAAAATCTGCTCAATAAATATTGGCCATAAAAACCTGGTGTATCTTCTAAAGTGATATCCATGTAATAAAACACGACAATCTATTGTCTACCAAAAATATATCGGCATAATAAACCCCTATGGACTATTGTCAATGAGCAGTATATTCCCACCCCAGCTTGTCTTGCCCTGCTGCAGTCTCCATGCAGCCTTAGCAGAAACAAAGCCTGTGTGCTAGAGCGTCTGCTTGATTGGCAGTGATGAAATTTAGGCCAGAGCCTTCTCCCAGTGGCCGCTTGTTTTTATATTGTGTCACCATACATCATTTAGTAATCTGTCATTTCACTTGCCATAAGCTCCACATCTTCAGTCCACCGTGGTGTGGCACGAATACAACCTTGTCATTGTCACCAGTTTATTTACCACAAGGCAAGTGGTACCTGAAACTAAGTTTTGGTGACAGTTGCTGGCTCTGCTGTATTGATAGAAGTGAGAGTCTCTGCTGGACTGGTTCTCTTTGTGGCAATCTCCGTAAGTGTTTGAGCATGTTTTTATTCTCATGAGATTATAATTGCAATGTGATTTTTTACCGGGGCAGTAAAACCAGGCATGTGTTTTTGATGAATTTTTTTCAATGTTCTAGCCCTCTTGCATCCCAGATGTCACTTCCTTCATATATCAGGGATCCTACTTTGAAAAAAGCTGGATCTGTTTGCTACACTTTCATACCAAGTTTTGTGTCCATTTACACGATTTCCCCAGGGAGCCATGAAAGTGTCTCAGCATGACAAGATGGCGCTGGGACAAAGGAAGTGGATGACATGTTGCTAATGGTTGTGTCATGTTTTTAGAAGTAACACCCTTGAAGTATGTATTGAAAGGTTTGCAGTGGGTGTTACATGCTTTGGTTTCTTCAGGTGCTGGGTTTGGCGACGTCGGCAATCATCACCCTCCTCACAGTTCTGTTCTTTGTATTCAGCAGCAGCTGNTATATATATATATATATATATATATATATGTTATGTTGACGCTTCCGATAGCTACAGATCATACTATTTATACAAATATTACTTATACCAACATATACAGATAACTACCTTATGGGCAGAGAATATGCAGAGAACAAAACGCAGCACATTCTAGAAAGCCAGTCCCCATTTGCATACTGAAAGATCATGTGACTCGTTAATTCTTACCACTTGACTAGAGAGTGACGTGAGATGATGATGCATTTAAAATGCCATAACTCTTAAAGTATTGCAATGCGCATGATACAACTTTGAGTGATTATTGCCACATAGGTATGCTTCAATATAAAACATCTAAAAAATCTGAGGTTATATGATTTTTGCTAAGTCAGGTCAAAGATAAAAAACATCATGTTTTTAACATTCTTATTTGTGTTTTCTTGTCTACAGATATTTATCAGAGCTTTAAAATAACATCAACATCACATCTATAGGTTACCTAGGAGAGGAGTTATAACACCTGAAAGGTCGTTAAGTAGTCAAGGTCGGGAAAATGTTTATGACCTCTATCTCTAGAAAGGAAGGTCACACTGACTTGAAATTTGGGTGGGAACATTGATTCATGCAAATAAACTAACACAACAAATTTCATCAAAATTGAAGGTGGTCATGTAAATGTCACCCTGTTTTTGATTGATTTGGCATGGAATGTGGGGGAATCAAGATATCAGCCAGGTAATGAAACGTTACCATTGCTTTATATTAACCTGAATATCAGTTTACTTAAATAAATAAGCGATTACATCACATGAGCCTTAGACTAAATAAAGTAATCGACGTACATATTTTACACTTGTACCCGAATATTCATGTGGGTTTGAAACTGCGTAGAGATCCATTATTTGGGCCAGCTGTTTTATCGCTATGATCACAACAAACGACTCAAAAAAACATATAGCGTAAATGTCTCACACACATTACCATCAGATTACATTACATGAAAACATTACATAAAATAATTTAACATGTTGCTTAGTATGGACATGGAACAACATTTTCTCTTTGTCAAGCGAAAATTACAACTTACATACAACTTACCACCATACAACTTGAATACAATTCATATAGTTTTATTATTTGCGAAACATAAACATATTAATTATTCGATGTTTTAAAGTCAAATGTAGCACTGCAGATCTCACACCAAGTCCGATGTATTGTCTACTTTCATTTTGAGTAATGAAACAATGTCACAGGGTGTCACTTACCTCCTCCTCTGACGATGTATGTTGGTCTAATATATACTGGCGGCGTTACTGTTCGATTTAGTCGGAGTTTCACGATGCCATGGGTCTTCGAAACCAGCAGAGGGTGCGCAGCTGGAAAGAGAACGCACGCTGCTTTTATCCCCTTAAATCTCCTTGTAACGTAAATATTCAACCGCCTGTTCAACCGCTATATTTGGTATTAATGAATCGTTATATAACGTTACAAAAAAAACTTATACTTACTGTAACTATATTTTTATCGGAAAGATTCGATTTCGATGTGGGTTTGGGTGCTGTTATCATAGATGCAAACGGCTTCCACGGAAGCCCATTCGCGCGCTTAAGGTTACACCTTTTAGAATGTTCAAGACTGCCAACATTTTATTTCTGGCTAATGGGTGTTTAAACCGTACTTGACGCATCAATTTAAATGTGTAATAGGTATACGCAGGCCTGTGTAATGCACCATATTTGAATTCCCTATTCAAATGTCTTCATATGAAAGACTAGGTCTTAGTAAATGTGCTCTGCATGCATTTCCGAAATATAAAAAAATTACAAACATTATACTACATTTATGTTGATTTCATCATGACATCAATATTTACCATTAATTCACATTTCGGTATGTAAAATACTATTTTGATGTATTTCCACCAATATTTTGATGAAAGCCGCACATTTACAATACATTACATATAAAAAGTACGAAATAGGTCATCCAAATGATTAATCATAGGACATTTGTGGCACAGAATACGCATGACAATGCTTTTAGGAAGGATGTTATATCAAGTTGCTACATGCAAGGAGATTGCCCAAAGAATAACCAATATTCACTACTTCTCTGAATATGGAGAATATCACTATACAATTTTACAGAACTTAGCCAACATCAGATTCCACATAGAATACATCACCTTCAGTGTGAATGGAATTTCTCTGCAACATGATAAAGCACTTTTATTGGGATCGATGGTACGGTAATACGTTTGGAAGCCTGGACCAGTCTACTGTTTTTAACAACAGGTCAGATCTTTGATGCAAAATAACTGTTCAGTGGCGCTTTCGAGACACCAATACTGTGATATTCTTATATCTGGAGTGTGCTGATGTTAAGGAGCATTGGATTAAACTAGAGGTCCGCCTCTGTGATGCTAAGATGTACCGGGGTTATATTAACTCACAACTTTAGCACAGTGTACTATATAATTAGTATATGTAATAATTCCAGAGTAACATATTGGTTTCTGCCTTGTTACAGTACATCATACTGTAAGAATATTGTCAGTCACATGAAACTCAGTTACCCTGTTAGCAATTACCTCACCGTGATGGAAGAGAAGCCCCTGCAACGTATA
>SDWI01000387.1:291063-334501 GCA_009193005.1 Lamellibrachia luymesi | reverse complement strand
TGGGACTGTCATTCCTATGTAATGGGGTTGGTGGTTTGGGACTGTCATTCCTATGTAATGGGGTTGGTGGTTTGGGACTGTCATTCCTAGGCAATGGGGTTGGTAGTCTGGGACGGTCATACCTAGGCAATGGGGTAAGTAAATCTGAACATTGGCCCCAAAAATTCCATTAAAATGTGCAGTGGCTTGCCTGTAATTCAAGAAGAATTAGCTAGGTGGTCTATGATCCATTTTGAAGAGAGACAGAAATGATAAATATCCCAAGCAGCATTAGTAGTGGTGACCTTTGACTTGGATCTAACCTCTGCCCGCCCCCTGTTCCTCAGTAGGTTTTTTCCCACTTGGCTGGTGGAATGGGACAGATATAATCTGGGCTGAGTTTGTTGAGGTGTGTTGTAAGTATTGAATTGAATTGAATTTTATTCAACATAATCAGTGTACATTTTCAATAAATTGTAAACATACATAGTTATAAGACTAACTACCACTAAAGTGGTACAATGAAAATATAATTAAAGAACGACAATCAGAAAATGTTGAAGGGAAATGCAAGAAGTTGTAAACTTATAAATTGCATTCCCTAAAAGTAAACAATTGCACTGGTTCCATACACATAAGAAAAAATGACTTAATTAAGCTAAGTCTTAGCTACCCAAAAAGATATGGTATTTGATATGAAAATAAAATAATATACATATATAGCACGTAACCATGACTCTAATGCAGTTAATTCATATTTCATATCTATGCAAGAGTAAGGCTTTGTACATTTTTTTAAATTTATAAATCGAATTGCACAACTTAATATCAGCAGGCAGGTCATTCCACATCTTTGGTCCTTTTATACTAATACATTCAGCTTTTTTAGTAGTCCTACTAAATCTTATTTTGAAATTGCAATTTTTCAAATGGATGTTGTGATAGTGACTAGCATTAACTTTCTGGTAGTACAACAGAATATTAGCTGGTAATAGATTATTATATACCTTGTACATAAACACCATGCTATTGAAGTCCACCATGTCCTGTATAGCTAAAGTGTTCAGCTGGTAAAATATCGGTCTTGTATGAGACCTACAGTCTGCCTTTAGACATATATGAACAGCTCTTTTCTGAATAATATGCAAAGGTCGTATTCAACTCTTATAGGTGTTGCCCCAAATTTCACAACAATAATTTAAGTTTGGCAATATGAGCGTACAGTACAAAGAGTACAATGCAGAACTAGTCAATAAGTGTTTAACCCTATACATTACAGATACATTCTTTTAAATTTTTTTTTTATGAGGTTGATATGTTTTACCATTTATACTGACCAAGTGATTGTTTTCACACTTTTTGTTACCAAACACCATAAAATTGGTTTTGGCAATATTTAAAGACAGCTTATTAACTTGAAACCATCTGCATAATTTGTCCATTTCGTTTGATACTGTTTTACACACTTCTGGCAAATATTTTCCTGAGTAAAAGAAATTAGTATCATCCGCAAATACAATTGATTTCATTAACACATTGACACATTACACATATCGTTAATATATATGATAAACAAAGCTGGACCCAGTATAGATCCTTGTGGTACCCCACAAGTGACATTCATGCAATCAGAATTAGTGTCATTAATACAAACATATTGACTTCTGTTCATAAGATAGCTGCAGATCCACATATTTGCTGTCCCTCTTATTCCATAATGCTCAAGTTTGTTTACGAGACTGTTGTGGTCAACCGTATCAAAAGCCTTTTTCAGATCAATGAAGACACCCACAGTAGACCTACAATCATCAATTGAAGTATTTAGGCATGTGTTTGGTTGTATATGATGGGATATTATGGGATGAAGTCGGGAGAGAGGACGAACTCGGTAACAGGGAGATGGAGGGGATGAACTCATTAACAGAGAGGGAGAGAGGATAGACTCAGTAACAGGGAGAGATAGGGGATGAACCCAGTAACAGGAAGGGAGAGAGGATGCACTCAGTAATTTAACAGGTAGGGAGAGGATTGACTCTGTAACAGAGAAGGAAGAAGAGAGAATGAACTTGGTAGCATGGAATGAGAGAGGATGAACACAATAATGGGGAGAGAGAGGATGGACTCAGTAACAGACAGGGAGAGGGAATAAACCCAGTAACAGGGAGTGAGAGAGGATGGACTCAGTAACAGGTAGGGAGAGGGAATAAACTCAGTAACAGGGAGTGAGAGAGGATGGACTCAGTAACAGGGAGTGAGAGAGGATGGACTCAGTAACAGGTAGGGAGAGAGGATGGACTCAGTAACAGGGAGTGAGAGAGGATGGACTCAGTAACAGGGAGTGAGAGAGGATGGACTCAGTAACAGGGAGTGAGAGAGGATGGACTCAGTAACAGGGAGTGAAAGAAGATGGACATAGTAATAGGTAGGGTGAGGGGATGAACTCAGTAACAGGGAGGAGATGAACACAGTATAATAGTTTATTATTATTATATTATTATAATTAACTTCTATGGTTGTAGTAGGGTAGGGAGAATCATCCTTTTGTGAATTTATTTGCTTGGGATTTATTTCACAGCAGCATTATAACAGACTTAGCTGCTATACATGCACAGGCTAAATACTTAAGTCCACCTATAAATTACAGAGTTCTTCCATCACTGGCATCTTTCAATTGTCCGGCATTGACAAGAGTTGAGAGACTTATATTTCTGCGCAATAAATCTGTCCAACTCCATATGTCAAGTGCTAAACATGTCAGCAATTTTTTTTCTTCAAATTGGATCGTATTCTCGAAACATGACTGCAAAGCTGCCCCCAGATGGTCATCCACAGAATATCTAATCCCAAAATAACATGGCAAATTGAAGATTATAATACAAGACTGGCAGTCTTGGCCGAGATTCAGCGTGGATTATAATACTTCTATACACAAAATTCATGAGATTGTTTTACAACATTTATAATTTTATTACATTGGATAATATTTATCAAAATATTCCATGAGTGAACCTTCCAGGACAGTTCAGCCGCCTTATCTACAGAAAACTATAGTTACTAATTCATGTCTTTCTAGAACATGTGCCCTGGGGCACCAGTACTCAAACCCAGGACTGCCATACCATGTATGTGTGAACATTCAGTGTAATCTATGGGGTGTGGGTCTAGAGGTGGAGGGGGAATCTAAATTTGAAGTTCTCCATTTTACTATTAAAAAACAGCCCTACCCTGGTAGGTCAGTTGGACAATTCTCATAAGCCTAGACAATTTTTTGAGAAGACTTAGTTTTAACATTGGCCAAGTGAATCTTAATATTTATTTTGTGAAACCGTTATTATGGTCGTAGCATGTCTGACTGCTGCATCTCCCTCACAAATTGCATTGTAAGTAGAAAAGTAAATTTTGTGCTGAGAACGAGCAGTTACGCAAGGCAATAATGTGATTGTGATGTAGTGGTCTGATGCAGTGGAAGAATAGCTGTCAGCTGGCAGATAGACTGCACTCTCGGCTCAGTGCAACCGACAGCAAAAAAGAACCCAGTAATCTGAGTTTCAGCCACATTATTCATTCTGACAGAAGAAATGCCCAGTCAAAACACAGGTGAGAGAGGACATTAAGTCATTAGGTTATCTGCCAGAACCCCAGCCAGGGAATATAGCAGGTTAAGGGGCAGACTAACAAAATACGACTGCTGAAAGCCTTCCAGCAGATTGCTCCCAACATGTACCCAGAATCTCCCATAATTAAGCCATTTTCTCGTGGTATTTGCTACTGCAGACTATCACAGTTATTGCAGACCCATTGTATGACAATTTTATAAGGATATAATTATGTGCTGATAAAAAATTGGCCCATTGTGAGTTACGTCTTCCATAAGCTTTGTGCTTTGCAATGACCTCCTGGCATTTCAAAAAAGAAATTGTCCTGAGGTCGTCATAAACATACACCACCTTAAGGTGGTGCATATCAAGTGTTGAATTGTCAAGCAGATTTTATGTGTCTGGTACAGAAGAAACCGTAAATCTACTAGAGACTTTATTAAGTCCGTAAAAACAAGTTCCTGTTTTTGTCGCTTTAGACAAAAGTAATGGGCAAATTTCCTCCACATTTAACTGCTGAATGCCATTTTTATTTCGGAAGCAATAGTTCAGATGGTTCCCAGCATCCCACGCACACTAGAACTTAAAATGCTGATTTATAGGTCTGAATATGGTCTTTGGGCCACATTTAGCTCTTTTTTTGCAAAGCATTGATCGGATTGCAAGGAACAAATGTTTATATAAGGACCCCGCTGTCTAGCACTTAAGGACTATTGGTTAAATTGTCAATCACGCAGACAAAGATTTATCTTCGGAATACCACTTTTCTTTCTTGGCTACTGTAGACTGGCATATGCTGTAGTCAACAAAAATTTATCTCGTCTATTTTATTTAATATCACCAGCATTAGTATTGTTTGTCATACAATGTGATGACCAAGTAATTATTCAAAATGGCATATTTTCTCATGATTTAATATGTTTAACATTTCCTATTGGAGTTAATTACAATCTAAGACTCCAGGGCAAATCCAGGGTCTGCCATGCCATGTTCCCAAATAAATTGGATATCTCACAGAGGACAATCAATGAATGGAACAAATTGTCTACGGATTGTGTAACTGCTAGCAGCGTGAATATGTTTAAAAACAGGATTGACACATGTCTCAGGGGGCGGGTTACACATAGATTAAAAATGTTGGACTCTCGATAAGCCAATGGCTTCCTTGTCTACTTGCCATCTGGGCCTTTGCCTTGGATGGCAATCTTATTAAATTACGTTAAAGCTCAGGACACAGGGTTGTTTACTGGTAGTGATTACATAAATGACCAAAACAACTTTGAAGATAGAAAGTCTGAATGTTTTTATCATAAAATCACTTATAAACTACTTATGAACTATTTATATTCTTACATATTTGACTGCCCAAATGTGTTTTTATGAACCACAATTTAAAAATATAATTTAAACGTTATCTGATTATGAATTTTGGCCTTGTTGTTGAACATGCAATGAAAACATAATATTTCAGTTGAAACATTCAAATTTAACAGATCATAGTAAGATTATATGAAAATATTGTGGCTCTTTAAAACACATTTGGACAGTTAGTATGTTAGACTGGGTGTAGTTCATGCTGTATGATAAAATTAATATAACATGATTTTACAATAAAAATGATGAGTCTGCACCTTAGTCTGTTAGTAAGTGTCTCCTCACTGCCTGTCAGCTGCAATGTTCTGCTGTTACTGTCAACAATGAGAATTACTTTGCAATAAAACATGCATTCATAACAAAACCTCTGCATGGTTGCATGTGTGGGCAGAATTATGCATAATAATTATTATGTATTGTCAAACAGTTTATATGGTTTTTATCAGATGCAAAGCTAAATTTGGAATGACTGATTTAAAGTGGTAAAGCAAGAAGTGTAGTTATTTTTGGCAAGAGCATGCAAGAAACTTATCAATATTGACTCGTTGAACCTGTGTTTTGTTTTTTTAATTAACTGGTTTATTAGTCATTGTTTTACCAGGAAAGCCAACCCATTTATCAGTTAATCCTTTTATTTTTGCCAAATTCACATTAGCGGGAAGGACATTGTATTTTTTTACAAAACTATTCGTTCCGATTTTTTGGGGTTAATAAGAACGGTGAAATTGAAGAGGGTGAACAAGATATGACATTTTATGTGAGCCATGGAGCAAGGGGGTGTCTGTAATTGATGGAAGGAAATTGAAAGACATTTAACGGCAGTAATGTTTTCTGCTGTTATAAAAATGTTAGTTATGCTGTGTCAACTTCATTTTGCAAAGCTATGAACAATAATTAACTGATAATGACATCAGCTTTTTTATACATTCATATTAAATTTGTATTATTAATTACTTGGATTGATTTTTTATTATATATGCTGTAGAACATTATCATGATTTTTTGTGGGTTAGTTAAAACTGCAGAATGTTAATGATTCTAATAAAAAGGTAGTAAGTGATATATTTTACTTAGTAATGAAATTATAGGCATGCTATTTCCAAGGTATATAGCAAATATTGTTGATGCATCATTATGTGGATGGAATTTGAAAGTTGGTAAAATCTAATAATTTTAAACATAATTTTTGGTGTTGGAATGAACAGGTCTGCCGGGGGAGAAGTGTACAGGGCTTTGAACCTATACCTTGAATGCAAGCTGCGAGTCTGCTGCTAATTTGGTTGCCTTTAGACAGACAACCAGATGAGGAGCAAGAGTAGCCTTTAGATTATTACACAGTGGTCTGTGCTCTGGTGCCATTTGCATCATTTCAATAGTTCTGGTTAACGCAGCCAGAGAGACACTTTAGCTATAACAAAGTGACAATAATTATATTTTGAAACATAATTTTCCAAATTGTTATACAAGAAATGGAGAGGCTATAAAATGTTGTACGAAGTGCGGACAAGGGACATCTAGGCCAAACAGCAGACTCTGATGAGATGGTACATTATTAGTTATATCAGTCAGACAGTGCTGGGTTAAAGGCTTCTGGACACCTCCATGGATGTGTTAATGATCACAATATTAGCTGTAATCTCAGAGTGCTATTTCTTTTGTCTGTCAATTGAGGCATTTGACACTGTATGACTCTGCATCATGAACACTTTATACACCATTATCAGAGCTGAATCTGGCTCTGATTCAAAACACAATACCCAGACCAGACACATACACACACCCTCGTAAAATGTAGATTGCAAAATCTCTATTTGTGTACAATTAGATAGCGCTTTGTTTTCGGAAATTCCTTATGCAAAAAGCTGTATCTAGCCATAACTGCTATGAAATCAGGTGCTTAAAATTGTTTTGTTGGTGGTGTAAGAAGTTAGTAAATTACTATCAAATAGGTTAGGTGTTTGTGGAGTTTTGTCTGTGCATTCCAAAGATTGCTTTTCATATGAATTTTAAAATAGGCTCATATCACTGGCATGGGCGGGCATGTGGAGGTAATGGCGCGTTAAATGACGAATCAGTAAATCTGGCAGGAGGCATTATGATAGGGACTTGTATAATCGGCTTCCTATTGGAAATTGGCAGCACAAAAAGCCACCCAGGAGGCTGGAATTGAAAACGGATTGCTGGATATAACGAATCATGTTATGGGGAGAAAAGTGCAGTCTTGATTGGGTAATCCATCGAGCGTGGGGTGGGTGTGAGGGGTGGTGGTGTTATGTTGTGTCCACAGTTACGTCTGTTGTCCTTATTCTGTCCTCAGATGTTGATGATATAACACGGCATAAACACCTGTGCTTCCAGACAACGGCCAACAATAGGTGGAGCCACGGAGGTGCTGTGTGAGCATAGGTGTTAGTGTGATGCCAACAATCTGCACTGCATCAAACGAACGTAGCCTGTTGTCTTTGCCCAAATGCTGCGACCATGTCAGAATGTGACGGCTGACAGTATCGAGGGTAACAGTCAGATGATGATGGCCAGGGCCTGTGTTGTAGACATGGAGGTAGCATATTTCACTGACAAGTCGAAACCTAGAAGGAACAGACATAATTCTTCAATGATTCACTCGTCCTCCGCCAATGATTGCCTCAGGTAAGACAGGCGTACTTAGAAAGGAAATGTGTTGTGCATTGCATTTCAATTGCAATATAGTAGACTAGCTGCTTTATGCTCATGCAGTCTTTTCAAGTGTATATTTTCCCCTTACACAGACTGAACATTGTATAATAGCAGAACTGTTTGTTTGATCAGGGTCAAAGTATGGTGGAGGTTACTTACACCCCGCTTTTGTGTGTAGTGAATTTTAAATAATCTAGCTGGTACTGTGCTTGTGCTGTCTTAATTATCTTTTTCCCTTGTAAATTGTTATGCTGGAATATTATATAACAGCAACAAGGGTTTTTTGGTCACACTTTTATTGCTAACATGTACCAGTTTGTCTTCTACACTGATGTAGTTATCCAGACTATTTATTTCTGACTGTGCACCATATGCTGGAGGTATTTTACATTTAATGCGGTGTGCACAGTGGCAATTACATTGAAATACGACCTCCAAATAAATTGGACGAATTGCCCATTCTCAACCTACATAGGAGTTGGGTTTTCCACGTAAACTAGGAAAGGGTTGTCCCCGTTATTAGCCAAATACACCGAGGATTCATGGGTAATGGAACTGCTTAGGTACACAAAATGATGAATTACAGAAAACATTGTGTTAGGGTGAAAACACTGCTGCTTGCTGGGGGAATGGGTCCACACATCACACACCTGGGTCCACTTTACACACCTTGGTCCTGCTTGCTGGGGGACTGGGTCCACACATCACACACCTGGGTCCACTTTACACACCTTGGTCCCTCCACACACATGGGTCCACTTTACGCACCTTGGTCCCTCCACATACATGGGTCCACTTCACATACATGGTACCTGTGACCAAACACTTCCCTGGTCATTAATTAATTAATCACCCCAGTGGTACCTGTGACCAAGTACTTCCCTGGTCATTAATTAATTAATCACCCCATTGGTACCTGTGACCAAGTACTTCCCTGGTCATTAACTAATTGTATTAATGGGTTCTCTCTGCAGTTTGTATCCAAAGATTAGGAAAAGATGAGAGTTCGTCCAGCTAGACATGCCCTCTGACGGCTGTGAAAGCCTATTTTGGAAAGAGCAACGCATTATAAATTGCAGCATCTTGTGCGCAGGGATTTTCTAAAATAGTATTTGAGGGCCTTAAACATAAATTGCAGTGATCAGAGTCTTAGGTATTGATATGTATGTTGTGCAGGTTTTTTTAAGGTTCCGTTTCCACAGGCGGTGCAACATTTCACATTACTGCGCATATATACGCAACACAATGACAGTTACATTTAAATCCATAATCTTTTTTATTTACTTTTGAATTTCACACGGGCATGGAGGGTTTTCACATGAGCAATTTGTCTGTGCCTTAAAAAAACTTGGTGTTGTGCATACTGTTCAGTTGGTCTCATGGCTCAAATGTTATTTATAATGACTACGAGAAGGTTTATTTGCTGGAGTCTTATTATATGTGCACACTGTCTCCAGACACCCACCAGTTTTTGTCAACCCAACTGACAGTCTCAGACACCAGGTGCATAATTTTTACATTGTAATCTTGCTGGAGGTAGACAGAGAAAGAGAAGCTTCAGGTAGCCAAATGAGTGAAGTAGAATGTTTGAATTGTAAAAACTGATTGGAGTGAAGACCATTTGAAAAGGAAGGTAGTTGGAAAGAGGCTGCGATGTGCAGGACATGTCCATGTGATGAGATATTACCAGAGATGTGTGCATGTGTGTGTGCCTGCGTGCGTGTATGCATGCATGCGTGTGTTATGATGACAAAATGAATGTATTGTAAATACCAGTACCGGTACATGTGTATATTATGATGAAAAATAAATGGTATAATCTGTATGCTTTTAGGTGCTACTATTACATCTAAATGAATGGAACAAATTATCTACCGATTGTGTAAATGCTAGCAGCTTGAATTTGGTTAAAAATAAAATTGACAAATATCTCAGAAGGGCGGGTTACTACACATGATGAATAATTGTTGGGCCTCTCAAAAAGCCAATGACTTCCTTGTCCACTTGCCATCTGGGTTTTTTATGGCAAGCTTATTAAATTTTTTGTTGGCTGACCCAGCCTCTGTCTGGCTGGGGATTGGATTCAGGTTGTAGCCACATCCATTTCCCACAGTGTTAATTTGTATCACTCTGCAACATCGACTGTCACCAGTGTTGTTCATTGCTGTTCACAGACTACCCTGCCCCACAGTCTGTGTGGACGACATCGTGCACCCCCGAACCCTTCCACACAGATCCACTGACACATGCCCCCAGACAGATGACCCAGTAGAGGGCGCCTCTGCATCAGATCCCATCGAGATGCCAGGTCCGTCACAAGACATGTACGTCAAGGTGTGCCATGACATACCCTCACAGAACACCACCTACTGGCTGGATGGGAAGGGGTTGTCACCGCTGATGGGGCGTCCAAACGGTAACTCCAGACAGGGGTCGATTGTAACAATGGACGAGTCACTGTCAGATTTGTTGCCGGAAGTGTCCAGACAGGAAATGGAGAGTCGTGCAACGCGCTCAACATGTACGCCCACACAAAGTGTGCCACAGTAAGTAGGACCTTGGTGATACGACCAGCTGCTGTGGTCATGTTCTCAAGGACACAAGCTCCTCGACAATACTTGTATTCCCATATCTCAGCAAATTTTATCTGATGTTTCGTGTATGAAATGAAGGCAAAATTATGAAGTTCAACTCATTTACATATTTGTAACCATAGTAAATGAAGGCAACATTATGAAGTTCAATTCATTTGCATATTTGTAACTATGGTAAACACTTGTAGTCTGGCACCCATGTCATATATAAATGGAGGTGTATATTTAGACTTCAGACCATAAATGCAGTATTGTATTGCCAAATCAGTGCATGGATGCGTGCGCGTGTGTGGGTGCATGTGCGTGTGTGCAACTGCATATTAATAAACTTTATGTATACTGTATGCATGAATGTTTACAAATGTTATGTTTAAAGATTTTTACATATAATTGCCACATCTACCTATAAGGCTAAAAAATCTGTCAGTTAGGCCACAGTTTTTTTTATTTTTAGGTTTACAGGTTTTTTACAATCATGTCTAAAATCGGAGGAGGGAAAAACATTTTTTACTGTCATGTCAAACACCAGAGGGGTTAAAAAGAGAGAAGTGAGATCAAGGGGAAAGTAGGGTTAATCAAGGCCAGTTGTTTTTTTTAAATTGTATGGATTATTACAGTAGTGTTTAAGGTAGCTGGGGTAGCTATTATATGCTTGTCTTGAATTGATTAGTTTCAGTAGAAGTTTTTAAGATAAATTAACCATTTCTTCACAAATTATAGACTAAATACTATATATTATCCCAGATTAATAACATTTTTAGTTTTTCATTTATTTGGTTATGTTACAAGATTTAAAAACAAAATTGTAAATGTAAAAAAATAGCCACAAAATGCAAAATTATATCGTTTTGAGAAAATCCCCAAAGAAATAAATGACATACATATAAGTATGGCAGTGTCACTGATAACTTTAGGGGAGATTTTGGTTAACATAAACGAATTACGTCTACTACACCACCGTGAACTAATTAAGCAAAAGTTGAATGACAGCCTAAAGTGGCAGTGTATTTTTGATACAAACCCTTCACCAATCGTAATTCAATATCGTATTATGTTGCCTATATGTATGACACGTTCATATGCCAAATTGCAAAGTCGTAAGTGTTGTAGTTTATCTAAAATAATAAATTAAGCATCATTTCCTAGTTATTAATGAAAACGCAATCTCAATAAATGCTTGTTTTTGTATCGAAATTTACGTTTTTCCACTGGCATTTTACGTATTGTTGACAAAATATAATAACCATTTGTAATATTGACACGTCCCCTTAATTTGCTGCCACGATGGCCCTTGAATCTGTATTTGTAACGTGTTGTTGTCTATGGTATCAGGTTATGCCAGCCATCTGATAAACACGTGGCATGGTGTGTATACGGTCATTTTAATTGGCCTGTTATCGTCAAAGGCACAATAAACTATGCTAGTGCTGATATTTGCTGGTTTAAGGACATGATTTAGGTAGGCAAATATAATACCGATGTGTACTGGAATCACAGTAACCAAACTATATGTTATGCTTTCACGGTGAATGAATATAGCTGGTTCGAACATCGCAGCAACATGTTGGCCACACATCACAGCTTGACCACAGCCCGGGGCATAAATTTTTACCGATACTGATCATTTGAATTTTGTATAAACAATGAGTTGTCTATGTAGTAGTACGGTGCAACGCTACCGTGAAAGGCATTTCCCGGCATTGTGAATATATTTTCGGTGTCACAAATGCTTCTCTGGCTCTGCCATTTGACTTTTGTGAACATTTCTTTTCTCCAACATTAGATTTAAAAAAAAATTTATTATTCGTAAAAACAATTGTCCTGTGAGAATATCGGCGGGACATAAAAAAACTCCTTTTTAACTTTTAGAATTCCCAAAATGTGGTTGGCGGATCCGTAAACTGAAAAAAAAAATTAAAACTCATCTTAGAGGTTGTGTAATTTATGTGACATTTTGTATGTTACAGGGTGTGTATTTTTTATGACATTACGTTTCATGTGTAATTTGTGATATTCCATCAGTCATATGTTGTGTAATTTATCTGATATTCCATCGGTTACAGACCACCCAACTATGTGCCCCTGTCGATTGGACTGCTGATTGTGTCGCCCCTGTGTGGCGTGCCCTGCCTTGTGTTTGCCCTGCGAGCGCAGCGGGCCCATGCCAGGGGCCTGGAGAAACTGTCTCGCAAGAACAATGACTGGGCCTTTATCCTGTTGATCGCAGGACTCATGTTCCTCGCCCTTCTACTCCTTATCTACCTCGTCTGGCAGATGACCTCCACGTTGTGTCTGACCCTTCCATCCACTGCCACCCCCATCGCCACAGGGGGCATGCCAAGCTATCGCCTGTACACAAAACAGCGCAGTAAAAATGGCATCGACCATCTCAACCATAGCCAGGTTACGATTATGCCTCAGTTCAAGTTGCATGACGCCATGTTCCAAAGGCCGGTTAAATTGAAGCACAACACTAGTGATCCCCCCCCGAGTGTGCCTTAATTCGATGATGTTCCACATCGGTAGATTGCATTCAGGGATTGGCTACCTGTTGCATTGCAGGCAGTCAGTCGGGAACCGCAGAATGGTTATAATGTTTGTTTATTGTTTAATTCTTGTTCAGTTCAATCGCTGCCAGTGATTGACAGTTTCTTAGATGTTATCAAACTGTTTGTTATGCAGTGCTGCTACGTTGTAGCAATGTGCGTAGTTGAGTTTTATTTAGTTGGACTGTCGCAGAGTAAAGGCACATGTACTGATGTTTTCTTATGTCTTATTTTCTACGTAGTTCACCAAGTGAACAAGAAGATTGCCACATATCCACACATATTTTTGTACAATGTTGACTCCAGAGTGTAGGTTGTAAATGAATTATCTTATGTTCGTTTAGTAGCCAGCCAAGTGCTTATTATTTTTGTTCTCAGCAACAGTAAAGGTTGGTTTACATAAGTGATTTGTGCCTCAATTATTCCAGCAACACCCTGTGGTATGACAATGCACAGCTAAATTAAGTGTCTGGTTAGACGAGCAACACGTATTTGCCAAATTGGGTTCAGCTCCAAATACTCCAACACAATTATAGCCAGAAATTGGCCTCGCTAACCGGTCTTGTGTTGTTGTTTACACAAACCATTCTGGCACCGTGATCTTAGCCAACCAAATGGATGCGTTGGGCACGGTAGCATAGTGGTTAGAACATCGAGAGAACCCGGGTTCGAATCTTCTTGCTGCCATTTTGAAGCTTTGACAATTTTGTTGCCAAAGTTCACTCAGCTGTAAAAATTAGTACCTGGCTACAGACAGGTGGATATTTGAAGGAATAGTCTGCACTGTAATTGCAGCATGGCTGAATGCTTCCCAGAGAAGTCAAAATAGCACTGGAATTAACAGGTCTGCCAGGGGGTGAAGTGTAAACCGCTTTGAACATTCTCAAGGACTGGATACTGCGCTATATAACAATGTACCTTTACAGTGAATCACTCATGTAAGCCGGACTTGACTTGGCATGAATGCTAATGTCTGTTTGCGTGCTGAGATTGGGTCTAATACATATCCTCCTGGCCTTACTGGTCAGGGATCAAGACAATCAAATCCATTGAATAGTAGGTAGTATATACAGGATCGCAGTAAAGGATAGACATGTCATTAGTATTGTCTACATGTGTTTGTCTACAGTTTGTTGTTGCTGTATGTCATGGAGAAGCGTTATTTATTTGATATTGTTTGTTTACGTATTGTTTTGATTGCAAAAGACTTGTTTGAAACGATTTATGTTGCTCTGATTGTGCGTAAAACTCAGAAAATAGTAATTGGATTTGTTATAATTTCTTTTTCTTTGGCCATCTAGTTTTGTAAGATGTTTTGATTTCCCTACAAGTTGTGCCTTATTTTTTTTTACGTTTTTTACTTGAAAGAGCCACTTCTGAAAGCCATTCTTTGTGTATTTGAGCATATATAATGGCATACATATTTTATTATGTTTTTTCATTAAATACTTTCACCCTTACGTTACATGATGTTTAATATTTATTAATGACACAAAGCTAGTTTTAGTTTTTGTATGCAATGTGTTCTTCTATATCTAATTTCTTCCGGTATATACTGGTACATGTACTTGTACATGTACTGGTACATGTACTGGTACATGGTTCTTGTGTATTTGGAATGTCTAGTTGTGGTTGGGCATATTTCCGCCTATTGAGAATAGGGAAAGGGAGGCAGCTGACAAGACATGCATGCAGGGGTGAAAGGGTAAACAACTTTTAGGGTCTTAAGATGTTATCCTAGATTTTATTTCACCAAACTATATATACCCTAGGCTATAATTCGATAAAGGTGGAACGGACTGTGGATTGCTGAGTGATATGCTTCTTTAATCAAATCATAATAATAAATAATAATAAGAACACTTCTTTGAATATAGCAATTGCCCATCCAAAGTTAGTCTCGAAATCGGTATGCAATATTGAAGTTGTCAACAGATGTCAACAGTCAAGGCTTCTAAAAATGTGTTTGAACCAAATTTCTTTGTTATTTTGTATTGAATTTGTTACGGTAAAAACGTATTAATTTGTTGAAGTATTGGTCTTAAATCTGATCCATCCAAAGACTCACAGCATGTTCTCAAGGTCTGTATGATGTTTCATTAGAACTTGGAATGGTGAGCTAGCATAGTGACTCATCTGTGTATTGTGTGACACAGCTCTAGTTGTCACAGTGATACCATGTCCAATGCTGATTATTCATGAAAATACCTGACCTGTCCAGTTATAAATGTTTAATGTGATGCGTCGCGTCAGTTCTTACCGTAAGGTACGCTTGACCCCAACAACACTCGCAGGGGTGAAAGCATCAGTTTTCATATCTTTGGAATTTTAGAAACAAAAAACAATTTACTAACCTATTGAATTAAACAATTTGAAAATCATATTTAAAAAGTGCTTTTAATATGATGCCCATAAATCTATAATGCCACATTGTACCTTACGATACGAACAAATGCAACGCAAATGATGTCCAAATGAATAATTGTATCTGTTGATCATTTAATGTTTCCCTTGTGGATTTGTTTTTGAAAAGACATTGACTTTTCTAATGGTACAAGTGATGCTTAGGAAAGAACTGATTTATAAGGAACTACTGTATTGATTAGTCGTACAATGTTATTTTATTTTGGTTTTTGTATACAATATAAACATGGTCTTGTCTGCAGTTGACATATGTGTTTCAGCTGTACTAGAAGCACAATAAATGTATATGAATGTGTAATCTATGACTCCTTTTTAGTCATTGGGGTATCATCAATCAAATCCTATCTCCAAAACCACACATACACATTGTTAGATCTGCCAGATCTGTCGTGGAGCATAGTTCATCCACAAGACAACATTTCAGTAGGTGGTTCATGGTCTGGATCTCACCGCAGTCGCAGGTTTCAGGGTCATTGTTATAGCCCCACTTTTGTATGTGTACCTGCCCATTGTAGGTGGTTGAGTGTCACTACCACCTGGTTCGCACCAGGTGGTAGTGCCTTGGATGCTGGTATTCCGTGTTCCTATTGAAGCCAGGAGTTTGTGCCATTCGTCTATTCTTGTGTCAGTTGCAGATGTTCCTAATTGGCCTGTTGTTTAGAGGTGTAACAATGCATTGAACTATCGATGCATCGCAAAAGTTGATGTAACGATGCAATACATAGTAAATTGAACTATCGATAGTTATCGTTGATAGTACACTGAACTATCAATAGTAACTAGTACTACTAACTATAATAAAATGAACTATCGATAGTATTTGTCGATAATACACTGAACTATTGATAGTAACGATAGTTGGCAAAACAATCTAGCAGCACTACTTGTGTCACTGTAAAAATATAAGTAAACATGCTTTTTCAATTATAATTTCTTCATTGGAAAATTTTATTTATTCATTGACCTGACATTAACAATCATCTACCTCCAAAGCCACACGATGGCACCACCCATCAACTACGGCTTGGGACTGTTTTCCTGGCTATTCGCTACTCCATGATACTATCGCAATACTATGGCGACAATCATGAAACTATCGCAGTAGTATTGCAATAGTTATGCAACTATCATTGGGCAGTAAGACACTGTGCCTGTTTGTGCATATTATTTCAGAGACCACAGGTCTGCATTAAGAGACCTGTTATTAACGACCATAGTGTCACGTGCTAAATTATCTGCATGACGTGATCACCTGTATTAAGAGACCAATTTTCAACCATCCATTGAATGGTCACTTAAGACAGGTTTAACTTTACACTTTATATTTATTCTAACATCTTGACTGTCCAAATGTGTTTTTAGATGAAACAGTTTTTAAAATATAATTTCAAGATTATATATCTGGTTATGAATATCAGTCTTGTTGTTTGTTACATTCCCGAACAAATGTGAACAATTTCTATTACCTGAGGACAAGATGTATCTGGGTCAAATGTTCATGGCCTCGTGATGGCTGCGCATATCATTTACACCTGTAAAAATACATTTCACGCCATGCAGTGTAAATTATATTTGCTCGAAACATCCAAATTAGATAACGATCAAAGTATATTTATTTATGTAGTTCATTAAAACACATTAGGCGAATATATAATTTGATTTTATGATCAAAAAAGATAAAACTTTGCACTTTTCATTGTACAACACTTGAATAATAACTGTCTGATGTCTTCGTGGTTCCATCCCCACGAATCACATGTCAATTTTGAAACAATAAAATAGTAGTTATAGCAGCCCAGTCATTCTTTCATTACTTGATTACATCCTGTGCACAGTAAAACCGCATATGAACTAACAGTATTCGTTGCCGTCTGCAGGGAATGTCAGAAACATGGTTGACCTTTGTTTTTAATAGAGACGTCTGTGTTCTTCGAAACTTGTTTGTTATGCATTTTTCTTTTTATTTAGGTGGATGCATGTGCTAATGATGTTTTTGTAGTTGCATAATAATGGGAAGTATTCATGCATTAGTACTAGTTTCTAAATAGTGGTATTGTTTTATTGGCATTTAAATTCGTCCAAAGCTGCTAGACTTAAAAAAGGTGTCAAAATGATATTACGATGAGCTGAATCCTACTAGTAGGGTCTTGCCAACAACGGCTCTGCTGGCGATCACTCAACCGCATTGGAGTCAGTCGAGCAGACAACCATGAGGAATTGGTGCAACACTGACGATATGTGGTCAACGAAATGCGACTGCGAAGATCACATAATGTTCCACCTCCTCTGCTGCCGACTACTGGATGGTCCGTGCACATTGTAAATCTATCCACCATCAGAGATCAGGCAGACTTAAGTGAAAGAAAATATCCTAGCATATTATGAGGAGGCGGGAATGAAGAAATTAACTGACATGTAAGCCACCTTGCATACAAATATAGTCGTATTTATTTCATCACGTGTATAGCATTATTTTCACTTTCCTACGTACATAAACTAATGTTCTACATCCAAGAATAAATATTTCCTAAATATACTGACCGCGAACACATGGCAAAGTAAACGTGAAATTCAAATGTTTCAGCTTAAATATCCTGTTTGTACATTGCATCATGTGTATGTTGTACGTAACGTTTTGGATATTAATGACATGCCCATCACAAACGACACATGATCCAGTAAACGACAATAAACTCTGTCCACAGGTATTGGAAACTGTCGAAGGCTGTTTAGAATGTGATGAACGGCCAAGTTGATATTCATAAACAAATAACAGTTAAATTATATTAAAAACAGTTTCGAGACATTTGGGCGGTCAAAGTGCTAGAATAATATATGCAGTTTATATTATATAAGACAATGTTACACGAAAATCAGACCTTGTAAATTTATCTGTGTATAGTAAACGTAATATAAAGATTAAACATGAACATTGTATTACATATTTTAAAAATATTGTATAAGGATGTTTTCACACATTTGTGTGGATATAAAATAAAATGTCTGGCAAACTGACGTGTGCAAACAAAACATTGCATAGAATGATCTGACTATCAACTAGAGCGTATTGTTTCTACTGAGAGTCGCATTGACTCTTTCATATTAACTAAACAATTAATCTAATTCATTGCATTCGTCTGCAACAAGTCTCGTCTCTCCGAGATTCACAGTGAAGAAGTCGTTTTCCGCCAAGTTGTGTTTCCGTAGAGCTTCAGTGAGCTTCACTGGTGGCTCCAGGTAGAACTGTAAACAAAACAATTGTTAAGGGTATCATACAAGGGTATTTTATCTGCTGTCCTCAAGGCTGGTTAAATATTGAATCAATTCTGAACGACACATGCGCCAGCACGATATTGATTAGTAGTCTGTAGTGGTTTGTGTAGTTTAGTTTTCAACTGCTTCGTTTAGGAAGCGAGAAACGTGTGGTTTTTAAATTAAATATTTTATTAGACATGCGCACGCACACACGTGAACGTCTGTAGGCAGTTGTGTATTTCTATATTGTGAGTGAGCTGGTTATTACCTCGTGTGCGAGAGCGAATGTTGCCCAGTGCATGGCGACCGACTGTCTGGCTTTCAGGTCTTTGTGGGCAAGAACGGCGTCTTCAGGGTTGCAGTGCTGACATCTCATGAACCACCTGCAACCATACATTGACAGAGTGCTGCAGTCCAACTGCATAGTCTCTTGCATTTTCACACATAATGTGAGTTGCTGGTTTTTTATTTACCACACATAGTTTCAACCAGTACAATGTTTCATCCATGTGGCGGAAGAGAGTTGTACTTTATTTGACCCATATACATATATCTCAACAAGTGATAAAAGTATAAAAATACAAAATATGCAAATATTATATAATATCAAATAAGGGTCCAGGAGATTCCCGTTAAGGCTAAAATATAGCCGTTCTCACAGGAACCACCAACAAGAAAAAAGCTTCACGAACCGCTGAATTCACCCAGAAGCACTGGATTGGAAATGTGGAAAGTACGACTGCAATATACATCAGCAGTCATCAAAATACCTTGGTTCATATGCCCCTATCGGTAGAGCGGCCAGGTGAAACGGGCCATATTTCTGTCCTATCTGCTTGAACATGACGTCATTGTAACCTGTGTCACCAGAAAAGTAGAACCGGTGCCGCCGTCCAATGACACAATATCCTCCCCACAAAACCTGCAATGACATAAGGATTAATTGCTCGCTTAAAACTGTTTCCATAACTCCGCGATTTGACCTGAGAAATTGCAAACATCCATGTTATACATTCACATGGCAAACATACACCAATACATCTAATAAACACATCATTGTGACATTTCACAACAATGTTAGTCACCCTAATATTTTGAAGCACATATAAAACGAACTCATGCACTGCACATTTGTTGAGTGATATGATTATATATAGTAATCATCGTTAACACGGATAAACTCGATATTGTGGTAACTTTCTCAACAAGTTCACCTTGTAATCGTTGATGGGTGTCCTCTTTGTCCAATGATGCGACGGAACGAAGGCAACCTTCACATCAGGGACACCAGGTATAACATCCTCGTCCCACCAGTCAAGTTCCACTACATTTTCACAAGAGACGCCACGCATCCATGACTTGAGTCCGAGCGGGACGTACCAACGGAGACTCTTACCAAACCTCTTATTCAGCGCTCGTACGCTGTTCAAGTCCAAGTGATCGTAATGGTTGTGGCTGATCAACACTGCGTTTATTTCAGGAAGCTCGTACACTTGACATGCCGCACTGCGAAATCGTTTCGGCCCGAAATACTGCGACGGAGAACACCGCTCGCTGAATACTGGATCTGTGAGCACGGATACCCCCTCCATCTGAATTAGTAAGGTCGCGTGGCCTATCCATGTTGTTCGGATCCCGTTCTCCGGTGGTGTGGCCAGGAGATCGAAGTCGGGTCGGAGGATTGGAAGCTGACGGTCTAACTCCTGGGGAGAAACGATCAGTTTTGATGGTCAGAAACAGCACGTGTGTGTGTGCGTGAGTGCGTATGCGTGCGTGTGTGTGAGTGCGTGCATGCGGGTGGTGTGCGTATGTATGCGTGCCTGTGTGTGTACACTTCACAGTCACGCATGCATACATATGCGCCCGCGTGTGTACACGCACATGCACGCATGCATACATACGCATGCATATGTCACGATCGCACATAACCTGTAAATTGTCTGCTAGTCTATGACCTAGAGGCGAAACCTATTACTTAGTCTGCCTTTGACTTGTAAATATCACTGACTCCACATAGAATGTTAGCTAAATATTTAATATTCAGAACAATTGCAAGTAAAATGTATACTAAATATTATTTAACAAGATTTAACACTTTCTTATGTCCAACCTACACTGCTCCTTAACTAATGCTGTATTGTGTCCTCTGGTTCTACTGCCTTCTTTAAGTTTGAAGAACATATTCCTATCAACATCCTCATAACCGTTCACTATTTTAAACACTTCTATTTGGTCTCCTCTTAGTCTCCTGGTCTCTAGTGTTGTCAAACCACATTGTAATAAGCGACTTTCGTAACTAAGGTCTCTTAATTCTGGAATCATCTTAGTTGCTCTTCGTTGTATTCTTTCTAGCTTATCTATGTCTTTTTTACGATATGGCCTCCATGCTTGAATACAATATTCCAAATGTGGTCTAACTATTGCTTTGTACAGGGGTACAATTAGATGTTTCTCCTTATACGTGATAGTTCTCCTAATTAGCCCTAGAATTTGATTTCCTTTCGAAGCAGCAATCCCACATTGCTCTGAAACTTTCATGTCAGCATTAAATGTTACTCCTAAATCCTTTTCTTGTGTGGTTCTACCTAGTACAGCATCCCCCATTTTATATTCCTCGTCCATATTTCCATGTCCTATGTGTATACATTTACACTTCCCAAAATTGAATAACATTTGCCATTTTTCTGACCATTTAACTAATTTTTCTAGATCATCCTGTAAACTTTGTTTATCTGTATCATTAGTAACCTTTCTGAATACTTTTGTGTCATCTGCAAATTTGAGTACTTTGCTAGATATGTCATCCTCCAAATCATTTATATATATTAAAAACAGTATAGGGCCTAATACTGATCCCTGTGGTACCCCACTCAAAACAGATTTCCAGTTTGAAATCTCACCATCTACTATTACTCTCTGTCTTCTGTGTGTAAGCCACTTTTCTATCCAGTTGATTACATCATTGCCTATACCATGGGCTTTTAGTTTAAGTAACAATCTTTGATGTGGCACTTTATCGAAAGCTTTCTGAAAATCTAAGTAGACAACATCCACTGGTGACCCGTCATCTACCCACTTTGTAATTTCTTCTAAAAAACATAAGAGATTGGTTAGACATGACCTTGCTTTTAGGAATCCATGTTGAGATGTATTTATTAATTTATGTTTTACAAGGAATTCCACCATGTGGTCTCTAATTAATGTTTCGAGTAATTTACATACAACTGATGTTAAACTCACTGGTCTGTAATTTTCTGGCTTCTTCCTCGATCCCTTCTTAAATAGCGGCGTAATGTTTGCTTCTTTCCATTCTGAAGGAACTATTCCTTCTTCTAGTGACAAGTTAAATAAGTTTGCAAGTGGTGTACTAATTTGATCAACAATTTCCTTTAGCAGTTTTGGTGGTATCCCATCAACTCCAGGTGATTTATTATCTTTCATCTTCTTAATTTTCTTTGCTATCATTTCAGGAGTTACAAATAACTGCCCTAAATGTTCTGATTTATTGCCCTCAAATTTAGTAAATGGAACTGGAAGTGAGCTGATATCTTCTGTGGTAAAAACTGAGCTGAAATACTCATTCAGGACCTCTGCCATTTGAAACCCGTCTGAAATTATGTTTCCACTGTTGTTTTCCAGTGGTCCGACCTTATCTCAAACTTTCTGTTTACTCCTTACATAAGCATAGAACGTCTTGCTGTAATTTTTTATATTACCTGCCAATATTTTTTCAAAGGTTCTTTTAGATTTTCTAATTTCAGTTGTAGCTAGGTTAAGTGCCTCTTTGTAGTTTGCATAGTTTTCATCCTTTCTGGTGCGCCTATAAACCCTCCACACAGTTTGTTTGAACACTATTTTTCTAATAGCTTCTTTTGACAAGTGTTTTTTTCTAGACCGTTTTCCTTGTTTTTCAAGGGAACAAATTTATCGATGATACTCTCAATTTCATATTTTAGAAAATTCCAACATTCAATAGCAGTCTTATTCATCAGCATGTTATTCCAATCTAGCTTTGCTAAGTATTTTCTCATATCTTTATAGTTACCTTTGTGGAAATTTCTTCTCCTATACGGTTTTTTATTTTTACTTTCTGATTTTACATTGATGTCAAAATGAATTTGATTGTGTTCACTGTTACCCAATGGTTCATGTATTTTTACATTGTCCACTAATTCTTTTTGTGATGACAAAACTATATCTAATACATTATCTCCCCTGGTTGGTTCTAGCATGTGCTGAGTAAGGAAGCTATCCTGAATTAAAAACAGAAATTGTTGGTCCTCACCCCCGTACTCTCTAGAGATTTCCATTGTATGTGTCCATGGTTAAAATCTCCCATTATGATACATTCCCCTTAACTAACTTCCTTTATAGCATTTTGTATTTTTGTTTTATCCTCTTCGTTTATGTTTGGACTTCGGTAAACTAATCCAATAGTTAATTTTAAATTTCATGACAATATTTTGCACCAAACAGCTTCATCGCAATCTGCTTCCCTTTCTAAATTATTTCATAAGCCCGAATAGATTCTTTAATATATAAAATAACTCTCCCTCCCCTTCTTCCTATTCGATCTCTCCTAAACTCCTAGCATTTAAACACACGCATTTATGACCTGCTTCAGACCTGTTTTTAGAACATTTTGTTATTGGTTTGTCTGTACTAGTGGCCTCATGTCCTGCTTGAGGCATCTCTAAGTAATCGCCCTGCACTTCTAGTTTAAACAGTGTTTACTACCAAAAATATTTGTTATGTTACCCATGCCACTGTCTACTGCTGCTGTGAGTCCATCCGCAAATACTGCTGCCCCCTTTCCTCTTAGATGAAGCCCATCCTTCATGTACATATCAGCCCTTCCAACAAAACTTCCCCACAAATCAAACTTCCTCTTCCCTACATAGCTTCTGTACTAGTATGTTAATTGCCATCCCCCAGCAATTTCGATATCTGTGACCTCTCCTTCCTATTACTGGTAAAATCCCTGACAGTATTACCTGCTCAACCCGCATCTGCTTTAGTGTTCTGACCAACTGCCTGTATTTCCTAACTATGGCAGTTGTACCCTACCTTTCTACGTTATTTGTCCCTACGTGTACTAAAACAGATCCACCCTTGCCCGAACCCACGATGTTTTCTACCCTCTCAGTTATCGCCTCTATTTTGGCCCCATGCAAACAAACCACCACATCATCTCCCTTGTTTAAGACTCTGTCGGTCTTCCTGACTATTGAATCCCCCACAAACACCCTTGCTCTCTTTTTCACCCCCTCTATTACTGCCTCAGAATAGCTCTTCCGATGGATCCCTTCCATCACATTCTGTCCTGCAGCATTGTCACGAAATTATACAACTGATGATTGGTGAGGTAACATCGACAGCATTATGTTGTGAGACTGCGACCATCACTGTTTCGCGGTGAGAATTGCATAATTGACTAGAATAAAGTCATCACAGGAAGCAATCAAAACTTAGTGTGGTGTAAATTACCTCCTTATCTGGTACGTTGCTGTGGTCTTTTGAGAATAGAACGAACTTTAAGACTCTTCCTAGCGTTGGGTTTTTCCAACCAAGCCAAGGGTTCTGGAAGCGGCCGTCCCTGAATACTGACTTCTGCAGCTTCGGCTCGGCTGTGTCCATCTCCTTCCTTGCGTTGCCGCCTCTGACATCATGGAATGTACCCACATCCTCAAACGCCGGGTTCTCCTCGCCTTTCTCAATGTCGTGGATGCTGACGCCCAATACCGTGGGCGAGGTCGGGTCGTCTGATATTGCCGCATTGTGTGAGACGTGAAAACAACTGGAACACAGTGAACTATTCACGTAGAAACAACGTATATATCGTGTAGAACTAGGCGGCTCTATAATGATCACCAGAAGTATGCAGTGAAATGTGAAGCGTATCGCATGAAGCAAAGCTTACCAACCAACCAAAAAGTATTCAAAATGTTTGATTGAAAGAAATATGCAAGCTATTTTAATATAATATAATCATTAATAATTTAATAACATTCCATTATGTGTGAAATAGTGTTGCCCCTTTGGGTGAATATATCATCATTTGGCCGTGATGTCCAAGGGTTGAACTGTCGCAATGTTGAACGTTGTTGCAATGTCGAATGTTGTCGCATTGTCAAATGTTGCGAGTTCCATAATAATTATTATGCTTAGCAGGAGCAGTTTCACTCAAAACTGTTTTCTTCTCGTGTCTTTATAACGGCTTCTCAATGGAAACATGTATGGGTAATTCATATAAATACGTGTTATAGACTATGGACATGCATTACACATTGGAAATAATTAAGTGTGCTTTTGTGTGTTATCCTGGTGTTTTTTTATGACTGAGACATTGTTTGTTAATTTCTGTCTATGTTAATATGTGTCTATTATCTATCACTCTAGTAGAATACTGATCACTTTTCAAATGGGACACATGTTCACAATAAAGCTCATGCATCACTCCGGACCGATAATTGTCAAATTTTTATTTTACTATTTATTGCTACACAGTACACACATCTCATTTTAAATGCCCACTTAATTTATCATCAGTACAACAGGGATGTGCATAATACATTTAAAAGTATTGCAAATACATACAATGCTGTGTTGCATTTTTATAAAAGTGCTATAAAAGTATTGCAAGCATTTTTCCACTTTAAATAGTATAAATTGCAATACAGTCAAACCTCGCTTTATAGACTTTTATGGTCACCTCATTAATACAGTCACCTCATCATGTTCACCATGGAATAGTACCAAATTATTTCCATACTAGTAAAGCATAGGACATTTAGTACCACTAATACAGTCACCTCGCTATTCAAGTAAATTTGGCCCAGTCCTGAGAGTGACCCTAATAGCGAGTTTCCACTGTATTTAATAAGATGAGGTGTTATAGGATGTTATATGGATTCTTTAGAGGAACAAATCACACAATTTAAAATATAAAATTATTGAAAAAAATGTACTTTAAATTTGGAAGTATTGTAAATACTTGCAAAACTATATTGCAAATTTAAAATAGTACTGCATACACTTCACAATACTGGAATTCTGTGAGTATCAGAGTAATACCCTTATTTAAGCTTTGATGGTACAGTTTTCTGAACTGCCAGCCCATCACCACATTTCAAACTTCTTTGTATACACCTGTACTTGCATGGGAAGTTGGAACCCCTGCTGTATATTGTACTGATCTAACCTACAAGCTGACAAAGATGTGGAGCTACGCATCAATAAAGCTCTGATACAGGGTGTACAAAAATGCATATTTTATGCTGAATATCATTAACAATAATTATATATTTATCCTAATTAACCACCAATTAACACAAGGTATTAAATATGATAATTATCTGAATAACATCAAGTATCAACCTTTTATGTTTAATATCCATCAAAATATGCTAAAATTGTACAAGTTTCAAATACTCTGTCTTATATCTACAGTGGGGTGTATATTTCATACTGGCAGTGTGGAATGTGAACATAGATAAAACCTGGGTTTTTACTCTTTCTTATAGCCAGTTTACATTAAATTAAACCAACATTATCGTTATTAGCAGGGGAAACCGGGGCTAGTTATAACATGGGTAATGTGTAGCCGAAGTACTACAGACAATATATATTTACAGTATATATATATATATATATTATATGTGCTTGAAAATAGTTGTGTTTCACTAGATTTGTAAAGGGTATGTCTATTAATTAACGGCTTGGTTACTGGGAAGAAAGCAACACATTTGCATAACTTTTGAGTAAACACTGAAATAACCACTTATACTAAAAGGTTTATTTATTTATTTGCATAGGGGTCGAGGGAAGGGTTAATTTTTTTAATTTGTTTTACTGTACTGGGTTACTGTTGCTCCAGCTACTGCATTCACCCCACCCCACTCAGTGTGCCCAGGCTACACTGTGGCACGACTGTGGAATTCCAATTGTTAATTGTTATAAATAGATACGGTTACAAGGATATATACTCAACTTGGAATTCACACATTCATGCACTTCCTTGTCTGAGAACTGTCAAAGGCAACCCCCCCATGCTTCCCACTTATCCAAAAACATATTTATTCTTAGGGACATTCAACTCTTAATAACAGTTGGTAATTAATTGCATACCTGAAACTAGGCGGTGAGTAACATATTGTATATTACTTATGTAGTAGTTTATTCGTCTATTACTATTTACAACAGACCATGAATGAGTTCACGAAGCATTGGGCTTGGAATATATACATTTGTCACAATTTTGTGAGACTGATAACGTCGTAGACCGTATGCTGTCAGTTTCCGTTTCACTATGAAATCATACATAATACCAAAGAGTGTAATATTGATCAGTATAAGGCTCTTTGATAATACTATGAGTAGTCATTCACTTCAGACATAGACACTGAGATGTACTTACTTTCCCATATTTCTCAATAGACAATATTGTTATTCTGTGTATCACTACTATCAGCGACATCGACGTACGACTACTGGCCGAACCAGGAAGTTATGTAAATCAACATTTAATAGTGATGACCAGAGACTGTTATATTATGGATGAACTCATATAAAAAATTTTGCCTGAATTTTCCTTGGTGTGAACATCATAAACGCAGAATAGCTGTAAGAAATATAAAATTGTTATAACTGGCCATGACGAACAGTCACGGCTGACGACATTCGTACAACTATCGCCACCTGGCGAATACACTGAAACTTGTCAGTGATAGGATGCGTTTTCGATACTGGTACACAAAAGCGTGACAAAGATAAAAATTATTTTAATACTAACTGATATTAGTTTTATTAAATGCTTGAACACCCTCTTGATAACAGGAAACAGCAAAGGAGCTAGATAGTTAGGTAGCATGAATGTATATGATATGTAACTATTTATGATGAAAAAATTGACTGGGGTTAGGGTTATGAAACTATACTTTTGATCTAAATTAATTGAGGTGGTTTTCGTTAAATTGACTGCAAATTCAAATTGGTTTGGAACATAATTAAAGTTACTACTTCATGTTCTTGCCCCTTTTTTGACAATTTTATAGTTACAAAATGGTGTTCTATGATGTTTGTCTTTTATTGTTGTTGAAAATAAAGATTAATTCGTTCATTCAAATAATGTTGGCCCTCATCATTCTGTCTTCACTAAATTGAAATGACATTGTCTCATATCCAAGCTGTTTTTTTGTTTTGCAATTGAAGGCAGTGGCGTACCTAGGATCTTGCACTTACAGAGGGTGCCGGGGAGGGGGGGCGAGCTTAGTTACCCCTCTGAAATAATAAGACTCCCAGTCACCCTTTCAGTTGGTTGTGAGCACAGTCCACCTGGCTCCACCAGCTCACCTCCTCCGACTGTAGCGTAGGGAATCTGATTTTAGCCACACGTATTATTTGCACCATTTAAAAAAAAATTATTGTTCATGTTTATATGTACCTTCTCCATACGCACCACAAACTCCTACGCCAGCAACAGGAGCTTTATATATTTTAATATACTACTGTGTAGTGGCGCAGCAGGTTAAACATGAAACAAAATGTAAGCCAAAGGGGGGCCAAGACATAATGCCCCCCTAAATACACCACTGATTGAAGGTCAGTATTTTTTTACAGTGATTAGATTACAGTTCACACATATACGCACACACAATATTTGGGGTGCATGTTGTGTGCTAAATAAGATAAACCAGAGTTTGACATAGATAATGGGCAAATAATGTATATTGAGACTGTATACAGAACTGTATTCAGCAGTACGATAATTTTAGTACCCTAAACCAGAGGTTCCCAAACTTTATCAGCTGTAAACCCCTCAACATTTCTGCCTTCTGAGCCCCATCCCTGCACCCATGATAATCAAGTCAATAACTGCCAACATGTTTACAGAGGACCTGTTGGACCTATGTGGCTGTCCAAAGGGGTTCGGGGCCCACTGTTGGGTATCCCAGCCCTAAACAATCTGAACTCTCAATCGATTAACATATATGTTAATTTTAATGTTATGCAAACATAACATAAATCAATGTGAATATCTATTGCATGATAAGTATCATTAAAGTATTCACACACACAAAACAGGAAATAAACACAACCTTTGTAAAAAAAGTATTTCAACAGACACATGTTGAAATATATTCAAATATGACTACTATCCTGAGTTAATTTGAGTCTACAAAAGAAAAACTACAATACCCCTGATAATCTAAACAGCCACGTGCTGGTTATGTTCTGGTAGAGTCCAATGTATAAATGAATGTAAATATCTATTGCATGTGATATACTTTTTGGAAGTACCTTTACAGTATTCACACAAAAACAGATAAACACAACCTTTGTAACATGTAGTTAAACACACACATTGAAATATAACCAGATAATATTTTATGGTCACCTGCATATCCTGTTTTATTGTCTCCAAAATAAAAAACTACATGATGCAGGCTACCTCCAGACAAAGTCTTATGTTCTTCTGTATATTGGCTATACAATTGTGTTTGTCAAAAGAATTTTTAAATATAATTTCTCGCAAACAGATAAAACACCCATATTATATAGTGTCCTGCTGTGTTGGTGTTTGTTGAGTATCACAGTGAATAGGCTATTTGACATATCGACAAAATAACAGTTAATCCAGTAGATTGTATTTGTCTCCAGTAAGTCGTGTTTCTCCATGGTTCAGAGTAAAGAAGTCTTTTTCCGCCAACTTGTGTTTCCTTAGAGCTTCAGCAAGTTTCTCGGGGGGCTCCAGATAGTACTGGAAACAGAAAACATTAGACAGCATCAGATTAATTATAGAAAGAAAGTTTATTATACAACCATACAACAATTTCACTGGTGAAATGCTTTATTACAAGTGAACCATCGAGTGTATTATTATCTCCTTTTCACTACTACTAAGTTATTACCTCTAGTTCTACCTTTCTAACGTTTGAACACAACTATTTCTATAAATATCTTTATTACTATTCAATGTTTTAACTTCTAGTTGGTCTCTTGGTAAAGTTTTTGAGTGTGAAAGTCATGGGAGAAAAATAAACCTTTACGTTATTCTCTTACAGAAAAATAAAAGAATATAGTAGTGCACATCTGGTAGATAATAATAATTATGATAAGTTTTTAAATATTTAATGCAAACATTTATATTTGATCCATGTAGCTTGGGTTGGGCCTGGACCTAATAAAAAAATTAATACAAAACCCAGATTTTTAATATTAATACAAACTTACTATAAATTGTATTTTCGGTTAATGAATGTTTAAAATTATTTCTTTAGTATTACATATTTGCAAATTGAGACCTTATATGGAATTATAAATGACACCAGTGCTTTATATATTGGAATGTAGTTTAACCTCTTTTCAACAATGCATACACAGTACACACATTACACAGTACATATTACTACTACATATTACATGCAGAATGCAGATGTTACAAATGCATATTTTTGGTATGAATGTAGCAGTTTGCATAGATCTAGTGGCCCCATAAGTTCACTTGGCTGGAAGTAGCCAGCCCCAAATGTTTACTTTAGACATATTTGCAGAGGCAATCAAGCCATGATTAACCATCAGGGATTCACCCTTTGGGTTCCAAGACTGTTAAGCCGGGGTGGGTGTGTGAGGATAAGCTCTCACTACTTATAAAATGCCCCAACGGGCAAAGGCGGATATCTGGCGCCTTAAAACCAGAAACTTCAAGCAGATGGGGCTCGTTAACCTTGACTGGTCGCCCGTCTAGGAGAAGGTAACCTCTTATTTCAAACCTCCGCTGCCTTGCGGCTATACCCTCTCATGGGGAAGGCTAGGGGAGTAAATTTCTATGATGAACTTGAAAGCCTGATTGGCAAGATTCCCAAAGTTGAGCTGCTCATCCTTCTTGGCGACTTTAATGCCAGAGTAGGCTCAGACCATCAATCATGGCCGTCCTGCATTGGACACCACGGCACTGGGAGGATGAACGACAACGGACAAAGATTATTGGAGCTATGCTCATTTCATGGTCTTTGCATCACCAACACCTTCTTACAGTCAAAGTATCACCACAAAGTGTCGTGGAAACATCCTAGGTCTCATAAATGGCATCAACTAGACCTTGTCATCGCCAGACGCTCTGCTCTGAACAATGTCCTAGCAACATGTAGCTACCACAGTGCAGATTATGATACAGACCATGCCATGGTGTGCAGTAAAGTGAGACTCTCTCCGCGTAAGCTGCACCGCTCCAAGCCCACAATGTTGCTAGAACTGCAGACCCCCAACGAAGAGAGCAGTTTGTAGCCTCCCTTGAGCAGTCCCTTCAGGACCTTCCGGATCAGGACGCCACAGCAAGGTGGAACACCCTCAGTAATACCATCTACAATGCAGCGATAACTGCATTTGGCAAGAGAGAAAGACCAAACCAAGACTGGTACAATGCTAACCTACATGTTATGGTACCTGTCATTGAAACCAAACGAGAAGCCCTGCTTGCATACAAACACAATCCATGCGAGAAGACACTGTCGGCTCTCAGATCTGCACGGAGCATCGCACAAAGCACAGCAAGACGCTGTGCAAATGACTACTGGCTGAAACTTTACGAGAGTATCCAAAGCTCAGCCGACTGCGGAAACATACGCGGCATGTACGATGGTATCAAGAAAGCTGTTGGCCTCACTGTAAGGAAGATGGCTCCACTGAAATCCACATCAGGAGAGATGCTCACAGACCGGGATAAACAGATGGAGCAATGGGTTGAACATTATTTAGAACTGTACTCCCGAGAAACAGTCGATACGAATGCTGCTCTCAATGCCATCAGGGACTTGCCTATGATGGAGGAGCTGGACAACGTGCCCACAGCCGAAGACCTGAGCAAAGCTATTGACTCCCTCTCTTGCGGCAAGGCACCAGGATGTGACAGCATACCGCCAGAAGTGATCAAGTGTGCGAAGCCCGCCTTACTACAGCACCTGCATCAACTGCTCTGTCTCTGCTGGAATGAAGGAACAGTCCCTCAAGAAATGCGGGATGCTACAATAGTCACCTTGTACAAAAACAAAGGCGACCACAATGACTGCAACAACTATAGGGACATATCATTATTGAGCATTGTGGGGAAGGCCTTCGCACGGGTCCTGCTAATCAGACTTCAGAAACTTGCTTCACGTGTCTACCCAGAATACCAGTGCGGGTTCAGAGCAAGAAGATCCACCATCGATACTGTCTTCTCGGTACGCCAGCTCCAGGAAAAGTGCAGAGAACAGGGAATGCCCCTCTACGTGGCGTTCATTGACTTAACCAAGGCCTTTGATCTTGTTAGCAGGAAGGGACTCTTCCGCCTATTTGAGAAGATCGGCTGCCCTCCCAAGCTACGCAGCATGGTCTCCTTCCACAAGAACATGAAGGGTACAGTTGTGTACGATGGTTCGACATCGGAGCCCTTCCCTGTCTGCAGCGGTGTCAAGCAAGGCTGTGTCCTTGCTCCAACATTGTTTGGGATCTTCTTCTCCCTCCTTCTGTCATATGCCTTCGACTCTTCCTCAGACAGTATCTACCTGCACACCAGATCTGATGGGAAGCTATTCAACCTGGCACGTCTGCATGCCAAAACAAAGGTGACAGAGGTATACGTCAGGGAGATGCTGTTCGCGGATGATGCAGCATTCACTGCCCACTCAGGAGAGGCTCTCCAGAGGCTGGTCAATCACTTTGCATACGCCTGCAGAGAGTTTGGACTCACAATCAGCCTGAAGAAGATGAACGTCACTGCGCGGGATGCCAGCCAAGTCCCCTCCGTCAAGATCAATGACTACACCCTGGAGGTAGTAGAAGACTTCACCTAGCTCAGGTCAAACATCTCCAACAACCTTTCGCTGGACACTGAAATAAACAGGCGCATCGGAAAAGCCGCATGCACTATGGCCAAGCTGACCAAAAGAGTATGGGAAAATAAGATGTTCACTGAGAATACCAAGATGAGAATCTACCAGGCCTGTGTGTTGAGAGCACCCTCCTCTATGGCAGCGAATCGTGGACCACATACATGTGCCAGGAGCGCCGCCTCAACACCTTCCACATGCAGTGCCTCAAGCGTATCCTCGGCATCACCTGGCAGGACCGTATCCCTTACAGCGACTCCAAATCTTGCCTGCCTGAATGTCCTGCCCACTGGCAACTGCCCACTGCCCACCCCAGTTAGTAGTTGGTATTTTTCAATTGTGTTATCTAGTGTCTACTGTTTAGTGTGTACAATTTCCCCAGTACTGATTCATTCACACTCGTGCTAATTCACACATGTCTGTGCCTGATCTGTGTCAGGCTAGTGACTGCAGGCCTGCTGGAAATGCCACTGGGTGTCAGTGCCAGTGGGTGACATTTAATTGAAATATGAATTAATACCAAATTAACTGCCCTTACTGGTAACATTAATTAATTAAATTAAGTTAACTTAGTTGACCTAATTCAATTAACAACTTAAATTAGGGTTATGGTTTGCATTAGGGTTAAGATAAACAAATCTCCTACCCTAACCATAAGCTAATAAATTAAAGCCATATATAAAAATATGTTATGATACTTAATAGAAATGACAATAAAAAGTTTATTATTTTTCTTCAGGATACTCGTCCATTTGATGCAGTTGGTTGTGCTGGATTTCTAGAACTCGTCCAGCACACTGTACAGCTGCAGACTAGTAGACATTATACAATGTTCACATATTATTTTTTATGTTATTTAGTAAAACAATACATATGTATTACAGTTTATTTGTGTTTCGTTTTTATTATAAGATAATAGTTTATCTTTAAAAAAAATTAGCGGGCCACGGGCTTGCGGGCTGCTGGCTTACCCGTCTTTGCCCTGCAGGTATGGACCGGGCCTGAAAAGTGCAGGCTGGGCCGGTCCTGGGCCAAACATTAACGGTTTGGGCTGGGCCCGGGCCTAAATTCTAGTTTGCGGGGCTGTGCTGGGCTGGGCAATTGTTTTGCGGGCTTGGATTCTAACTGCTAATTGCAGGCCGGGCTTGGGCTCAAATTATAGTCCTGTGCAGGGCACTATTATATACACAGAATGTTTTTTATTATAAATGTAATACTAGAGTGGAATTTCAATGTTTTAGACAGACAATTTCCAGAGACCCATCTGGGGATTTTCAGTGTGTTAAACCAGTTACCCCACATATCTGTAGTTGAAAGAAACATGCACATACTTCACATGTCAGATTGAACGTTCCCCAATGAATAGCAACCGACTGACGTGCTTTGACATCTTTGTGAACCAGAACAGCGTCTTCAGGATCGCAATGCTGGGGTCTTAGGAACCACCTGGAAACATACAGTGACGTATGACAGGCAACTATCAGACTACCATCACAACCGGTAGCTGTTGTATTACTATGTAATTTAGGTCTCAGCCTAACCTCGATTATCCAGGCACCATGATGTGGTGCCACTGTTTGTTGCAAACAAGAGTCTTGAATCAATAGGCACTTTTCATTGTGATGAATTTGATTGGTTACCCAAAATTTACTCTTAAGCTAACTCATCCAACAAGAGTAAACTCTTTTGTTAGTTTATATGATGCATTGTATTCAAACCAACTTAACATCAATTACATTAAAACAAGCCACACCATAAAATAAATTAAATATTTAGTTCCATGTCCATTATGATTTCCTTAAAACAGTGAATTAATCTGACTAGTGATGCCATCTGATGGCAACAGCCAAACCATGTTTCTGGGGCCAGACTCTTCCCAATTAATTACCCTGATTAATAGTCCAATGATTTCATCATAACTAAATAACACATGTACAAGCTGGTATGTAATAATGGATACTAGACATTTTATTTTCCACAAATGATTCCAAAATGAGAAGCGTAAAATTGAATTGCAGAAGCAAATTTAAAAGGTTTGTCTTAGCAGCAGCATAAAACTAATGTCATCCCATGGGAAATTACATTCAATGTACTGGTGTTGTTGTTACCTGATACACACCTGGGTTTGTAGGCCCCTATAGGTAGAGCAGCCAGATGAAAGGGGCCGTATTTCTGTCCTATCTGCTTGAACAATACATCATTATATCCTGTATCACCAGCAAAGTAGAAGCGGTGCCATGGTCCAATGATGCAAAATCCTCCCCACAAAACCTGCAACCACATACGGACTAATCATTAGCCGCGTTCACGAAGGGGGTTTGTTTGTTATTAGTCTCAACTTTCATTTTAGCACCGAATGCAAATAGAACCCTTTCTTCATGAACATTTTATTCACAAGTGCATGATTTATGTTAGATATTCACATAACAAAATAATCTTAATACAAAGAACAATAATCATAATGTTATTGTGAATACCGCGATAGTATGTCATTTTGTAATTACTACTTTTTCATTTAGAAGCACATTAAATGAGTCATTCATTATGCATATCTGGGTAATTTAGATATTATACAATAATAGTTACTTATGTCAAAGATTTTGTTGTAACTTTTGTCAAATGTCACCTTGTAATCATTAGTAAGAGTCCTCTTTGTCCAATGATGCGACGGAACGAAGGCAACCTTCACATCAGGGACACCAGGTATAACATCCTCGTCCCACCAGTCAAGTTCCACGACATTGTCACAAGAGACGCCATGCATCCATGACTTGAGTCCGAGCGGGACGTACCAACGGAGACTCTTACCAAACCTCTTATTCAGTGCTCGTACGCTGTTCAAGTCCAAGTGATCGTAATGGTTGTGGCTGATCAACACTGCATTTATTTCGGGAAGCTCGTCAACTTGACACGCTGCACTGCGGTATCGCTTTACTCCAATATACTGCGATGCAGAACACCGTTCGCTGAATATTGGATCTGTGAGTATTGTAACTCTGTCCATCTGAATTAGCACGGTCGCATGGCCTATCCATGTTGTCCGGATTCCGTTCTCGGGTGGCTTAGCCAGAAGATCGAAGTCGGGTTGGAGGATGGGAAGCCGACGGTCTAACTCCTGGGGAGAAACGATCAGTTTTGACTGTCAGAAACAGCACAATGTGAGATTTATCATTTTACAAGACTGCCAACATTTTACAAGACTGCCAACATTTTACAAGACTGCCAACATGCTTCATATGGCAAGTGGACAAGGAAGCCACTGGCTTATCAAGAGTCCAACAAAAGCTCCTGCTTTCAAGTCTACCACCATCTTCCTTTTTTAACCTTTATAGCTAGTGGTAGAATCTTTGAAGACTACAATTTTGTACTGTGTAAAAAATCTACAGCCTTGCCATTTCAGAAACAGGCACTTTCGTAAGTAACTGACATTTTTACATTCAGTGCTCATTCCTGCAAACAAGCCTAGAGCCTGAATTACGATTATCTTCAACCACAACTATTTTGATTACTTACTGAATGTTTCGACTGCCATCAGCAGCCTTCATCAGGAATTCTGGGCCCAGTATTCCTGATGAAAGCTGCCGATGGCAGTCAAAATGTTCAGTAAGTAATCAAAATAGTTGTGGTTGAAGTAAATCGTAATTCACATATATACCAACTTGATGAACATTTTCATGAAGCCTAGAGCCTATTTAGTTCTCATTTACCTTTTGTTCCCAGGGTTGAAATAAACATTGGAACTAGACGTTTCTCAGTTGCTGCACCAACCCCTTGTAACTTGCTGCCTGTTAGTGTTAGGTCATCAGGAAATATGGTAACATCTTGCCATCATCTGAAGACAATTTAACCTTGTAGTCTGTAGACAACTTTAATACTGTATACCAATTTTTCATATTGTAAATGTGTGGGTGATGGGGGATGAGGGGCAAGACGTACATTCTTGTCAGGGATGTTACTGTGGTCTTTTGAGAACAGAAGGAACTTCAAGACCCGCCCCAGTGTTGGGCTTTCCCAAGTAGACCATGGGTTCTCGAAGCGGCCATTCCTGAACACTGACTTCTGCAGCTTCAGTTCGACTGTGTCTGTCGGCTTCCTGAAACACCACGTAAACACTTAAATGCTGTAATACATAAACGTTGCAAAACACACATATATTTGGAAATAATAGTTCAGACTAATTGTGTGTACAACAACAATAATAATGTTAAACTTACATTGTCACAATGAGCAATTGGAAGAAATTTGTAAACTGCCGATAATGTGACTTTCGGGAGGTCAGTATCCAAATATTATATCTCGCACTTTGCCTAACCTAAGTTTTTAGTTGCATAAATACATTTATATTTAATTTTAAAATAGTAAACCAGTATGACAATATCATACAGAGGTCCATCTCTTTTCAGTGGACACCTCTCTAATTCACACAGTTTACATTATTTACAAAATGTAAGGTTCTTTTTCAATTTTTTTTTTTAAATTGTCTCATTTCAAAAGCATTTCACAAAACATTTGACCTACTTAATATCCACTACAACACGCTAACTCATTTGTACAAATGTGTTATTTACTTTTGATTAAATTATCAGACAAACTATTAAATTACTTTTACTGATCTGCTCACCTTATGTTTTCCAAAAAGCAACATCACTTTGAAGAATGCGTTTTTCACACACAACAATTAATATGTTTACCTGCCATTTAAGTCACCTCCTCCGATATCAGACAGTAAGTCAACGCCCTCACACTTCTCTGCTCCACCACCAGTGTCTTCCAATCTGATGTCCGATAGCGTGGCTGACAGTCTCCTCATCACTGAGTGCACTCTCCACTGTGACGTCTGATATTGCCACACTATGTGTGGCGTAGGACAACTGCAATGTGTGAACATTTATTATAGCATGGATTTATTTTAATTTGCAACCATATCAGTTGAATATTACACATTACATAACATTATATACGTAGTACTTGAAACATTCAATACAATAAAATAAAACAACATTAAACTGCATATAAATAATTTTAAAAATTTGTCTCGGACATGTACAATTATACGCTAGTATGGGGATAAATAAAATGTTGATGCATATATATTTATCTCATACAATTATTAACAAGAACGCGGCAACAAGTCTACAAGTACTAAAACTCAACATTTGCATTTGGCATAAAAACACAAGACTTTGACATAGCAAAGATGCCATAGTGGAAATAAACTGGGAAAATATTAAAATAAAATTGCAAAAGTTTGTATTTGTGTGTGTTAAAATTATATACAGTTTTAATAGTTCTCACTTTTTTGGTTTTTTATTTATATTACGAGTTATACATGTATATACATTTTACATGAATAAGAAACACTGTAATTTTGTATGTATGTATGATTTTACATGAATATTTTTACAAAGTAAATAATGATATAATAAAACATAAAAGCAGCAACTATTAATGTCTTAGATGGGAGATTGAGAGGTAAATGGGAAGTGTGAGGTTGGTACTAAACTTACTAAAGAATTGTTGGACCCATGGAGACTGACACCAAAACAGGTGGGAGATCGAGACTTCACCACTACCAATTTGTTTTCCATTGGCACTGTCCTGACAACTTGAGGTGGTACATGCGCCACTGAGGGAATCACTGTTTACGGAAGTTATTAACAAAATAACTCTACGAAGAAGCTAGCAGACAAAACGGGAAACTACCTGTTCAGGGTGAGAGGGACACCTTGGGACCGAAAAATAAAGAAAATAAAAAAAGCCATTAATTACCCAAGCACCCAAAACCGGCAAAGCAACCAACAACATATCATATCCTGAACTAACAGAAATAAGTGGTATTAAGTGTTTTTATACAAATGCTGACCAGCTTCGGAATAAACAAAATGAATCTGAATTGAGAATCATAGATTTAAAACGTAACATTATAGTGATAAATGAGGTAAAACCTAAAAACACAAAATGTCTAGTTACTACCCCAGAGTTCTCGCTAGAGGGATATAAAATATTCTCCCAGAATATTGAAAACCATGAAGGGAGAGGAATCATAATATATATTGAAAATTCCTTACCAGCAGAAAAAGTTAATCTGAACACATCATTCAAGGAATGTCTATTTGTAGAATTAAAACTTACTAATAAAAGAAAACTTCTATTTGGATGTATTTATAGAAGTGATACTGGATCAGATGATAACAACTTATAAATATAAATATATAGAACTTATAAATATGATTAAAACAACATCACAGTTAAATTACTTACGAATTATAACTAGAAGATTTCAACCTCCCCAACATAAATTGGAAAAATTTAACAACTAAATCTAACAATCCTAACAACCTAAATTTTTAATTTGTAGAATGTATAAGAGATGCATTTATGTCTCAACATGTGACAGACCCAACCAGAGGCAGAGGTTCAAATAACCCAAATGTTTTAGATTTATTAGATGTAGAAAACCTCAGCCCATTAGGAATAAGCGAGCACTGTATATTAACTTTTGAAATTCTGTTCACAATCAAACTAAATAATTACACTAAAAGAAGAAAGTATTACAAAAATGCAGATTTTGATAGAATGAGGATTGAGTTTTCAAAAATAGATTAGAAAACCAAATTAAAGGATTCAGACACTAATGTAAATAGACAATGGGAAATCCTAGACAGAATTAAAACTATTGGAAGAAAAATACGTACTACAAAAAGAAATCTCTAACCACAGGAAGGGAAACTTTCCCCTGAATGCCAAAACTAGAAAACTGACCAGACATGAAATAGATTATGGACAAGATATATGGAAACAAGAGATGGGAAGAAATATTTAGAGTACTGCAAAATTAGAAACAAAGTCAGAGCTTTAACACGAAAACAAAAAAGCAGTTTGAAAGAAATGTAGCTAATCAAACAAAAAAGTACCCAAAAGCCTTCTGGCAATATTATAAATCCAAAACTACAATCAAACCAGGAATTGGTAAATTAAATATAGATCCAACCAATCCCAAATCCAACAGATGATGGGGAAAAAGTAAATATTCTTAAAACCTACTTCGCTAGCATATTTACAGCTGAAGAACCAGGGGAAATAGCAACTATACCAAGAGTTGAGACTAATACAATGATTGAAGAGTTAACAATAACTGAAAGCTAAATATTATTGGCATTGAAAAGCCTAAATATAAACAAATCCCCTGGTCCAGATGAGATAGGAGCCAGGCTACTGGTGGAACTTTCGAAATCAATCTCTCACCCATTACGTACAATATTTGAAACATCGATAAAAACAGCTAGTATCCCGAACGATTAGAAAGAAGGGAAAATTTCAGCTATTTCTAAAAAAGGAAACAAGTCACTAGCAAGCAACTACCGCCCAGTAAGCATTACAAGTATTCTATGTAAATGCATGGAAAGGATCATTAGAAACCATATTACTGAACATATGAAGGAAAATTGTCTATTTAGTCCAGGAGCCGTGAGGGGTAACCCCTTTTTGCCTGAGTTTTTTTTTATTCATCTCTAGCATGTATATAATGACATCCAGGGGGTGTGGAGTTCTCGCCCTTGAGCATTTTGAAAAAAATAAAAAAATCCTAAATGGCCACCAAAATCAACTTTTTATCATATCTTTGCAACCAGACAAGATACAGACATGATTGAAATGTTATTTTATATGTTTCCAGACATGAGGTATTGCGATTCCACCATAATTGATATGAAAAAATGTAAAGAAATCAAGATGGCGGCCTACTATGCAAATTGTCTACTATGCAAATTGTCACATATTTTCAAGCAGGTAACGTACACACACGATTAAAACGTCTTTTTACATGTTCTCAGACATAAGAAATATCATAGTACCATCATTTCATTTGTTAAATGTAAAGAACGCAATGAAAACGGTTGCGAAATTGCGACAAACGGTCAACCAATACATGAAGACAATGAGGATCAGTCCCTTGACTACTATCGTGGTCAAACAAAACCAGTGATGCCATGTGTTCCTAATCCATCACTTCCATCAGATTTCCTAAAGCACCAGGATGTCTCACGAAGGAGAGCTGAGGAAAATGACTTTGCCTTCATCCGCGATATACTCACGTGCGCACAATGTCCAGAGTACAATGGCTATAACACAAAAATTTGTCGATAGCAAGGTCACACTATGAAACCAAAGACCAAAGTTGTATATCTACCTCTCATAGACAAGACTCCCTCAGAACCGTTCAGGATGATGTCAGCGACGGTGAAGGCGCAACAAGTGTCCAGTGAAGTAGGACAAGAGTATGTGGTGTTCACATCTGACCAGCAACTCGAGTAGCACTACATGTCCAGTGGGAGAACCCGACCCAGCTCCAAGACAACTATCTGAGACTGGGTGGTATGCACCTCCTAATGAGTTACTGTGACTGTATTGGCACACTAATGGCTGAAACTGGCTTCGTAGAAATACTAAGTGTTGTATTTGGAGGTGTACTAAAAATGCTGAGCGGCAAGAAATACCCTCAGAATGTCAGAGCTTTCAGGATGCTGGTAGAGGAACTACCATCTTTGCCAAACACCATCTGGAATGCATGAGCGATCTTCTACAAGCACTAGATGACACTGCATCTCAGAGCAGAACAAAGCTTTGGGTAGATTGTCTCATCAAGCCCGTCTTTGTGATTCTCAAATACATTCAAGCAGAGCCAGAAGCAGACTGGGCTCTGCATCTTGACACGGTGAAGGATATGGTCCCTTTGTTCTTTGCCGCAGGGCATGTCAACTATGCCCGGTACGCACTCTATTTTCTATGAACTATGGAAGGCTTGCCCGAATACATACACACGTAATTCATCAATGGACAGTACACAATGCACCACAACGCTGGTCCATTCAATGGCATTTGGAGTGACATGGCCATTGAAACTTACCTTCATGAGGTATGGTCATGGACAGAGTTGGATAATTGGAATAACTCTGAAACCGGAAACTTTGAAAACCTGGGCTTACAACTTGAATACCTGCCATGGCATCATCGACGACTTGAACGAGATAACGAACGACCATCTGCCCAAACTTCGCATAAAGAAGAAACAGCCGCAAGAATCAAAGACAGGAAAGCTCTACGCGATAAATTAGAACTTTGCATAGATCCACTTGACCCAGAGCAACATCCAGATGGGCTGATGAACATTGTCACTGGGCAAGTTGTGAATCACTCCTTGGTCAATGTCGACAAGGCGCAATTGCTGGAAAAAACACGGATGGAGTCTTTTGAACGCAGTTGGCCTGGTGGATTTCATGATTAAATACAAAAAATTGTGACCACCAGGGCTTTATCCAGGAAACACATTAAAGTCGGAGATGCTAGTGTTTGACACGAAAATCTATGCAAGAGCCATGGGTTTGCAGTCTAGCGTACACAATCTTGATACAACCATGCTAATGGGCCATGAACTATCACCTATCCTTACGTCTATGTTCGATGAAAATGGCAATCTGAGGGATGCCAAAACGAAATCCAATCCCAAGAATGCGCTTAATGTGGAAGTGTCAAGACGGCTGGCTGAACAAGATGTGCAGGCAACGTTCCTCGATGGGTGCGCTGTCCTCTGGGTAGTGCCTTGGCCAACATCTGGCACTGTACATGACTACCTTGTCTGGTTCCGCAGTTACATACACGGTCACTTGGCGAAAAGTTACATCTATCTGGTGTTCGACAGATACACTGAGTGCAGTACTAAGGAGGCAACCCCAACGTGGCAGGGACAAAGGAGCAAGCAGGGTTTACACATTACGTTGCACAGCTCGCCTGCCACCACAAAAAGTCGCCTTAACCGACACCACAAACAAAGATCAATTGATTGCTCTCATCGTCGAGGAGGGTATCCTGCAAAGTTCTAATGGTTTCGCCAATTCAAGGATGAAATGTCCTAGATATCAGTGCAGTTGCAGAAGAGCACAGCTCCATTGTCCCAGATCTACTAGTTGCTCATGGTCTCACAGGTTGTGATACTGTGGCGTCATACTTTGGCGTTGGCAAGGTTGCAGCTCTGAAAGTTCTGAGACATGGCCAACGTTCTCTCAACTTACTGGGAAACACAGGCGGTTGGTCACAGGAGGGGAGTACTGCACTAAGTCCAATTACTGTCCCCCCAGACACCTTGTTAGCCCCAACTGGGTTGCTAAAGCTGATCAAGTGCTCATGTCGGAGTGAAATGCCATGTAGCACGAACAATTGCAGCTGCAACAGCTCTGACATGGCATGCACACCATTTTGCGCATGCCAGGGTGGACAGGCCTTCCAAAATGAGAGCGGCAAGTACGTCCTACATGATGAAGAGGACTGATGCTTAGAAAGGTAAGAATTTCATGAAATGCTGATCTTATGTAATTCTCCTCATATGATAACACATAGAAAATTAATTTTGTCATGTTCTCATGTTTTTGTTCACGGAACATGAAATATTGTCTTTTTTCACATAGTCGACAACCATTTGTAGCATACTTATGGTCGCCATCTTGTTTTTTTTTCCATATCACTCAGTTATGGTGGAATTGAATGTTTGTATCTTGTCTGGTTGCGAAGATATGATAAAAAGTTGATTTTGGTGGCCATTTTGGATTGTTTTAATGTTTTTCAAAATGCTCGAGGGTGAGAACTCCACACCCCTGGATGTCATCATATACATGCTAGAGATGAATAATCAACAAAAAAAAACTATATAAGGCAAAAAGGGGTTATGTAAAAAAATGCCTTTTGGCTGCCGGACTAAAATGGTTACTAAAATTTCATCCAAGCAAATGTAAACACATGACTATTGGAAATAATAACATTGGAGAAATCAAATATTCTATTTGAAAAACAAAATGACTTAAGGGTTATTATAGACACAAAGCTATCCTTTGGTTCTGCAATAATTTGCAGAACTTTCCAATTTCTTGACAAAGATGCGTTCTTGCCATTATAACAAGATTTAACAAGATTTGCCATCCAAGCCAAAGGCCCAGATGGCAAGTGGACAAGGAAGCCATTGGCTTATCGAGAGTCCAACAATGTTCATCTACTTATAGCCCGCCCTCCTGAGATATGTGTCAACCTTGTTTTTAAACATATTCACGCTGCTAGCAGTTACACAATCTGTAGACAAT